>CM060967.1:88388875-88956375 GCA_030765045.1 Tenodera sinensis
AGTGCTAAACCAATTACTTTAAAATTGTGCCTGTATGCTTTGCATTTCCGTGGTATGTTGGAAAATGCAGATTTGTTTTACAGTAATACCTGCTATAGCTGCTCTTTTTGTGCTGTCGTAATATTTTCAATGATTGCAACTTTCTCTCTAATCATCTCGGATACCTGACTGTTGGTTGGTTGGCTAGCTAGTTGGTCGGTCACCGGCTCTCACCTTGCTATCTGTTCTGTTGTCATAATTTGTGTCATATCCGTTTGATTTCTCCTGGCAATCACTTGTGAGCTGTTGCCTGTGTAAATGAGCTGTATAGGAAATCCTTAATCAGTGATATTTTCCTCACTGCGAGCTTTGTTACAATTTTCTTTGGTCAAACATACAAAGAGAATTTTCAGTTGTTTCTCGGCTCCTTCTGCTATCAAAATATTGTTCACAAAATCCACTTTAGCTCTTAGTTAACACAAAATATCACATTCTATAAAATGTTGCAAATTAAATTGTTAATTATTAGAAAAATAAATTCAAAACTTTCTTCTCCTATGCTTATATTTAACAGAACTAACATCCTTGTTTATAGTTACTCAGTATACTGTGTTCTTTTAGGATCCCTTTGTTTTTTTTTAGGTTTATATACATCATGCTGCAGATGCTTACATCAGCTCCAGCGTCTATTAGACCTTTCACTGCTGAGATATTTTCCACTTGATGACCCCTCCTTGTGGAGACATTTTTAAAATTTAAAGTGCTTTTTGTTCATACAATAGCATGCAAAAAAAATATAAATATCATGAAACACTCACCTAGAATGATGTAGATTAATCCACTTAATCAAAAAAAAAAAAAATTCAAAAGCTTAATTTAAGACCGGTGCAATGCACAGAAGTTAGAGTTGTCCATAGGTGACATTAATTTAGACATAGGTAATTAGTGTAATAGGTAACATCAATCACCAATAATTAAGCACTACTACACAGAAGTGTCACATTGAAGATGAAAGTACTCATAATTATATAGGGTTTTCCAAAGTTCATTTTACTAAATTTATTATGAATCTGAATATTTACCAATCACTAATAACTTGGTGCGGTTTTTGCAATTATTATTACTGAATGTGCTGTGCTATGAGACTCCTTTTCTATCTAGGTCGTGGTCACGGATGGAATGAAAAATCACACAATGTTTCTTCACCACAATGTATTATTTTATTAACACTTCATCGATACTTTAAATTAAATAATTCCTCTCAGCACCATTCTAAATTATTTAAAACGCTTCCACCTTCTCATTTAGTGGAACCAATGCTTGATGAAAGTCTGGTGAAAATTCTATGTTCACACTACCTAAATATGTCCTTTCACTCTGGTTATACACACGCGAGTGGACAGTTTATGGCGTTCTCATGTGACACCGCCTATTTCGTATACATCTGCGTATGCGTCCATCAAATAGTTCTTTCTTGTTAGGGAAGCGATCCCTAACCATCCTCCCTTACTTTTATTATCGGACACATATAATTCTAATATTTATACATATATATTAAAATCAAATATGGAAATATTTATGACGTCTTTAAACTAACTTAGTTGTTTGTAATAATGAGCATTTGTAACATGTTTTCGCCATTTAACCAAATCATACCAACATCAAAAAACAAATTACACTTTTAACAAACATTCACATGAACGATTTTCTTTTGGGGTCTTCTCATATTCTGTCTCACATGCCCCTTGTTTTGTTTTTCAAGTTGTCACTTGTATTTACAATCTTGAAACACAATACAATACTTCTCCCTACTCCTCTGATGCAATCACTTTGTACAATATTTTTTTTTTTTTTTTTTCTTTACAGTCTTCTTCGCTGTTTGTCTTTGTCTTTTCTTTTGGCATGACACAGCATGTCTTTATAAATTTCACATATTCAGTTACTACACAATACATGTTCAGTTATTATACATCACATATTCAGTTATTATACAATACATATTCAGTTATTGTACAACACATTCAGTTATTATACAACATATCCAGTTATTATACAACATATGTTCAGTTATTATACAACACATATTCAGTTATTGTACATTTGACATTGACACAAATATAATTTAAGTGTATCATGGTTTATTGTGTGGCTTTTGACTTATGTTCCTTGTTATGAGGAGAGAAAAACAGGATACAAATTTTGAGCTAATAATTATGATCATGTTTATGGCAATATTTTATTCAGTTCTTTGCCTTCTTTGTCTTGTAAGCTTATTATGTATAGGCAGGTTGTTGAGTCGGTTCTTAAACTCTGATGTTACTAATGGTATCATTTTTTTTAATTGGGTTCTTATTCATTATTGTTTGGTTCAATATTTCTTCAAGCTTAGCATTGACTATAGCCATCTTAATTCATGGGCATTGCTTTTCTGATTATGGTTTTTCTTACTTCACTAATCGTCACCTCTTTATCTCTTATCTCTATAAGAGAAAACTTCTATACTTATAATTATTCTGCAATTGTATTATTTTTCTTCTCAATTCACCCTCGACATATTTGTGTCAAAATATTTTATCTTTGTCATCACAATTGATTCCTTTTTATTTTTTGTCCCTGACATTCTTATGTCAAAAACACATTATTTTCCGTCGCTATAATTCACTTCTTTAATGGCAATCAGTGTCCTCGTATGTCTTTGTTGACAATGCTCTTTGTGGTCAATATAGCCAATGACTATGTTGATTTTCTTTCTTCTTGTATTTTCTAATCTGAACATAATCTTCTATAAATAACCCATTAAAAATTATTATTTTCCATCATCTCTATTATTCCTGCCTTACATGGTTGTTGGCAAAGACTATTTGGTCCTTTCTTTGTATAGTTTTAACTTATTTTTATGGTATCTTCCTACCAACTTGCCATTTGTATTCTGTAGCTCATACGTGTGGTCACCCAGCTGTTTTGTTATGACCAGTGGTCCAGTGTACAGTAGTTCCATCTTTCTCTTTTGTGTGGCCATCATGTGTCGATGTCAATTGTAAGTTGCTTAGTTTTTGTGTTGGTCATCTACTCGATTGGGACGAACTTAGTTGTTGTAATTTCCCTGGGTGTTGGTGGTGGTTGTTGTTTCTGTATTCTGTGCAGCATCTGCCCTATTTGGCACATTTTCATCTACTTCCTGCTGTCTTATGTTGCCAGTGTACCATTGGTTCCTGCCCCTTTGGCGTGAACCCCTGTTGTATGACGGTCTTTGGTTGTTGAAGTATTCCCTACAGAATCGTGTGTGGTTCACTTGATGGGTACAGTCTCCTGGTCTCCCACGATCATATGTATACGTTCGGTATCTCGATTCACCCCTTGGTATTGTGTCATGATACCGCTGTCTTGTGTTCTCCATCCTCTCGCCATGATTGTGTGGTTGTGGGAAATGGTGTGCCCCTCTCCCCCTTTCATGGGTGCTCCTAATATTTCTATCTTCTCCCTCATTCTGGTTGTTCGTGGCCGTGCTCCGGTTTAAGATGGGTGAGTTTGGGTGACCGTTCCTATGTCTATGCTCATTCGGCCGACCATTTTGTGTTTCGAAGGCTGTCAGTAATTCTATCATGTCTGCAAAATCTACTGGTCTCGCAACAATTAACCCTGTTCTCACTGTGTCTGGGAAATGTCTTGTTATGCTGGTAATTAGCTCTGCTTCCGACAGGTTAGGGTCTAATAGCTTTCCTTTGTTGGCTACTTTCATAAAATAATCAACTAGCGATAACCCTTTGGTTGGATCATATCTACCTGTCGCTAGCTCTACCCTAGTTTGGTTTTCTTAGCTGGACCCCAATACCTTGATAGGAATAGATTTCTGAATGAGCTATACCATTCATGACCAGCTAGTGTTAGCATAAGCCATTCCAATGCCTTGTTTTTTAAGCTTTTCTTAACTATCATCATCCTAAGCTCATTAGGAATCCTTTTCACTTTAAAATACTCTTCCATCTCTTTAACAAAGAGTTTTGGATCGTCTCCCTTCTCCTCGTCAAATGTAGGTGGTGTAATTTCATGTAATATGCTGTTAGTGTAACATGTGTAATGTGTTGTGTGATTGTTTGGTTGTGAACCTCTTTCTCTGTATGGTGAGTCAACATTTTGTACATTATTCAAATAACTCTCATCTTGTACATTACTTACATCTAAATCATCTTGCCTTTGTAGTGCATTCACAACATCATTTACATTAGCCAAATTTTCTTTTCCTTTTTTCATTTCTTCACAAATTGATTTTAAATCATTCTTTATTTCTAAGTGACTTTGTTTCATATCATTTATAGCATCCTGTTGCGAATGTACATCAGTCATAGTCTTAATTTTAGGAATTACAATTTGTTCTACAGTTTCATTAATGTCTTTCTTTACTACCTCAATCTCTTTCCTTAATTCCTCAGTTATTTCTGCTTTTACATTTGTAATCTTACAGTCTACACTTGCATTACATTCTGTTATTCCATCTCTACATCTACCAATTTCTCCTTGTAATACAATTTTATTTTCTCTCATTTCTGATTCTATTTTTCCCATCCTATCTCCTATGATTTCTATCCTAGCTTCTAAGGCTTCCTTTGTCTCATTTAAGTTTTTATGTACTAATTTTAAATTAGCTTCCATTACTTTCATATTTTCTTTACACTCCTGTCTTCCTAATTCTATTTTCTGTTCTAGGTTCTGTCTTCCTAATTCCATTTTCTGTTCTAAGTCCTGTCAAGTCCTTTCTCACTTTCTCCATTTTCTGACCTATCTCTTCTATTCTGTTCTAGTTTCTGGCCTATCTCTTCCCTATTCTATTCCATTTTCTGACCTAAACTTTGTTCTATGTCCTGCTTTAATTCTGCCCTATTCTGTTCCATTTTCTGACCTATTTCTTTTTTATTTTGTTCTAGTTTTTGTTCTATACTCTGACCTAAACTTTGTTCTAGTCTTTCAAACATGATCATTAATAACCTTTGGTCTTTTCCTATTGCTACCTGTTCCTCACTTTCTGGTTCTATTTGATAACTAGGCCTATCTGCCCCTTCCCCTACTCCTGTTTCTATCTCTTTTCGTGACATTTTAGTTTCTTTATTCAGTTCGCTTTGGTTTAAAAGTCCCACTATTTTGCCGCTTCGCAGTAACATACAAATAAAAATAAACTGGATGTAAAAATAAAAATTTTTGGTCCTACTTTTTTTTATTTTCGTTGAATTGTCCAGTTACGTGCGTCTCCTCAGCAGTTGGTTTCGCTAGACGATCTCCGGTGTTTTCCCGTGTTGACTATCCGTTCATCGGTGTTCTGATGTAATCTCAAACTATGGTCTAATGGCGTATTCTTTCTTTTTGGCGCGAAGATATGGCGTCACTTGGTATTTCACGTAAGTTCATTTCCCGTAATTTCCATTCCATCCAAAATTTGTGTTCCACGTTGGGCAAGCCATTTGGTGCGGTTTTTGCTATTATTATTACGGAATGTGCTGTGCTATGAGACTCCTTTTCTATCTAGGTCGTGGTCACGGATGGAATGAAAAATCACACGTTTCTTCACCACAATGTATTATTTTATTAACACTTCATCGATACTTTAAATTAAATAATTCCTCTCAGCACCATTCTAAATTATTTAAAACGCTTCCACCTTCTCATTTAGTGGAACCAATGCTTGATGAAAGTCTGGTGAAAATTCTATGTTCACACTACCTAAATATGTCCTTTCACTCTGGTTATACACACGCGAGTGGACAGTTTATGGCGTTCTCACGTGACACCGCCTATTTCGTATACATCTGCGTATGCGTCCATCAAATAGTTCTTTCTTGTTAGGGAAGCGATCCCTAACCATCCTCCCTTACTTTTATTATCGGACACATATAATTCTAATATTTATACATATATATTAAAATCAAATATGGAAATATTTATGACGTCTTTAAACTAACTTAGTTGTTTGTAATAATGAGCATTTGCAACACGTTTTCGCCATTTAACCAAATCATACCAACATCAAAAAACAAATTACACTTTTAACAAACATTCACATGAACGATTTTCTTTTGGGGTCTTCTAATATTCTGTCTCAAACTGTAGGCACTAATACTACTAAAAATAGAAATATCATAGTGAAAATGGGAGTACTTATAATCAGGGTTGTCCAAAGTTTACAGTACTAAATTTGTTTTGAATGTGAATATTTGTCGTATACCTATAGAACAAGAAAAAATTGAAAAAATAGTAGAAAAATTATTTGAGCTACCACATCCCAGTATTTTTTAGGACTTGGCCCATGTGTGGTAAATTTCAAAACAGGGATTAAGACATAATGTAACATTGCATTTTGCACACATCAATTTTGTATCTTCTCTTTTTGGGGGCCTTTTTGTGGTATTTGAACACACATGGCATTTTCTAGCAGGCTTAGCTTTCTTTGGTGTAGGTGATACAGGATTTGGAAAGTGTCTTTCTGTCAGTCTACATAGTTCGTCACCAGATATTGATCGTCCAGATTTGTTTGTTGTTCTTGGTGCATGGAGCTTCTGAACTATTTCATTGATTAGAGAAAGTTGAAAACCGGCCAAAGTGACATTTTGTCCAGTTTTCACATTGTATAAGGCGTGAGAATTTTAAAGGGTGAGCCTAAGAGATGGGAAAAAAAACTTTTTGTACCATTTCAATAACTTGCGGACACATTCAACAAAACTAATCATCATATCAGTTTTGTCCACTGCACCCATTTTCTTATTATAATCTGTCAGTCAGGTTTGGCTGTCCGTGTCTTTATCTTTCTGTCAATCTTCCCTGTCTGTCTTACTGTGTCACTATGTAAAGTGGTCAACATATACACTTCTCATCTGTCCATCCACCTTAGTGTGTTATCTGTTTGTCAGAGACTGTTTAGTTTTTCAGTCATTTTAGGCATTTCTTTCCTGTTCTTTCTTAACGGTGTCACATACATTTACTCCATGAGCATGTAACGAGTTATAATGAACAGGATTAGAATACCAATTGTCAATCTACAAGTTGTCCTCCATTTAGTTATTTAGTCATAAGGATTTGTACTACAGTACCAGAAAATCCTGTCACAGTTCTCAACAAAGTCTGTGGTTTAATGTAATTAATGTTTTTTTACACAATAGCCATGTGTAGGACATGATTGGAAAGGGTAGAGTGAGACTGAAAAATTGAATGTCATAACCGGGACTTGAATCACGGATCTACTGGTTACCATCCGGCTGCTCTGACCACTTAGCTATCATGGCCAATATGACGTTAAATTCTCCAACTCACTCGCATTATTCCCGGTAAACTACACAAGGAGATCTCAATTTACTCTGAGATAACATTCCTTCATTCAATTTTTCAGTCTCACTCTACTCTTTCCAATCATGTCCTATACACAGTTATTGTGTGAAAGAACATTAATTACATTAATTGACCTTATAGTTGGTTAAAACTGGAAGCCCAGGACTTACGTACTTACAAGTAAGTCGCCATTAAGGTGTGTTATCTCAGGCTAAATTGAGATCTCCTTGTGTGGTTTATCGGGAATAATACAAGTGAGTTGGAAAATTTTACATCATATTGGTAGGTTGGCCATGATAGCTTAGTGCTTAGAACAGCTGGAGGGTAACCGGCAGATCCATGGTTCAAATCCCGGTCATGCATCTACCCTTTCCAATACTGTCTGTGGTTGCCCCTGTGCACAAAATAAAGTCCAGTGTGTACCTTGTCTTATGCAAAGCATGAAAGCTGTTATACCAAATCTATGTCTTTTGGAGGGAATGTATTGCCTGAAAATAAGGCAACCCTTGAGCAATACCAGGCTCTCACCAATGCATAGATTTTGAGGAGTGAAACAAGCACTAAAACTGAGTCTCAAATGGTCCACAATAGGGTTCAGTTTATGTAGTTGGTCTCCTTGAGTCTGTGTGTCATTGTCATTGAAATGAAGTAGTCTGAGTTGACATGTACACTGGTACTGTGCAAACTGGCGTATAGCAAGTAGAGGTTCTGTTGACCAGTATTCTGCATGGGTCAGTTTCTTTACCCAGGCCATCAGCATTGTAAGTTCCAAGAAAATGTAAAGGTGGGGGGAGGGGGGGGGTGGCAGCTTCTCACAAAGAAAATGATAATACTTGTTAGTTTATTTAGCAAGGAGTTGCATAAACTAGCATTTTCATCCAAATTTACCAAAATACTTGAAGTATGGTTATCAAAACCATTATTTTGTGTAAGAAAATTGCCGCTCAGCCATTGAAACATAGAATTGGCAACCCGACTTCTCTTTGTGTGTGGCACCTCTTGTGGTAGATCATTTTTGTCACTTTTCTCACTGTTACCCCCACTTTCACTTTCCTGATTACTATAATCAATATTTGACATATCAGACGGCAAAGCATCAAATTTGACCAGTAATTCATTGTCACCTAAAACATGCACCTGCCTGCTAGGCACAGCCATGTTTTGTACACCCATGAATCCCCACAGTCACATGACTGCATGCCAGCCTGCCGCTCTCTGTTGAGTGAAATGCATATGCAAGCCTTTGTATTTTTAGCTGCAGATGCTGTTATAATACAGAGAACTCTTCGAAACTGCTTCTTCAAACCCCAACAGATGGCAGAACATGTTTTTCAACTCCAAGTGCATACAGAGATTCCCTTCAGTGTCTAATAATAAGGCTTAATTATAGCGAGTAGCTCCCGCCGTTACCATTCTGTAGAATGCACAGAGAGGTTTAAATGCCCCGCTGTCTATGTTACGGCCAACGCAGTGAAAGGATTAACACATTGTATTTTTCACCCATTAGTACCACTTTTATAGCAGGAGAATCTATTATATCATTTTCTGAACGATTTTGAACTATTGATGTAATTTCTCCTAATGTGTAGTCAGATTCCAGCCCTATTTCAGGATTTTCATGTACTTGAGAATTTTGTGTATTCAGAATCTGCTCTGAGCTCCCAATTGGATTCCCTACAGGTTTTACTGGTTATTCACAATGTTTTGGGCTCCATTGGCCTCTTGCACATCACTATCTCTATGGGGTTGCCCATGTTATCCCCGCTTCAAAAATTTCTCCTAAAGATCTGGTCTCTCCTCTCTTTTGGTTTGATTTTCATTATACCTCTGTCTTCCCTCATTTTTCCCTATATGTGAGGAATACTATTCTCTCTCCTGTCTGTGTGTGAGGTGAGGTTCCTTCCCCTCCAGTAGTTGAATCTACCCCTATATCTTGGGCTTACACACAAAGAATTTACATGACACTGTTCAATTTCCTGCCGAAAATTGTTTTCTCGCAACCTATTTCCGAATTGGGGGACTTGATCACAGTATCTCTCCCTAGCATCATAATCCCTTCTAGTGCATCCTCTCCAACTTACAGTCCTTGAGGTACCAAATGGTGGCCGTCCTGAATAATTTTGACTGTTGCACTCCAGGCTACTTAATTCTATCAAATCTGCAATGGTGTTTGGTTTTGCTATAAGCAGATAATAATGTATGTGTTTTGGATAGTGTGGGATGACCATGTTAATGAAATCATGCTCCCTTATAGGTGGTTCAATCAGTTGCGTACTTTTGCTTGTTGAGCCACTATGTAGCTGGTTGGATGGCTATCACAAAGCTGGTACTCCACTTATGCAATGTTCCTGATGCTCCTCATTGAATGATGTTTTTGAAGTTGCTGCTTCCTGTGATGAATAACTTTATATATTGTGTGAGTGCGCGCACGTTGCTTTGGAGATGAAGGGTCTCGTGTGTTGACAAACTTGCAGATTTTTAACCCAGGCTAGCTTAATGTAGAACATAATCTCTTACAGTGTGTTGGAAAGAATGCAGGATACTTTAAAATAGCACACACAAATGAAGCTCACTGCAAAACTTTGTTACATGAACATACACATATAACTATTAGATGCCTTTTGCCTGGGTGTTTTTATATATTTTACAGCAGCTCACGGCATATGTCTTAATAGCTCAGAGTATAAGGGCCAAGTGACACCAAGATACTGTGTCACTATGCATCTCTCTCACATAAGCGCCTACTATAGCTGATCTGATTGACTCTGTACTTACTGTCATTTAACTCAGCCATTTAGCTTTTTGCGTCTATATTTGATTTGAATGAATGTTTGTTGGAATGTTTTAGCATCACCTAATATTCCAATGACATCTTGTTACTTATATAATTTTTAGTAAATTTGTAATCACATGAGGACTCACTTTATAATATTACAATTTTGTAGTAAACAACCCAATATTCAAAATTTAATGAATAATTAATACAAAGTATAATGGCATGACTTAAGACAGCATTTATAATAATGTACAATATGACTGTTAATTGCCATCTCATATGCCCCTGTATGATGTACAGTTAGACAATAATCTATAGCACTCCTTGACACTTCACTATAGCTGACCTGCCTTACATCTCACTTCACTTATTATCTTTATTTGCTCATAACACTGTGTTTCTTCCTTTTCACTACACTCATCTCTTGTTCGCTGTCTTACTATCTTAACCTCACTATTGACATTAATATTTTTGGAGCTTAACATTTATTTTCTTAGACGTCTTAGCTACAATGTATTCTAGTATAACATACTTAATGCTATACATATATAGTATTTTTTTGACAATTGTTACTATACATATGCAGAAGCTTCTTTTTACTTACAATATACCTGTACATTGATTATGCCTAAATATACCTGATCTTAGTTTAATGTTGGTAAATCTCCTAAACTATGTCATACTCTTGATCAATTCTATTCTTCAAATGGCTGGAGAAGGCTAATATGGCATTGTCCAATTACTTTCTGTAGTGTCATGTTGAACAACTCATAGATGTAGTACTCTGTATTTTTGACACTATAGGGGGACCTTTGTATTTCTTGCACAGCTTGTGTGTAAGCTTGTTTAATTTATTGGACAGTTGTTTATTTCTTAGTAGCACTCTATCACCAATCTTGATATTCCAAATCTTTCTGTTCTTCTCTTCACGTCTCTCTTTTCACTTTAGTGCATTAGCATACATTTGTTCCAGGGCCTTTTTGAACATGTCTTCAGCAGAAACTTTATTACAGGTTTCACCAGTAATTGGTATCTTAGAAGGTCTTATTCAAAATTTGCTGGTATAGCTCTCCTTTCTTTTTCGACCAGTACTTTCCATTTATGTATTATTTATTATTTGGCTTGATATTATTTTGTAACATACTGTCTATTTTTAGTGCTTCAGCAAGCAAAGCTTTAGGTAGGTTGTCATACAAAATTTTATATGGCTTTATTTCACTAACATGAAAGGAGTGTTGATACACAGTACATCTATCAGGCACATTACTAAGTACTGCTTTGTTGTCACGTAACTCCCCTAATGTTATTCTCTGCTCATCACTTAGATTGTATGCTTCTCTACACCTATCAAGGATGGCTGTATCTCTTGCATAGTTTCACTGTTCTTCATTTTTGTATGTTGTATTTACTTCCGTTGACGTTCCATGATGTTTGATGACTTTGCCACCAGTTTTGTCTTCTCCAAAGTTGCTATGTTTCTACTATGTTGCTTGCTTCTGTTCATAGAACAAATGTTTCCATTGGGAATATATCATAGTGAGAATTTAGTGGAAGAGTGTTGTTATACTGTCTGAGAAAATATGTTTCGGTTCTGAAAAGGCTTTGTATATTGCAACCATGATGAAGAGCAAACCTGAAAAGAATCTCAGGAGGCTGCAAGGTGAGACATTGTAGTTTCTGGATGAAATGAGTAGTCTTTGATGAAGGAATCTATTGAGCTGATGTGAGGTTGTAATAAAGAGACTAGATTTTTAGCTATGGGAGATCCAGTCTCACTGATAATGTGGCCTCAGAGGCACCTTTGGCTTGTGATCTTAGATAGGCTGTAAAGTCTAGAAGGGTGGGCTTCCAATTTCATGACACAGCATTTATCTTCTGTCGACAGACAAGAATTCTTGAACAGAAGTTTTGATTTTCATAAAATACAAGCTCTGGGATTGCATTAAATTTTGCAGTATGTGTTCGGTTTTAGAGGATCTAGGATTTTGCATTTATAGTCCAGCTGGTTCAAGATTACTGTTGTTGTTAGCTAATGCTGGATTTGTGACAATGAAGTCATTAATCCTCTTGCTCTCCAATATTTTTCACTGATGAATGGGGTGCTAGAAGTGGCCGGGCATATTTGAAGGCGGTCTCTGTCCATTTCCTCTTGCAGATCACATAGAGGACAGAGTGGTGAAGAATATATCCCAATTCTGTTTAAATGTTTTGCCAGACAATCATGTCCGTAATCAACATGAAGGTTGCAACTGCCGTTTTTCGAGGATACTCAGGAATTATTGTTTGAATGTTTGGTAGTTCCCGTCTTTTGTTTTTTGATTTTTCATAGTAATATTTTGCAATAATTTTTTTGAATTCAGAGTTGACTAATCTTTTAGCTGCATAAAATGGTAGATTAACCATAGATTTCTGCACATTGCCAGTACCCTTTTTAGCAAGAAAATCAGCGTTCTCATTACCACTCAGTCCACAGTGAGCTTGTATCCATTGGAAGACTAGGTGTTTTTGAAGTGTGGTTAGATGGGTAAGGATTTTCCAACATTCTATAATTGTTTGGTTTTTTTGGTGACAACTTGGAAGTAATTGCTATAATTGCTGCCCTGGAATCTGAGGGAATAACTGCTTGATGAAAATGTAAAATTCTATACAAAAGATTTTGTAGGGCCATTCGAATTGGTTCAATTTCTCCATCAAATTTTGTAGTTCCATAACTTAAAGATTTGTAATAGGAAAAGAGATGACACGTGACTCCAGCCTCTGCTCCATCTCGGTTTGATATCAATGATCCCTCAGTATAAATATGGAGCCATTCATGTTCTGGAAATCTAGTATGGATTGTCTCTAATGCCAATAATTTTAGAACACTAGTTGGAGTATCACTTTTCTTAACTTCTTCTGTCAGGTGTAAATAATATGTGATGTCTAATGTTTGTATCGGATTGACTTTAGATATGAAGTTTTCCTTTGAATTAGGAAGGTATACATTCTTCTTGATGTCTTGAATTTTGGAAAGAAAGCTCTCCTGAGTCTTTGGTGTATGTGTAAAATTTCTCTTGTGCCATGTATTGAATGGGAGTCTGATCAACTTTACGTGTTGAATAAGAGCCGCTTTTTCTATTTCATATTCAAAGGGTCTAATGGGTCTATTACTGCTAAGTCTCAAGATTACTGTAGCATTCTCCTTGTCTGCTGAGCAGACAATGATGTCATCGTTGGCATTTAAATTCTTCAATGTAGTCCTATTTTGTAGAGTTAAAATTACCGGATAGAGTCTTGGCAGGAGAATCCTAGCACAGGCACCCCAACTCAGTGCATTGTGACAGCATACTCTTTAGTCCAATGCCTTTATGTCTGGAAGCTGGCAGCTCAGTTATACGGTTTTCTGTATCAGAAGGCGTGCACTTTTATTAACAGTATTGACTGTGTAACGAGGTGAAATAGAGATAATATGTCATATTGCTTTCAACTGAATGCTTAATGAAGCAAAAGAGAATTCCATTTTACAGCTCTTTTACAAGTATATACCAGTTTTGCATTCACTATTTACAAATGTGATTCGGACATTGAGCTTTTGGTACGCTTTTCCCTCTCATTTATCTTTGCAATGATCAGAGTATTGCCTTTGTTATAAAAAGCCAGAGACTACATTTTAAATAGTCAGATAATTGGCTTCTGTGACCAGGTTTACAGGGTTCATTAATGAAAATAAAGTAGTCTCACAAGTAAGTAGATCCAGACATGCTTAATATGTGAGCAGTATGTCTGTGCAGTCTTGCAAATTTGCACTGAGGAAGTTTTAAATAAAAATCACTCAAGCTTGTTTTGTGAAGAGAGGACTCGTTCATTTCCTGATCATATTGCAGGTTAATAAGTTCCGATTTAAACTCATTTTCATTAGTTACAGTGTCTCAGCTTCTCTATCATAGTATCTGATTCCTCTCCTTTATAACAATCAAGTTAACTGCTTTGATTAGTGTAGTGTTGTTTTTTAATTGTTTGAACAACTTTGTCACACCCTAAATGTTTTGCTGCCCCACCTGTGTCTATAAACAGATACTGTCTTTCCCAAACAGACAAAACTATATGGGAATTATGAGTGAGACATAAATGGAGTATCCACATTTTGAGAAGCTGTCATTCCTATAATTCACAAGCCAACAGCACATATGTAGTTACATGCATCTGCCATTACTGCAATTGAAGAAACAACTGTAACAGGATGTCCACTTACTAGCACAGAACACGCTGACGCTGCCCACTTGGCCATTTTTCCTTGAGTTGAGGCTGCCTGTCCTTGCACATTCACGGCAAATCTCATCAGCTATGGTTTTAGGAAGGATGATATTCCCTCAATGCTGGAGATGATGTTCTCAACTCGTAAAGTTGGTATGACCACCACATAATTACCTCCTTTTGCAAGAAATAAGGTCTCAGCTGGTGACAGTTGGCAATTAGATAAATTGATCACTATGCGCCTGGTGTCCAGAAGGGTAGATAGTTCATTTGAAGCCAACAGGTGTTCACACTTCTTATGGCGATCAGTAGTGCTGTTCTGGATGTAAGTCATGGAGTTGTAAGCAAGTCTCTCTGTATTGTCCTAATCATATCAATGAAACAAGTTATTTAGAGATGTGGAACGAGCAACTGGCTATTGTTGAAAGCAAGTTCCCTTCTGGTCTAGCGAATGCATTCTCAGAGGATGGTATGCTCAGAGCAGTTATAGATACGGCAAGCAGCAGTTGTTTGAAACTGGTGCTTCTGTTGGAGGAATGTTGGAATAATTCCAGAATCAAGAATCAGGGCAACATAGAAAAAATGCAAGAGTGAACACGAAAGAGAAGATTTCTGCTTACTTAATACTTCTAGTCAATAAATCAGATGTATATCTCCTCCCGGTAGAGACAGATCATGAGAGAACATAGGCTTTCCTGTCAGAGTCAGTATAACTGGAAGTTATTTTCAGGCTGTTATGCTGTGGTCTGGTCAGCAGGAAGGTCAACGGACACCAGGAGACACTGTCTACCGCAAGCCCACTCACACTGATCGCTATTTGAACAAAGACTCAAACCGTCATCCCAAATGAAATGGCCATGATCAACACACTGCAATCATGCTTCTCACATTTGTGATTCATATTTGCTACAAGAACTATGTCACCTTGAACAAGCATAATACTCAATCTGAGAACTGAAAGGAGCTTGCCACCCTGCCAGGCCTCAACCTGCCATGCTTAAAAAATGTCAGGTCAGATTGAGCATATACTGTAGCGCCACAATGTGAAGACTGTTTTCAAGCTTACAGAACAATTAAACAAACCTCAAGAGCCTCTCTCATTAGTCATATTCCCTGTTTTTGTGGTTCAGTGTAAACTAGATGTAAATTCAAACTACACAATGCTACGTTAACACCAGGCTTACTGTACACAATAGAAGCTGCCATCTGGGCCAAATAAAAACGTCTGCAGTCGTTGAAGCGAAAGGTGAACACATCATTAAGTGCCACAGTATAAACATCCTTTCTTTCATAACACACTATCATGCTCCACTATAATGGGAAGCAATTCAAATTTACAAACATCCCAGTAATCTCAATAACAAATAAGAGACTCTAAAACTCGACAGCAACTGGCATCCAGTAATCAAAGGCAAGAAATGTCACATAATAAGGGAGAGCAAAGCAGGCCAATCAGAAGGGAACAACCAACCAGCCATCCGGCACTCACAGACAATGCTTCAGATGCAAAGAAAACCTCCAAGGGGACTTTGACCAAGCCACTGAAGATGTTCACTGTAGTTGTGGACGAAACATTGAACATCTCCAGCAGACCAGACCATAACTACCCAGAAATAACTTCCAGTTATATCAGTTATATTGGTTTGGAGGATTTTAAGGCATCACAAAAGTAAAAGTTAAAATATAACCTGGGGCTTATCCAGCTTTCTCTTACATTGATAGTTTTTTATGTTATTTTTTATCTTATATATGTTGTTAGCTAATGCTGGATTTCTGACAATGAAGTCATTAATCCTCTTGCTCTACAATATTTTTCACTCATAGAGCAATAGCAGAATAGTAACCGCTTTTAAGAGAGCACCATATTTTTATGTTTTGGCTGTCACATCGCTCTCTCACAACCCCCAGAATGTCTGTAGGACCACACCTGTCGTTGGTTCACGGGTCTCACCGACCTGACCGGGAGAATTATCAAAATAAATTCACCGACCATATCCTCTGATTACCAATCAGAGGACGCATTACATGCCATGACAGGTCAGCATGTTAAGGGTTAATATTTTATAGAGAAATTAGAGAAATGGAGAGATTGGAAAAATAAGGACTCCCTAGCCCTCGGGAACCCTAATAGCATCGGGGTCGGAAGAGAACAAGAGGTGACCAAGGTAAGGTCAGATAGAAAAGTTACAGTGAGGAGCAAAACACCAGTAAGTATCAGTAAGCCTTTTGTATCACCTGTTATTTAAAACAGTACTAGTTTCGGAGAGGGTTCTTTCTCAATCATTCAGCTGTTCAGTTGACTGATTCAATGCCAAGTGACTGCCTCCCCCTTCCCTCATTGCCTGGCCTGCTGCTCTTCCTATTGGTAGTCATAAGATGTCTATGATTGGTATATCAAAATTCATTAACTGATCTCTATCCCTAATAATATAAATGTTTTCCCACGCTGTTAACTCCCAATAATTTTTTGCTGGTTTTTAAAGCTTGATATCTTGGTTAATATTATGGTTGCATGACCAAAAGTCAGCTATGGCTGATTTACCTGTCTCTTTATATTTAATGCGGTTAGCGCGCTCGCCTACCACCTAGGCGGCCCGGGTTCGATCCCAGGGACCCGCATGTGGTATTCGTGGTGGTCGAAGCGGCGTCAAGGCAGGTTTTCTCCCGGTACTCCGGGTGCACATAATGTAAAAGCATACATTTTTAACCCCTATGAAAAAACATGCAAATGCATGAACTTCCTAGCCCTATTTATGACAAATGAAATGTATATTTTGAATTTTCTGTCTATAGCTCCTGTAGTCGCATTTACTCTGGACGACTTTTGCATAACTGGTTAACAGTTAAAGATAGACAAAATCACACAATATAAAAAATGTTGTTGTTGTCTAGTGCCTTGTATCTGGCAATGAAGTCATTAGCATTCGTGCTTTCCAATACTTTTGAACTGTAGTTTCTTCTGATCTTAATGCTTCACAGGTCTTCAAGTGGTCTTCGTTCATTTCTGCTGGATCGTTACACAGGACACATATTGGTGAGGCTGAGATACCTATTCTGTAGAGATGACTTGCTAAGCAGTCGTGATTTGTCAGTAGTCGGAAGGCTGCAACCGCTGTTTTCCTTGGTCTCTGGGGGATTATATCTGGGTTGGAAAGTAGTGTAATCCATTTTTTATCTTTGGCATTTGTTTCTATTTCTTGTAGGTATGAATGAGAAGAATTTTTAATGATCAAGCGTTTTATTGAGGAATATGAGAAATTGAATTTAGACTTTTGTTTTATTATTGTGCCTTTCTTTGCAAGTGAGTCTGCAGCTTCGTTCCCCATGACTCCACAGTGTGCTGGAATCCATTGGAGATGAACAATCTTATTAACTTTTTGGAGTTGTGTTAACATTTTGTAGCATTCTCTAATTTTTGTTGACTTCTTTGTAGTATTTGAACATATTCCCTGAATTGCAGCTTTAGAATCTGAAAGAATTACTGCCTTGTTAAATTTATTTAAGGGAAGATTTAATAATTGTCGGAGAGCAATGTATATAGCCTCTATTTCTCCATCATAATTTGTTGTGTCATTGCCAACAGAATGATAAAAGGAAAAATGTGAACATGTAACTCCAGCTCCAGTAAGGTTTTCCTTGGAGGATCCATCAGTATATATGTGCAGCCATTCTTCTGTGGGATACCTAGTATTGATTGTTTCCAGAGCTAGAAGTTTTTGCATTTCTTTTGGTGTGTCTGATTTACTTATTTCCTCTATTAATTCCAAATTGAAGGTAGGTTGCAATAATTCCAATGGATTTTCTCTTATAAGTAGATTTTCTCTGGTGTTAGGAATGTTCAATTTGGATTTAATCTGTGTTACCTTTTCTAGGAAACTACTATGAGTTTTAAGGATTGAAGGGGGGAGGTTATCTTCTGTCCATTTAGAGTCTGGCAGTCGCAACATTTTCTCGTGTTGGAGCAATGCTTGTTCTTCTATTTTTGTTGTTATTGATGGGGTCCGGGTTAAGGCAAGCATGGCATCAATAGGTGTGGATTTAACTGCTCCAGTGATTAGGCGAAGGGCCTGATTTTGTATTTGTTCAAGTTTATTGATGTTAGCATTTGCTGCTGTTATTAAAGCTTCAGAACAGTACAAGAGGTTTGGTTTAACATACATTTTGTATGTTGTATTAAGGACTCTCCTTGAGCAACCCCATTTAGCACCAGCTAACCTTTTCAGGATTTGCAGTTTCTTTTCAACCTTTTCTGAGATGTTTGTTATATGTTTTTTCCAACTTAGCTTTCTGTCGAAAGTGATGCCTAAGTATTTGGCATCATCAACTGCATTGTGTGGTTTACCATTATAATTTATGTTAATATTAACTGGTTTGTATTTTAGTGTAAATAATTCACCGGCCGCCGAATCTTACGTAAGTTATTGACCGATCTCTGCGGGAAGGAAGTGTAAGAGTCAGCACAGTTCCTACAGTGCTGCCAAGGAAAGCATTAGCCCTGAAGAAGCTCTACATAGTAGGGTGAAACGTTGGCAACAACACAACCAAAACGCGGCCTTCCCCGGAAAATCTTAATACTATAATAGCAGTAATGCTAACTGCTTTTTAGAGAGCACCATATTTTTATGTTGTGGCTGTTGCATCGCTCTCTCACAACCCCCAGAATGTCTGTAGGACCACACCCATGATTGGTTTACTGGTCTCACCAACCTAACAAGGACAATTATCAAAATAAATTCACTGACCATATCCTCTGATTACCAATCAGAGCACGTATTACATGCCATGACAGGTCAGCATGTTAGGGTTATAGGTTATAGAGAAATTAGAGAAATGGAAAGGTTTGAAAAATAAAGACTCCCTAGCCCTTGGGAACCCTAATAGCATCGGGGTCGGAAGAGAACAAGAGATAACCAAGGTAAGGTAATAAGGTCAGATAGAAAGGCTACAGTGAGGAGCAAAACTCCAGTAAATGGAAGTAATGTTCTGCTCAGCTGGGGTACCTTGAGGTCGCCATTCACATATCCCCTAGACGGAGACCCTTGAGGGGCTATTTTTTAAAGTAACTTTACATGAATAGGGGTAAACAGCACAGCACAGTACAGTAAAACCTTGTTTATCTGGATCTCCAGGTTTTCTGGATTAAATTTCTAGATATTGTTTTTAAAATTTAATGTTCGCCTTAGATAATAAATTTAACTATGATAGTAAGAATGTAAGTATAAGTACGCAAAATATTCTCATTTTAGTTTGATTCACTGTATGGTTCTTGTATAAATTGTACAATAAATTATGGTAATATATATACTGTGCTGTAAAATGCTACCTGTTGAGTTAAAGAAAGATTCAGTAGTGTGTCACACGGTGCTGACGCAGTATATCTCACCAGCTGTAAATAGCGCCGGAAGAAAGTGTTGACCTTGATCCCTTGGAAAATTTGCAGAATACAGGCTTAGGGACTGCGTAACACAGGGGGCCAACACGTAAGAAATGAAAGTAGTCAGCAGTAGTAGCACATACGTTGCAGGACATTGGAATTGTGTAGTTGGCAATGTGTATCACATCAGAATGATGATAACTTCTAGTAATATGTGTACATAGATGACCAATAAGGTGGGAAACTATTCTTGTTCAAAATGGCAAATTTGGGGAACTTGCACATGTGCCATTTCATGTTAGGATGAAACAACTTAATCCATAAACCAAATAACCTGAAATAACTGTGAAGGAAAATATATAAATATACAAAACAGTGGCAAAACCCAAAATTAAAACCAAGTTATAAATATGTCAAAAGAGTATAAAAATTAGGTATATAAAGCCTCAGACTCATGTTGCACTCCGCTGAAAACCTAAAAACTCTATCAACCACTGTTTTGTTGTCCGCTAAGACCTTTGCAAGTCTGGCAGGTAGCTGCAGAGAATCTCGAAGGTGCGCTAGAGAAGAACACTCTAACAGCACATGACGGACTGACTAAAGGTTGTTGCATAGCGGACATACAGGTGCAGTGTCTCGTTTAAATAGGTAACCATGTGAAAAATTGCAGTGGCCTATTCGCAACTGAGCCAAGTCAACCTTCTCACAATGAGATATGTGAGAAGATGTTACCCAGTTTATTGGAAGTTCTTTCACCTCTCTAAGCTTATTACCGTGGAGAGCTGACCACTCCTCGTGCCAGGACGACAGAACCGCTCTCCACACTTCAAGCCTAGAGTCTTCCGAAGTAACATGAGAGACGGTAATACTGGGTTCTGTGGTTGCCGCCTTTGCTGCCAAATCCACTATTTCATTCCCTGGCAAACCTACATGACCAGGAATCCATGCACACACCACGCTAACACCAGAAGCATGTAAAACATGGAGGGCATCCTAGATACATTGTACAATAGGATGGTTGTTGTACAGCTCACAAAGGCTCTGAAGTGCACTAAGGGAATCACTCAATATCAGGTAGTCACTAATTTACGATGGCGCACATATAAAACAACTCAGTATATTGCATACAGCTTTGCAGTATAAATAGAAGTGCTGTTATGGAAATTGAAGGTATATGGTTCAGTTCCATAAACATAAGCACATCGAACACCACTGGTGCTCTTTGAGAGGGCGGGAGTGAGTGAGTGGGTGAGCCCCAAAACATGAAGATTTCACAAAAATGGGGCGGGGGAATGCCGAGTGAAGCTCAGTCACCCTGGTACTTTATTTATTTAATTAACTTTTTTGTTTCTACCAAAGGCAAAACCTGTTTTACTCCTATTTTACTCTTTTCTTCTGTTTACTTTGTTCACATTTTCACATTAACAAATTGTTTGCAATAATGAAAATAAAAAGTAAAGAAGAAAACTGAAAAAAATGTTCAGATATAATGTATAGTCTTTATCACATTATCATATATTACTTATGTTGTGGTTGATTTAGAATAAAGATAAGTAAACATATTTTTCTCTATCCTCTCATCCCCCGGTCTTCTCACCAAAGAGTGTAGTGTGCCTTTAAGAGAAGTATGTGTCAACAAGTGATAATTATTTTAAAAAATTTGGTTGATGCACAGTTAAATTACAGATCTTCAGATTTTCTGCAAATGCTGAGTCAACATAGTTGCTTCCCTAAAGTTAACCGTGAAATAAATCTAATCAGATGAGGACATGTTTAGGTTTAGGGAAGCAACCACAATATTCAGTTGCTTTACTCGCATCTGAACACTAACAAAGTTGATTGCTTCATTGGGCTTTGATTCAGCCATATATTACTTACAAGTTGTGTTTACAGAACAGAATATTCTCTTTCAGGCAATGCAAAAACTGGATATGGCAAGAGAAAAGCTTCAAGAAACAAATGAAGAATTTGAAATAGCCAGGCGCCATGCTCGCAAAGCCAAAAATAATTTTGAACGTGTTAAGAAGGAACGACATGATAGGTTTATGAATTGTTTTGAACATGTTGCTAATGAAATTGACAACATATATAAGGTATGATTGATATTTTTTGTTATATTATTTGTCTTAGTTTTTGGAATGTTAAGAAATGAGGTTTAAGTAATACTAATGGTGGAAATGATATAAATGTTATGTTTCATTGGTTGTTAATTATTTTCATTCAGTCTAATAATCAAAATATCATCTGGGTATAAAAGAATGATACTCATTGAAAGTAATACTGTTGAAAACTTTTTGGGAACAATTTGAGTCAGTTAGTGGTTGTTATTTATTATAGAGGTTCTTTACAAATATTGATAAATTTAACTAATAACTAGGAGCATGTTCCAGATGCATTGTATCCATTTTGAACGCTTGGTAGACTGCTGATATGATGATGTACAAGGGTTGATCATCAAAGACTGAGACTGATTTTTTTTTCACAGATGTTTATTACTCCAATCCAATGTTTACATGATCATTTTCAAAGTAGCCCCCTCCTACTTCAATGCACTTTTTATAGCATCTCTGCCAGTCCTTGAACACGTGCTGCAGACCATTCTTTGTCAGGTCCTTGAGAATCGCCTTACTTTTCTTGAGCACTGCTTCAGAGTTCTCAAATTGAATACCCCTAAGCTTTGCCTTTAGTGATGGGAATAAAAAAAAGTCACAGGGTGCAAAATTGGGGCTATAAGGTAGATGTGGTTCACAGGTAATGTTGAATCGAGCCAGAAACTGCATAACTTGATTTCCGACGTGAGGTCGTGCATTGTCATGATGAAGTCGCCACACAGTCTGAGAAAGCTCTGGTCGTTTCTTTGCAATGTGCTTCCTCAGTGTAGCCAATACTGACGTGTAGTATGCTGCTGTAACAGTAGTGTGAGGGGGAACCGCATGCTGGTAAATCATTCCATTACAGTCAAAAAATGGGATCACCATCACTTTCCCTGCAGATGGAACAACTTTTTCCTTTTTTGGTGTTGGAGAACTTGGCGATTTCCACACTGTGCTGGCTTGTTTTCCTTCAGGATCATAATGATGCAGCCATGACTCATCACCGGTGATAATCAACTTAAAAAATACATCCCTTCCATCAGCAAAGAGACGCAACACCTCACGACTTGTCTCCATTCGCACAGCCTTTTGTTCGGGAGTCAACAGACGTGGCACCCAATGAGCACAAACTCGGGTCATATGGAGATGGTCATGCATAATTATAAACACACTGCCATATGAAATTCTCAACACTTCACTGAGGTTACGTAATGTTATACGCCGATCCTCTCGGACAATCACAGCAGCTGTGTTGATGTTGACTTCTGTCACAGTAGAAGCCGAGACACCAGGTCTACCTTGCTTAACACTGACAAGTCGGCCTTCTTTGAAGTCCTTGAACCACCTAAACACTGTTGCACGAGGTAGTGCATCTTCACTGTACGCTTATTTCAGCTTTTAATAAGTTTCGGTGGCTGTATGGTTTAAACAAAAACAAAATTTTATAGCGCTGTACTGCTCCTCTCGCGTCACCTCCACTGTCTGGTATGCAAAATGCACGTAGGTTCTACAAAATAGAGCATTACTACCAACCTACTGATACGAAAGTGCTGCTGCCTACCGACATTATACATAAAAATCCGTTCTTTTCAAATATTTATGTTGCAGATACGAAACTATCACGGAAGCTACAGGAAAAAATCAGTCTCAGTCTTTGTCAATCAGCCCTTGTAGGTGGGTTAAAGCCCTTTTATGCTGGTTCTAGGAACCCCAAGAATCTTTTGGCAGAATTTTAAAATTAAAAGCACTCTTTGCATGGTGTCTTAATACGCTGGAAATCCTGGAATATCCTGAAAATCACCTTGAATTTAAAATTACACCTTGAAAACCTGGAGTTCACCTTGATTTTCGAAAACTTGAATTTTTCCTAAAGCATTCTATTGTACATTCTAAGGTCACATGCACACTTGAGATACATGCTGCTCAGGTATGATAGTGGGATTGTTGAAACTCACATGCAAGACTTATAGTCTTCCAGTTGTGCTCTTTCCAACCAACGTCGAAGCTACACAAAAACTTAACCGTCCAGTAGCACTACTGTTTGTTCACCAGCTCATGGTTGCTGGCAAGAATGCAGCCAGTCAGTACATCAGTAAACAATTCCAGGTACACAGGGTTATCTGAGACCAGACTTGTGCTTCTTGTTGTGCTTACGATAATAGTGCCAGCCTTTGAATGTGTATTCGTGCTAGGTTAAAGCAAAGAAATCACTCAAAAAAGCAGAACTTAAAGTTTATTTTCAATTCATGCAGTACATTTAGCTAATGAAAAGTAACCAATGTTTTCAACTACTCCGTATTTCGCCCATAAATAATTTTCTACCTTTTCCATATTTTTCAAAAACCCTACTAGCCTATTTCAGTCACAAGTGATATATCCTCAGGCATTATATTGTACAATTCCTGTAAGGATTAGTCATATGTTGATTTGTTTAACTAGTCATTTTAACTTGGCCTAAGCTAGTTCTATGGGATTGAGATCACACATGACAGCATTGCCCAATTAAACCAAAAGTTCATCTGCTTTAGGTTACTTTGTTTCAATTATCCTATAAAGATCTGCTTCACGCATGGAGCTGTCACTCTGAATCACTTTGTTCTGCAACCATAATATCAAAGCAGATTTCATAGCACTCCTTTATTCTTTGCTTCCAACTTAACACTAATGAGCCGTACAAGTTTACAACTGAAGTTGACAGAAATTAGCACAGAGTAAACATAGCATGAATAACATTAGAGGTAATCTGGCAAGTAACCAACTTGTGAGAAAGTTTACAAAACTCGGGTTAAACTTAGTGGAAAGTTTCTCCTCTCCCCTTCATTCCCCTAAAGCCATGAACTGTTCAACGGGCAGTGGTAAAGTTGGTAGTTTGTAAGTAGCACCTTACATGAGTTATCGCTTGATGCGTGCATGTGTATTCACAGAGCTACATCTTGTAACCCTAGCTGGAATTATTTATATTTGGTGTTCTGTGTGACTCTCTTTCTTATGCTAACAGCATTATGCGCAGAAGCAAGAACTATAAGTGCCACTATTTGGATGCTTGTGAAGTTCTGTGTTGCATAATGACCTTGTGCCATGGATTCAATCTGTAATGGGGAATCCCAAGTATTTCCGGTGTGCTTGGTGCAAATCTGGTCTTGTTAATTTGGAATCCATGGGTATATCAGCTGTCTGGATCCATGCTAAAGGGAAAAAACACAAGAGCTATGTGAAAAGCCATGTAGCTACTTGTAGCATTTAAACTTTTATGCCATCTGCCTCTGACATAATACACAATGAAGGTAAGTTGTAACTTTTTATGCAGTTCTGTAGTTTTATAATCAACACCAACAGCCAATACAAAATTTCGAGAAAATTTCTGTTATTAGGTAGCATGCACACGACTCTCTTGAAGTCAAATGTAATCCCTAAATTTTGAAATATATATTCTTAGTATCTCATGGAATGAAGTTAAATCTTAGATTGATTTTATTTTCATACTTACTCTGGGTTTCTGAATTTAGAAAGCAATGTTATGTGAACAGGTGCATCCTCCAACATATTTTTTCTCTTATTTCTTGTTAACATTGTTCATCAACCATCATGATAAACTTACCTGTGTATTCATTGACAAAAAAAATTGTGTTTATTAACATTTTGGTCATTTTAACTTATTTTGTGAATTTGGAAAGTAAGGTGTAACAAATTTCAACACATGAGTCCTCCAAGGGCTTAAGAATTTTTGCTTTACTGCTGGCAACAACTACACTTCTTAAAACCACAACTGTGTTAATTACAATGCATTGGTGCTGTTTTTAATGAAATACTAATGGAATGGGCTGAGCTATGAGACTCGTTTTCTATCTACAAGGTCGTGGTAACGGATGAAATAATATTCACTTGGGTTCAACTTTAGTCACACATTTTATTTGCACCTTCTTGTTCACAATTTTTAGATCACATCACAGTAGAAAGTCTTATGTTAATTGATCAACCTCCCTAACGTCGCCAAAATTTAGTTGAAGGTCTCTAAACACTTAGTAAATTCACTTTTACTGTTTCATGACGCATACACATAAAAATACGTCCATCTACCTCGGAGATACCGACGCTAGTGAACTACTTTTTGGCGTCATTTTGACACGACACACCGCCTTTTCATCTTCATCCGCGCAAATAGTTCCTTCTCGTTAGGGAAGCGATCCCAATTATCGTCTATTTTTATTATGGAACACAAACAATTCTAATATTTATACACATACACCAAAAAACGAATTACACTTTTAACAAACATTTACATGAACGATTTTCTTTTGGGGTCTTCGAATATTCTGTCTCATATGCCCCTTGTTTTGTTTTTCAAGTTGTCACCTATATTTACAATCTTGGAACACAATACAATACTTCTCCCTACTCCTCTGATGCAATCACTTTGTACAATTTTTTTTTTTTCTTTTCTTTACAGTCTTCTTCGCTGTTTGTCTTTGTCTTTTGTTTTGGCATGACACAGCATGTCTTTATAAATTTCACATATTCAATTACTACACAATATATGTTCAGTTATTATACAATACATTCAGTTATTGTACAACATATCCAGTTATTATACAATACATATTCAGTTATTGTACAACACATTCAGTTATTATACAACATATCCAGTTATTATACAATACATATTCAGTTATTGTACAACACATCCAGTTATCATACAACATATCCAGTTATTATACAATACATATTCAGTTATTGTACAACACATATTCAGTTCTTATACAACACATACTCAGTTATTGTACATTTGACATTGACACAAATATAATTTAAGAGTATCATGGTTTATTATGTGGTTTTTTACTTATATTCTTTGTTATGAGGAGAGAAAAACAGGATACAAATCTTGAGCTAATGATTATGATCATGTTTATGGCAATATTTTATTCAGTTTTTTGCCTTCTTTGTCTTGTAAGTTTATTATGTATAGGCAGGTTATTGAGTCGGTTCTTAAACTCTGATGTTACTAATGGTACCATTTTTCTTAATTTGGTTATTATTCATTGTTGTTTGGTTCAACATTTCTTCGAGCTTAGCATTGGCTATATCCATCTTAATTCATGGGCATTGCTTTTCTGATTATGGTTTTTCTTCCTTCACTAATTGTCACTTCTTTGTCTCTTATTTCTATAAGAGAAAACTTCTATACTTATAATTATTCTGCAATTGTATTATTTTTCTTCTCAATTCACCCTCGACATCTTTGTGTCGAAATATTATATCTTTGTCATCATAATTGATTCCTTTTTATTGTTGTCCCTGACATCCTTATGTCAAAAACACATTATTTTCCGTCGCTATAATTCATTTCTTTGATGACAATCAGTGTCCTCATCTGTCTTTGTTGACAATGCTCTTTGTGGTCAATATAGCCAATGACTATGTTGGTTTTCTTTCTTGTTGTAATTTCTAATCTGAACATAATTTTCTATAAGTAACCCATTAAAAATTGTTATTCTCCATCATTTCTACTATTCCTGCCTTACATATTTGTTGGCAAAGACTATTTGGTCCTTTCTTTGTATGGTTTTAATTTATTTTTATGGTATCTTCCTACCAACTTGCCATTTGTATTCTGTAGCTCATACTTGTGGTCACCCAGCTGTTTTGTTATGACCAGTGGTCCAGTGTACCGTAGCTCCATCTTTCTCTTTGTGTAGCCATCATGTGTCGATGTCAATTGTCAATCTCTTGGGTTTTGTGTCGTTGGTCATCCAGTCAGTTGGGACGAACTTAGTTGTTGTAATTTCCCTGAGTGTTGGTGGTGGTGGTTGTTTCTGTATTCTGTGCAGCATCTGCCCTATTTGGCACATTTTCATCTACTTCCTGCTGTCTTATGTTGCCAGTGTTCCATTGGTTTCTGCCCCTTTGGCATGAGCCTCTGTTGTATGACGGTCTTTGGTTGTTGAAGTATTCCCTACAGAATCGTATGTGGTTCACTTGATGGGTACGGTCTCTTGGTCTTCCACGATCACATGTATATGTTCTGTATCTCGATTCACCCCTTGGTATTGTGTCGTGGTACCGCTGTCTTGTGTTCTCCATCCTCTCGCCATGATTGTGTGGTTGTGGGAAATGGTGTGGCCCTCTCCCCCTTTCATGGGTGCTCCTAGTATTTCTATCTTCTCCCTCACTCTGGTTGTTCGTAGCCGTGCTCCGGTTTAAGATGGGTGAGTTTGGGTGACCGTTCCTATGTCTATGCTCATTAGGCCGACCATTTTGTGTTTCGAAGGCTGTCAGCAATTCTATCATATCTGCAAAATCTACTGGCCTCGCGACAATTAACCCTGTTCTCACCATGTCTGGGAAATGTCTTGTTATGCTGGTAATTAGTTCTGCTTCTGACAAGTTGGGGTCTAATAGCTTTCCTTTGTTGGCTACTTTCATAAAATAATCGACTAGCGATAACCCTTTTGTTGGATCATATCTACCTGTCGCTAGCTCTACCCTAGTTTGGTTTTGCTTAGCTGGGCCCCAATACCTTGATAGAAATAAATTTCTGAATGAACTATACGACTCATGACCAGCTAGTGTTAACCTGAGCCATTCTGATGCCTTGTTTTTTAAGCTTTTCTTAACTATCATCCTAAGCTCATTTGGTATCCTTTTCACTTTAAAATACTCTTCCATCTCTTTAACAAAGAGTTTTGGATCGTCTCCCTTCTCCTCGTCAAATGTAGGTGGTGTGATTTCATGTAATATGCTGTTGGTGTAACATGTGTTATGTGTTGTGTCATTGTTTGGTTGTGAACCTCTTTCTCTGTATGGTGAGTCAACATTTTGTACATTATTCAAATAACTCTCATCTTGTACATTACTTACATCTAAATCATCTTGCCTTTGTAGTGCATTCACAACATCATTTACATTAGCCAAACTTTCTTTCCCTTTTTTCATTTCTTCACAAATTCATTTTAAATCATTCTTTATTTCTAAGTGACTTTGTTTCATATCATTTATAGCATTCTGTTGCAAATGCACCACATCAGTCATCGTCTTAATTTTAGGAATTACAATTTGTTCTACAGTTTCATTAATAATGTTTTTCTTTACTACCTCAATCTCTTTCCTTAATTCCTCAGTTATTTCTGCTTTTACATTTGTAATCTTACAGTCTACACTTGTATTACATTCTGTTATTTCCTCTCTACACCTAGCAATTTCTCCTTCTAATACAATCTTATTTTCTCTCATTTCTGATTCTACTTTTCCCATCCTATCTCCTATGATTTCTATCCTAGCTTCTAAGGCTTCCTTTGTCTCGTTTAAGTTTTTATGTACTAATTTTAAATTAGTTTCCATTACTTTCATATTTTCTTTACACTCCTGTCTTCCTAATTCTATTTTCTGTTCTAAGTTCTGTCTCACTTCCTCCATTTTCTGACCTATTTCTTCCTTATTCTGTTCCAGTTTCTGACCTATACTCTGACCTAAACTTTGTTCTATGTCCTGCTTTAATTCTACCTTATTTTGTTCCATTTTCTGACCTAATTCTTTCATATTCTGTTCTAGTTTTTCAAACATGATCATCATTAACCTTTGGTCTTTGCTTATTGCTAGCTGTTCCTCATTTTCTGGTTCTATTTGATAACTAGGCCTATCTGCCCCTTCCCCCACTCCTGTTTCTATCTCTTTTCGCGACATTTTAGTTTCTTTATTCAATTCACTTAGGGTTAAAAGTCCCACTACTTTGCCGCTTCTCAGTAACATAAAAATGAAAATAAACTGTATGTGAAAACAAAAATTTTTGATCCTACTTTTTTTTTCGTTGCTTCGTCCAGTTATGTACGTCTCCTGGGCAGTTGGCTTCGCTAGATGATCTCCGGTGTTTTCCTGTGTTGATTATCCATGCATCGGTGTTCTGGTGTATCGTTGATTATCCATTCATTGGTGTTTTGATCTCGATATCAAACGATGGTCTAATGGCATCTTCTTTCCTTTTGGCGCGATGATATGGCGTCACTTGATGTTTATCGTGATTTCAATTCCCGTAATTTGCATTCCATCCTAAATTCGAGTTCCACGTTGAGCAAGCCATTTTGGTGCTGTTTTTAATGAAATACTAATGGAATGGGCTGAGCAATGAGACTCATTTTCTATCTACAAGGTCGTGGTAACGGATGGAATAATATTCACTTGGGTTCAACTTTAGTCACACATTTTATTTGCACCTTCTTGTTCACAATTTTTAGATCACATCACAGTAGAAAGTCTTATGTTAATTGATCAACCTCCCTAATGTCGCCAAAATTTAGTTGAAGGTCTCTAAACACTTAGTAAATTCACTTTTACTGTTTCATGACGCATACACATAAAAATACGTCCATCTACCTCGGAGATACCGACGCTAGTGAACTACTTTTTGGCGTCATTTTGACACGACACACCGCCTTTTCATCTTCATCCGCGCAAATAGTTCCTTCTCGTTAGGGAAGCGATCCCAATTATCGTCTATTTTTATTATGGAACACAAACAATTCTAATATTTATACACATACACCAAAAAACGAATTACACTTTTAACAAACATTTACATGAACGATTTTCTTTTGGGGTCTTCGAATATTCTGTCTCAGCATAATGAGTTCATAAACATGAAGTATTTATAAACTTTGTGCATTTTATCAAAACGACATGCTATTTATTTAAAAAAAGCTTCAGATTGCTGTCATGTAACACATCATAGGCTGTGAGTGCCCAACACCATGTGAGCAGGAAACCTATATATGAGGTGGTGCTTGGAGCGGCCAAGAAAACTAATACTGCACGAGCAGGAAACCTTTTATTCTAAACTCTTAAACAATTCAATTTTAAGGTTTCACCTTTGATATGCTTTTGTGCTAAATGTTTTTTCTCTCTGTTTTTAAGGAGGAATCAAGTCACTTGGGTTGTCTATTAGTGATCTTTATCAACTGCTCTGCTGCATGACACAGAGCAAACACCTGTTGCATCCACAAGCAGGTTGATTAGCAAATGCACTGCCACATCATCAATTCTGGGAATGAAGAATTCACCACAGCTCTTAGTGTAGGTTACTTCAAGCTTACTGATGGTGTGACAAATGGAGAAGTAATGCTGCAACGCTCTATGTGATCACTGGGATGTCTGCAAGGTAGTCCACTGTCTTCCTGAAATGTGCTTCGACAGTAATATTGCAAAGCAGATTGCACTACAGAGGCATAGGTGTGTTACCTCATAATGCATGTCCTTGCACCTTATATGAAAAGGGAGGTCATCTTGAAACTTAATGAAGTTGATTGTATAATCTGTGGATTTGATGAATCTCTGAACAGAAGGATATCCATATTCAGTTCCAGGATAAGAAAAGAAACCAGGTGATTTATTACTAAGCTTAGTAGGTGAGCCACCAAAAGAATGAAGTTGTGCATGTTTTGTCTGTACATCAGACAGACAGAACCGGTCCCCCACAATGTGCTGTCATATGCACTACAAATGCACATAACTTGATTCCTCTTTAATGTAGCTGGACTTCTATGCCTAGTTATCACCTACTTCGCTTTTCTAGCAAAACTGCAAGTGAGCCCTTAAAGGCAATTTGGATGGCCTTTCTAGTTCCTGCATAACAACGAGAAAGTTGTTACAGGTTAGCATGTATGATTATTTAACTTCAACCTATTGAAAGACTTGAAGAAAATTGCAAGAAACAATGATGATCTGATGATTATGGATATTGGAAGTTGTGGACTTCATTTAATCCGTAGAGGATCCAAGAATGGCATCAAGAATACCTCTTGGGGTTCAGTAGATTTGCTACGAAATCTTATTAATCATTTAAGTGGCTGCAAGCCAGCTATACTCACATTACAGGATCAGCGATTTTTCCACAAAAGTGTGTGGCTGAGTGAGCTATCAAAATGCTTCCACATCTTAAAAAGTACACAACAGAAATTACTGTTAGGGCCAACATTCAATATGTTTAAAAAGGGCAGTTAGTGATCCTCTAATCAGTGCAAAACTAGCATTTCTCTAGAGCCATTTTTGACAACTTTCCAAGCAGACGAACTAATAGCAGCTTTTCTATATGAACATGGAGATGTTCGTTAAACTGGAGGTAATTGCAAAACTTGAAAATACTCTACTGAAAAGAAATGTGAATATTGATGCAGATCTTTTAGCAGCAAAACAAACTGACCTGGGATTCAGAAACTAAAGCAGCAATAAGAAAATATGAAGGTGCCACAAAGAAAGACAAACTTAAATTTAGATGTGACATAAAAACTTGTTTAGTGCAGGTGGTTCAGAAAATATAAAAAGGAAGCCCTCTTAAATACAAATTAACGAAAGGTGTCTGCAGCTTTAGTCCTTCATCTGTGTGGACTAATGCTCACTGCACTCGTTTTATGCAGGCACTAGAAGAGTTGTTTGAAAAGAATTGGATACTGCGAATGGAAGCTGATGAAGCAAGAAGAAAGTATCAAATGGTATGCTCTTCTGTTGATGTGCAAGGATGTACGGAAGCCTTTGGTCAAGCTGATGATAGGCTGGATGTTCTTTGGACAAGAATTCTGAACTCTCACTCTGGTGTGACTGACTTAAGATGTCTCAAGAAGGTAATTAAAATGTTACTAACCTTGTCACATGGTACTGTTAACAGTGAGCATAGACTTTCTATAAATGGCAATATTATTGCCGAAAATATAAAAGACGTTACTTGTTGCTGAACATGATGCTATTTGTAACACTGCTGAAGGAGTTGCAAGTAGAAAGAAAATCTATACTGCATTTTGCAAGAAATGCACATTGCAGTTATAAGGAATCGCTGAAAGGGGCATATGAGTTACAAATCACAGGAGACTAAATAAAGTGCTAAAAAGACTTCTGAGAAGCAAGTTAAAAGCCTTATAAAAGCAAAAGCAAACATTTTGGAAAAAGTATGACCGTAAGCTTGTGAAATAGGTTCACAAAATCAAACTGCAAAAATGAGCCAATGCCTAATTTGATATATTTGTATTCACACTACCAGATGATATGTTGACTACACAAAGAGGCCTTTTTGCTTCGTCCATCATTATACCCTGGGAGAAATAGCCTGATGAAATTTTTAAACAAAATGCCGTGTAACTGAAACCACTAAAATCTGTAACAAATGCCACAAAACACTAAAATATGCAGTGGTAAACTATATAAAGCATATAAAATATATACAATCCCTCCAGATACACCGTTGTATGTAATTTGTCCGTGAGTCACCTTCTTTCACTCTGCACTTAGGCTTCTAGCCAGGTGTAGTGATGCATAGCCATCGACGTTTCAGGAGTGTACGTCTCTCCCATCTTCAGGATGAATGATTAGTAAGAGTGAAGGTACCAGTATATGTACTGTCCACTAGTACGTACCGACTAGAAAATACCCAGTCTAATATGGAGGTGGTTCACCGCTCTGTTGGAATCTGTGTTTTCTGAGTCGGTCGATTTCCAACTTTAAGGTTGGTTTCCAGGAGGGACTAAACTGCAATCCAGCGTCCCGGTTCAGTGTGTTCTTCTCGGAGGAGATGGACAGAGCCTCCTTAACCCTTCGTTCCCATAAACCGCTACATTTTGCCACAATGGTCGTTTCTTTGAAGTTAGCTCTGTGGTCTTCTTCAAAGCAGTGCTCCGCGAGCCATCTGTCCATCTCCTTGAATTTTCTGGGAATGTCCTCAGAAATTGTCTTCATTCTGGACGACTTTTGCATAATAGCTAAACTGTAAGAGATAGACAAAGCCTTACTACACATAGTATAGAGCTTGTCAAAACACAATTTATGTCAATTGCATTTTTTTGTGGAGTGAACCATTTTGGAGATATTCCTTGTTATTTTTCTGAATTTTCCAATACTTCTCCTTTTCTCAAATGCGAAGTCCATTTTTGTGTCTCTTGGCCATGCAAAGAATTTCAAAGCCATGACATAGCAGCCAACTTTAAAAGATTTGGCTATCACTTAAAACCTATTGTATCCCCTAATTCCACTTGCACCTACAAGAAAATTTGCAATAAGATTATTTCTGAAAATGTTTGTTTCAATTAATAAGAAGTAGATAGAGGAATAAACATGTTTAAGAACAGTTTGATAAAAGAGTAGAAAAAGTCATGAGTGCAATGCATCACATATTTTTACATGCATCCTAACTTTTAATGTCATCACAGAATTATTCAGCTCTGCTTGACGAGGAAAAGATTACAGGTTTTAATTACATGTAGCTGGCAAATATGATATTGTAACACATTCAGGTATTTTTAACACTTCAATAAAATCTTGACAAAATACATTTAGTTCAATAATTCAACCAATAGATTAAAAACAAGCATATATAAAATTTAATACAGTTGTGAACAGTTCTACATAGGGAAAACAAAAAAGAATATGGCAATTACAGCTAAAAAAAAACACTGCAGAGCATTAAATTATAAAGAAATAGACAAATCAGCACTAGCCCACTTATTTCTGAACTAATAGTCAGAATATAAATCCTATCCTGCAGTCTTAAAGCAATTAACAAACCAACAAGAACTGACCACATGGGACAAATGTGCATTCTGAAAACAAAGAAGAGTTTTCAGTTTTGAAATTCCACTAAGAGATTTTTACAGCAAGTTCCTGGAACTTCCACAAAAGAGTAAAACTCATCACCATCAACAACAAATCAGCAGTTGTTGAAATGGAGACAGACCTTCAAACATATTCCTGATTATTAATGTAAGTTACGTATAATGGTCACTAATTGACTCAAATTTTTCCCAAATTATTAAATTACTGTATTGTTTTTCATCTCTTAAATTAATATGCATATTCATTATTGCTGAATTTATCTTTACCTAAAAGCTTAGGAGTGGTCACACATATACAAATTCACCAAATAAAGCATACGACTGGCAATCAGCTGATGAAGACATTCCTTGAAACTAGTTCTGAGGGAAATACTTAATTTGGTGAAATAGTATGTGTGTGACTACTTGGTAGATATCATTTCACTATGTCTACCAAGTCTTCACGGTCTTCCAAGTCAATAGGATTATCTTTGTATGCTTAATTTTGAATAAAAATATAAAGCCTAAGGATTCTATCATCTACTTAGTTCTATGTTTGGACATATAAACTTATTGTAAATCATGACTGAACAAAAGAAAAGTATGCAGTGATAGAGCTTGTAAGTGTTTGTAAAATTTGAAGTTGTTAGCCAATGCTGGATTTCTGACAATGAAGTCATTAATCCTGTAATTTAAAGTAGTATATACCGTATTTACGCGAATCTAATCTACCAGCAAATCTAATGCCCACCCCATGTTTGAAACTTAAAATTATGAAAAAAATAGTTTGTATCGAGTGTAAAGTGCATCATTGACAGAAAATAATGGATATTTGCTTTAAATTTATTTAATACAATGGAATTATCGTGTATATATAAAATATATATATATATATATATGTATATATTTTATATATAAAATAAATAATAAAATATATAAAATAAAATGTTGTTGTTGTTGTTTTCTAGTGCCTTGCATCTGGCAATGAAGCCATTAGCATTCGTGCTTTCCAATACTTTTGAACTGTAGTTTCTTCTGATCTTAATGCTTCACAGGTCTTCAAGTGGTCTTCGTTCATTTCTGCTGGATCGTTACACAGGACACATATTGGTGAAGCTGAGATACCTATTCTGTAGAGATGACTTGCTAAGCAGTCGTGATTTGTCAGTAGTCAGAAGGCTGCAACCGCTGTTTTCCTTGGTCTCTGGGGGATTATATCTGGGTTGGAAAGTAGTGTAATCCATTTTTTATCTTTGGCATTTGCTTCTATTTCTTGTAGGTATGAATGATAAAAATGTTTAATGATCAAGCATTTTATTGAGGAATATGAGAAATTGAATTGAGACTTTTGTTTTATTGTTGTGCCTTTCTTTGCAAGTGAGTCTGCAGCTTCATTCCCCATGACACCAAAGTGTGCTGGAATCCATTGGAGATGAACAGTCTTATTAACTTTTTGGAGTTGTGTTAACATTTTGTAGCATTCTCTAATTTTTGTTGACTTCTTTGTAGTATTTGAACATATTCCCTGAATTGCAGGTTTAGAATCTGAAAGAATTACTGCCTTGTTAAATTTATTTAAGGGAAGATTTAATAATTGTCGGAGAGCAATGTATAGAGCCTCTATTTCTCCATCATAATTTGTTGTGTCTCTGCCAACAGAATGATAAAAGGAAAAATGTGAACACATAACTCCAGCTCCAGTAAGGTTTTCCGTGGAGGATCCATCAGTATATATGTGCAGCCATTCTTCTGTGGGATATCTAGTATTGATTGTTTCCAGAGCTAGAAGTTTTTGTATTTCTTTTGGTGTGTCTGATTTACTTATTTCCTCTATTAATTCCAAACTGAAGGTAGGTTGCAATAATTCCAATGGATTTTCTCTTATAAGTAGATTTTCTCTGGTGTTAGGAATGTTCAATTTGGATTTAATCTGTGTTACCTTTTCTACGAAACTACTATGAGTTTTAAGGATTGAAGGGGGTAGTTTCTCTTCTGTCCATTTAGAGTTTGGCAGTCGTAACATTTTCTTGTGTTGAAGCAATGCTTGTTTTTCTATTTTTGTTGTTATTGATGGGGTCCGTGTTAAGGCAAGCATGCGATCAATAGGTGTGGATTTAACTGCTCCAGTGATTAGGTGAAGAGCCTAATTTTGTATTTGTTCAAGTTTATTGATGTTAGCATTTGCTGCTGTTATTAAAGCTTGAGAACAGTACAAGAGGTTTGGTTTAATATACATTTTGTATGTTGTGTTAAGGACTCCCCTTGAGTAGCCCCATTTAGCACCAGCTAACCTTTTCAGGATTTGCAGTTTCTTTTCAACCTTTTCTGAGATGTTTGTTATGTGTTTTTTTCCAACTTAGCTTTCTGTCGAAAGTGATGCCTAAGTATTTGGCATCATCAACTGCTTTGAGTGGTTTACCATTATAATTTATGTTAATATTAACTGGTTTGTATTTTAGTGTAAATAATTCATAATTTGTTTTTTCCACATTGATAGTCATGAGGTTGTTGGAGCTCATGTACTTTGTTTAGGGCTGTTTCTATTCTGTCTTTAATTAATTCAGGTTTTTTTGGAGAGCCTGGAGTCCAAATGACTACATCGTCAGCAAATAAAGCAATTTTGGTTTCTGAAGTTTTTATTATTGATGGAAGGTCATTTATATATGTGTTAAAGAGTGTTGTGCTCAGAACAGCACCTTGTGGAAGTCCTCGGTGTATTTGGAAATGTATGTATTATATTTTGTGGCACAAAATCTTTGTGAAATAAACTGAGTTATCCATTTAAGCATGTTACTTTTCACACCTATTGATTGCAACTTTTCAATTAATTTGTTTCTCCAGACTGAGTCATATGCTGTTTTAAAATCAATGAATACTGCCAAGGTATCCTCCTTTCTATTGAAAGCTTCCTTGATGTCTTGGCTTAGTAGCAGTACATTTTCACTTGTACTATGATTCTGTCTGAAGCCGGTCTGTGAACTATTAATTAAGTTGTAATATTCTAGGAACCAGTTAAGTCTAGATGCCACCATTCTTTCCATCACTTTTGCAATAACACTGGTCAAAGATATTGGCCTGAAACTATTAATATTGTTTGAGGGTTTGTTTTTCTTTAAAATCGGGATGATAATGGCTTTTTTCCAGTCGGAAGGCACAGTCATTCTCCAACACGTGTTATATAAAATAAAATTATAGAATTGAAAGTGTCCTATTGTTAGGTGATACATTGTTAAAGAACAAAATTAGTGAACATGAAATAAGGAAACTGCACATTCAAAATGAATAACAGGTCACTAGTAATAGGTTGACCATTCCTCCTCCTTTCACGCACAAGTTCCAACACTTTTTTTCTTCAACTTCAAAATGTTCTTCCTTTGTGAGGACCTGTAAATTTCTTACAACTAGCTTTAGTAGCAAATAATGCAGATTTCTGTTTTCACCATGGTGCTGGTTTTAATGGCATACCGATGGAATGGGCTGTGCTATGAGACTCGTTTTCTACCTACAAGGTCGTGGTAACAGATGGAATGCATATATCAATGTTTCTTTATCACAATGTATTTATTTATTAACACTTCGATATTTTACACTCTCAGCACCATATTAAATACTTAAAAACCTTTACACTTTTTTAATTTGGTAGAATTTACGCTGGATAAAAGTTTGCTGAAAGTTCCATGTTCACATGCTACCAAAACACGTCTTATCACCTTGAACATATAGACGCTACTGAATTGTTTCTTGGCGTCGCTTTGATCTGACTCACCGCCATCTTCGTCTCCATCCGCGGTTTTCATCTGCGCAAACAGTTCTTTCTCGTTAGGGAAGTGATCCCAATTATCGTCTCCTATTTTTATTATGGAACACAAACAATTCTAATATTTATACACTTTTAACAAACATTTACATGAACGATTTTCTATTGGGGTCTTATATTCTGTCTCAACCATAAGCGAACGTTGCTCTCTGATACATTGAGCTTCCTTGCTGCCTTTCTTTTACCGATTTTTTCAGCATAAAGGATTACTTTATGCTTTAAAGAAGCATCATAAGACGTTCAGCCTTGTTTGCCCTCCATATAACTAAAAACCCTCAACAATAGACCAATGATAAATGAAGGGCTAGCTTGTCAAAACTTTCTGGATGCATGTTAATCCAGCAATCCATTGTTCCATTATGACATAATAAACAAAAAATTTGAATAAAGCACATTAGATTGCATAAATATGGTAATATCTACAGTAAGTGTTAAAGCCCACATAAAAGTTAAGATTCTACTCATAAAATTATTTTTCACTATGTTTTTGGGAATATTATAGTTAAACCATTTAATCAGACAATACATTGTAAATATGTATGTATGTTGTTGTTGTTGTTATTATTATTATTATTATTATTATTATTATTATTATTATTATTATTATTATTATTATTATTATTATTATTATTATTATTATTATTATTATTATTATTATTATTATTATTATTATTATTATTATTATTATTATTATTATTATTATTATTATTATTTGTTATATAAATTCCACAGAGCTTAGCAAAGAATCAATCAGCTCAAGCATTTCTTGGGCCAGAAAACCCTGAGGAACCATATTTGGATGGCATCAATTACAACTGTGTAGCCCCAGGCAAGCGTTTTCAGCCTATGTCTAATTTGTCTGGTGGAGAAAAAACAGTAGCAGCTCTTGCTTTGTTATTTGCTATTCACAGGTAACTATACCAGAAATTTGTCTTTGTTTTAGCTATATTAACCTCTTGAGCGCTATGGACGTGATATCACGTCCATTTAAAATGACGGATAAGTGTTCTGGGCGTGTATACACGTCCTGTGCGTTTGTGCATTTAACTCTTATTTATCCCTTATCTAACTCAACTTATTTTAATTTTTCCTTTATGAAACATTTAAGTAAAGCCTATATACTTTATTGGCTTTCTTTAATATGTTCGTTCTGCAGTGATATGCCTCAAAACAGGGATAAACACACAAGGGCCCATCTCCACATTCGCGAATTCCCTTCTTGTGGCACATGAAACACTTTCGAGATGGGCGGGACTTCTTTGTTGTTGGCAGTATCCTTTTAGGATAATGTTTTCCTTGAAGTCTGAGGTGTGCAGGGATTCTGGATTTTCTACCCCCAACGTGGTATTGTTCAATTAGGTGGCGAGCTATTGATAGTCGAAAGTTCAGGTAGGTCATTGTCTTGTGTGGGTTTAGAGCTCTCCAAATTACCAAACAATTGTATATGGTTATATCCATTTGGTGCAAAAATACCTTTTTATACCACTTCTCCCTTCAGCTACAAGCAGGAAAGTATATGTATGTATTTCAAGAAAGATACAAACAGAGCCTGCTATCCAAGTTACGAAACAGGTGTAAGGAAAAGTTGCAAATATGCTTTATTCTGATGACTCACAGACCACGCATACCCTAGTGCTTTATTTCACACTATGCTTTGTTTCGCTGATGCACGAGCCACACATACAATGGGTCAACTACTGTTTCTTTCAGAGAACTTATATTAGATCCGTTCAACAGAGGAAAGTTAACTTTTCACCACAGTGAAACAAAATAGTGCCATTTCAACAATTTGTTAAAGTACCTCTACTTTGCTGATGACGTATATGTATACTGCATATAACGAGTTTTATACCAGTTTTTGTTTCATTAAAATAACTTAATATTTACGCAAAATACAGCTGTGTATTTACAAAGCACTTTTAGCACATTTAACAATTTAAATGCCTGGTGTTGGATATTGGTTAGCATTTCTCGGCCCACGAGGCTTTAAATGGCCAGCGCTCAAGAGGTTAATATGCTTCTATTCACATTCCTAGAACCACTAGATGCTTTTGTGTTATTCTGATAGGATGTGTTTTTCTACCATAAATGAGCTTAATACTTGTTTTATATATGATTAAAATAAGTAAAGCAGCATATATGTATTGTTTTTCAGCTATCAGCCATCACCATTCTTTGTGTTAGATGAAATTGATGCTGCACTGGATAATACTAATATAGGGAAGGTAGCAAGCTATATTCGGGATAAAACACCATCATTGCAGACAATTGTAATATCACTCAAAGAAGAATTTTACAGCCATGCAGATGCCTTAATTGGCATATGCCCAGATGTGAGTAGTTACCAAATTTTAATTTCTATAAAGAATGTGATAGAATTAAGTATATTGCAGTATGATAGATTGGTCTAACATTCAGGGGTTCTTAATTTTAATAGCTCTTTTCTACTAGTTGTGTGTATGTGGTGCCTGTAAGTTTTAGAATTTCTCATACCAGCTGCAGTGCCGAATGCCTTTGTATCTACATACTCAAATTAGCACTGTATATTCAAATTGATATGCCCTATACTGTATTTTTATGCACTTTTTAAGTTAAAAAACAAACAATGGGACTGTTATATGGAGAACAAATTATTTAAGACCGGCTATGTTAATTTTCAGCAAGTAGTGACTGTTATGGGTGCAAGAACGAGTCTGATCATATTCGAACATGGCCACGTTATGCTGTTTGTATTGAAAAGAAAGGGGAGGGGAAACAAAAGTACTGTATGATGCTGAAACTGCAAAGCAAACACCTGCTCCAATTAAAAATAAATAAATAATGCATATGGGTCAATCCACGTCAAATCGCACACCCGTAAAATATGACTTTTTCGTAGGAGGTTAAAAAACTTTTTATACGTAATAGGCATAAAATAAGGTGACCCGTATTTTTTTATTTCCATATTTTTAAATTACTTGCTTAGTTATGGCTATTAGAAATTAAGCAATTTCTGCACGCACCGTAATATAAAATCACTTGTTACTCTAAGGCCATGTAGAGTTGAGAGTTGGGGTTTGGCGCACTGGAAAGATTAAATACAACACTTTGAACAACTTTCAACAAATCATTACTACACACAAATTTTGGACTGGGTTTTTTTTTTTTTTTTAGGGTATATTTTGTAAAACCAAAAATAGAATTTAAATCGATGTGTTAAAAATCTAAAAAAAAAATAATACACACATATTTTATTTTATCTATAAAATAAGATGTTGAAAACTATGGAGCTTGCATTAGTGCATTTGCTACAATTTTTTTTCTGGAGGCTTGGAAGCGCTCACGGACGACATGAAGTAGAGATCCGTTTGTACAGCTGAATTCGCTGTTCTTGGCCCCTTGAAAGCTAGTAACAAGCCAGGTGACTGCAGACAGCATGCAAATTGGTGCATCAGCTATGCTACTCAAATAACTTCTTACTGAGGCAGTACAGTCCATGCAGAAAAATGTCTCCACAATGTACCTTCTTTCTGATACTCCTGTGGCATCTGATACGTGCTTTTGAACTTTTGAATGTTTTTGAAAAAATCTTCTGCTGTAAGCAGTTCTATGCTTTTAGCTTCTTCCTTCATGTACGCCCATACATTTGAAATAATTTCTCTACTCTGACTGTGTAGTGTTTTGGTCCCTAATTTAGTATGTACAGGTGGCATAATTGATTTACGCTATGATCAAAGTCTCACAAATTCACTATATTCACTCCTTATCACAAAGATCTATGTCTTCAACTGCACGCTACACTACAAAGCACTCGTGAATTAGCAAGGACTGTCTCAGATCATGCATACATCACTACCTTCCCCCTCCCTCCCCATGTGCATGGTTTCATTTGCAGAATTATACAATATGAGCTGATGAAAGAGGCAAAAGCTATGGATTCACCAACAGGACTTCCAGTCAAGGTCAGGGGCCAAGAACGATGGATCCAGCTGTGCTTTAAAATTACACTCCTTCATTCCTTTGTTAAAAACTGAAGCTTTAGTGAAACAGTTTTCTTTCGAAGAAGGAGGTAAAGTTGTGTGTTGTTTGGAAAAAGTTGAAAATGCATATTTTAAAAACATTTTGAAGATGCTAATAGTGTACATATAATAGTGTCAGCTAGCAGTGTTCTCCTTACTGTACTGTTGTAACATTCATGGAACCTTAAGCAGTGGACAGTTGCCGTAATGGAAGGTGGCAATTGTGTGAGGTTATGGTAGCCGTCACTGCTGCCACGCAAGTCTGCTGCACTGATTTGCAAGTAAGTTAATTACAACTGAACTATTAGAGACTCCATTCTGATTTTTTCTGAGAATATTGAATAAACTTTTGTATTTTTTTTTTTTTTTTTTTTTTTTTTTTTTTTTTTTTTTTTTTTCCAGATTTTTAAATGGTCGAGTTTATGTTATTATGTAACTTTAAAACTTTAATCATATAAAATATAATATTATTAATAATTAATAAAATTTTCTAATAAATACCTCTCGAAATACTGCAATTTTTCTTTAATTTGAGCCAAAGATCAAGTAATTTGCTTCACTATAATCGGAGGTATGATTGATCGAAGAGTGAGGAGCACACGATTTTTGGGACGTTTCAAAAAATATCTGTCAAAATTTATTTTTTTTATAAAACGAAGAAACACAGATCAAATATATTTTGTTCCAAAACACAAAAAAAAATTTCAAGAAAATCTGAGAGATCAAGGTCATTTTTTGCCATATTTTGTGCAATTTGACGTGGAATGACTCATATACTTTTTGAGCATCATGATAAATTAAGCAGTCTCTTTACTTTTGATATTTTTCAGAGAAATATTTACAATAAAGATGATGTTTTATAAATTTCCCTTTTTTAGGGAGGGGATTATAATATTCTTGCAAACTTCTTATGTTGCAGGCAAACCTTTCTTATTTATTTCCCTCACAACATTTGTAATTTCTGGTAGCCAGTGGCATGAATCTCAGATCCCAATTTGCCTATCAAACTAGACTTTTAAAGTCAATTTCTGTATTTCCCTAGGCTGATTAGCATTAAATACTTAGATTCTTGGCATTCAAGAGAAGTAATAGGAACGTGTTCACCTGCGTTATTTCCTGCTTCTGTATTTGATTGAGTCTTAGAGTTTGAGAGAGATGTTGATTTTAAGAAATAAGTGATTATTACCAGGGATGTCATTTGGTGGGAGGGCACAGGGTGGTCACTTGTTTCTTCTAAGTCAGGCAGCCTCAACTCGATGCACTGTGACGTCATATCTTATAGCCCGATGCCCGAGCGTGTGGAAGCGGGCAGAAATGAAGGTCAACGGAGATAGAAAAACAGTCAGTGGCGGAATAACTAAGATTACTAAGATTTGCAACATCGGAAGCTTTGAACGTTTATTGAGTGTTGACTGAGTATACCAAGAGAAATAAACATATATTTACCTGGATGCTTAATAGAGCAAATTTAACATACCATTTCATAGCTTATATCTGTCACTTATATTATATTTAATACTTCCAAGTGAGTTCAATTTTGATTCAGACGTCGAGTTTTTTTGTATCCTTTTCCCCCTTATTATCTGTGAAATATTTGGTGTAATTGTCTTTGTAGTACAAAGACGAAGACTGCATTTCAAGTTGCTGTCAGATAAATGGCTTCTGTGACTCGGTTTACAGTGTTTCATTAGTGAAAAGAATTGTTCACAGAGGTAAGTAGAGCCAAATATGCTTAATATGTGAGCTGCTTGTCTGTGTAGTCGTGGAAATCTGGACTGAGGAAAGTTTATATAACAATCGATCAAGTTTCTTTTATGAACAAAGGAATCCTTCATTTCCCGATCATATTGCAGGTCAATAAGTTCTAATTGAAACTCTGTAGGAACGTTCTCGACGTCTACGGCGAAAGGAGTGACAAATAATGGAAAACATGTAGGTTCCATAGTTTGTATAATTATTCTATTATAGCTAAAACGTACAGCCGATTCACTTATTTTATGGTCCGTATCATTGTCAGTAGCCATAGTGTCTTTGAGTTTCTGTATCATCATGTCACGTTCCACTCCATTATAGCCGTCGTATTCACTGCTATGAGCAGCGTAATGTCGTTGTAGGTTATACTTTTTAATTGTTTGAACAATCTTACCACACACTAAACATTTCGCGGCATCCCCTAGGTCTATGAACAGATACTGTTGTTCCCAAACAGAGGAAAAAGTATATGGGGAAGATGGGCGAGGATTAGATGAGGTAGCCACACTTAGAGATGTTGCCATTTCTGTACTTCATGAACCGCCACTGCACACTAGTTACACACGTCCGTTGCTGGTGCACTCAGATAAACAACTGTAACACAATGCCCGCTTGCACGCACAGATATGCTGACTTTGCCCGCTGCCCGTATTTACGTGAGTTGAGGCTGCCTGTTCTAAGTGATGAGTAAGTTATGATTCCCCCCAAAGCTAAATAATCATGAAGCTTGGGGGGGGGGGGGGGGGGCTGCTGTACGTATGTAAACCTCTGGATAGTACTGGAAGAGTTATCCGTGCCTGGAAGGCCATTGGGGATGTAGCAGACAAAGAATTGCCTTATCGTTAACCCAAACCCAAAGTATAGATCAACATGCTTTGAAGGTGCATGGCAAAAACTAATGTGTCTCAAACTGGACCTATGGATACCTACCTACCAAGATAGATCTCAGTGACAGGACTCCTTTCTGGGCTATGGATTTTGTGATTCTAGCTAGGGATAATTCTAGAAATCTCTAAAGAAAAATAAATAGTCCTAGCACTGATTCAAGATTCCTGGGCTTATGCGTCAGATTTTGGGAATAGGTGAATGTCAAGGTAAGCTAATACATTGCAACAAGGACAGTTATAAGAACTGTATTGTTGCTTGCAATGGAATTCAAATGCTTATCTTTTCTAGAAATTTGCTCTAGTGATATATCTACAGTGAAGATTGAATGCTGTGTTTACATCCCCTAGAATGGCAACAACTCACCCTTTAGAGAACTAAGGCACCTAGTTGCACACTGTACTCCGATCAGGGAACAGGCCATCTTTAGGTGTGATACCAGTTCTCATCATCAAATCCAGGGCAGCAAAAATAGCAACAAAGGGTTGGATACCTTTAAGATTTGTTGTCCTCCAGTAAGTTGTATATCCTAAATGTTAACAAGCCTACCTTTGCATACTGTTTAAGGCATATTACCATCATCACCTGTTAATCTGAATATACTTTTAACTCGTCATCCATTAGAGGATCCTGGAAGAACCATCAGTTTAGGATCATAACTACATACCTTTTAATGTTAATGTAGTTAAAACAACTAATTAGTATAGAGGAATCCCTGGAGAACCTCATAGGGGCCCTGTATACAGGATCTATCAGAAAGGATTGGACCCATTGTTAGGATTAGGTCTTTTAGTGATATTGGCAAGGTTGCTTTTTCAGTTCAAGAAACTATACTTGACATCTATGGCGAAAACTGCCCCATATAAACACAGATAATGTCAAAGAAAGTACAGCCCTCAAAGATTATAATAAAAGTGTACATAAGTCAAACAATCCTCTTGGCAAGCACTCTGTCAAGAAATATCTAGCCTTTCAGAGGCAGCCAGGCTACAAAGAGCATTGGCATATGATCCATTAAATCCCATAGGAACAATATGCTAGCCTGCAGGTGGTTTACAGCTTGGCTGAAGAAACACTCGAAAGTTCTCTTTGAGATGCACTTCCCTTGGTGCATACATGACAATAGCTGCAAATTCACAGGTCACTGCGGAAACTCAAGACTAGAGCACTGCAGACCGATTGGGAACTTGCTCATCAAGTAGTTGCAATTCATAGTGTTAAATGGGCAATTGATAAATTCAACCATTTAACCTCTTGAGCGATGGCCATTTAAACGTCCGCGAGCCGAGAACTGCTAGCATTTAAATTGTTAAATGTGCTTCGTATATACACAGCTGTATTTTGTGTAAATATTAAGTTATTTTAATGAAACAAAAACTGGTATAAAACTCGTTATTTGCAGTATAAATGTATGTCATCAGCAAAGTTGAGTTGTATTTACAAAACGTTGAAATGGCACAATTTTGCTTCACTGTGGTGAAAAGTCAACTTTGCTCTGTCGAACGCATCTAATATTAGTTCTTGGAAAGATACAGTAAAGAAACACCCATTGTATGTGTGCCTTATGCGTCAGCATACTGTGTAATAAATCGCTACTGCATGCGTGGTCTCTTAGTCATCAGAATAGATCAACATTACAACTTTTGCTTACGCGAGTTTTGTAACTGAGTAGAGTGCGTGTCTTTCTTTGTTGAAATACATATGTATTCTTTCCTGCTTGTACCTGAAGGGAGAAGTGGTATAAAAAGGTATTTTTGCACCAACTGGATATAACCATATACAATTGTTTGGGGATTTGGACAGCTCTCTAAACCCACACAGGACAATGACCAACCTTGACTACCGACTATAAATAACTCGCAGCCTAATTGAACAATACCACGTTGGGGGTTGAAAATCCAAAACCCCTGCACCCCTCAGACTTCAAGGAAAACATTATCCTAAAAGGATACCACCAACAGCAAAGAAGTCCCGCCCATTTCGAAAGTGTTTCGTGTGCCACAAGAAGGGAATTCGCGAATATGGAGATGTACCTACCCTTGTGTGTTTATCCCTGTTTTGAGGTAAATCACTGCAGAACGAACATATTAAGGTAAGCCAATAAAGTATATAGACCTTACTAAAATGTTTCATAAAGGGAAAATTATAATAAGTTGAGTTGGATAAGGGATAAATAAGGGTTAAATGCTTAAACGCACAGGACGCCCATATCACTCATCCGCCATTTTAAATGGACATGATTTCACATCGATATCCCTCAAGAGGTTAAATCTCCAGGTGAAGATGGTATCTTTCTTGCATTGTTTTAGAAGGGACCCAAGTAACTTTATGTCCTCCTCCATAATCTTTTCTGGGCTAGTGTAGCTTTAGCTATTTCTCTGGTCTCGAGAGCTACCAGTGCAGGCCATAATAATTACACTGAAGCGAAGGCCTATGGATCAATTAGCCTAGCATCATTCTTTTTAAAGGCTTTGAAAAGATTAATCAAAGAGGTATTTGAAGGAGGGTGCTGCTGTTTGTTTCATTAAAACAAACAAGCCATCAATGTCATGTGTAACAATATTGCACAGTCTTATCATTAGATGGCTTGGAAACCATTAGTTTCTTTTCTAGACAGAGAGGGTACATTTGGTATACCACATTTGGTTTAACTTGTCTCATGCCTAAAGAAAGAGAAAGAGGTACGTATGTTGAAAAAAGCAGGTACTCTCCCCTCTGTCTCTGTTGTTATGGGAAAGATGGAAGAGGTTCAATTCATTCCATCCAATCAGGCTGGACTGAAGAGGCAACTATTACTTGCGTGGTGGAAGTTACCTTCCACTTTTATGGTTCTCGAGACAAGTACACCCACTGCAGCTATAACATCGCTATGAAACTATAGTTTCAGCTGCACAAAAGGGACACTCTGCAGTAGGATAAACTCCATGTTCAGAAGCAGAAAAATTGCAGCTACCCTCCGTGGAAAAATGGCTATTGTTGTCACAAGAGTTTGCCTGCAGGACAGAGTTTTCTCTCCCTTGCCTTGGAGTTTCATAGTGGTTGGTCTGCTCAAGGACATGCTGAGAACATAGCATTGGTTACTTTTGGGAAATTTCCCAATACATTTTCAGATTGAGAAAAATTCACAGTGTATGAAGTATCAAACCCAGCAAAACTTATATCAACAAGGTAATTTAAAAGTTCTAGGAAATCTTAAACTGGGCAGTTCAGTCCTACAATGTTCAGAGTCATTTAAATAGGTATCTATTCTCTGTTCATCAAGAGATTAGAGGAGATATAAACAAAGCACCAGTTTGTATCACTCTGCAGCCACGTGCTTTCACAATGACGCAACATGGTTACCTACCGCTACGCGTAGGTATAATATGCATTTTACACTACTAAAAGGATATATTTACTTGATCCAAATAACATATAGCACATGGAAATTAACTGCTACTTACGTCATCTCTGTCCACAATAACACTTTTTCATTTCCTGCTCACAATCTCGAAACCAATCTCCAGAAGCAGCTTGTGGAGGGAAGTTCGTTTTAAATCTGGAAGATCGGGATCATAGTTAACTGCCAACAGCACTTTGTTTAAGGTGGGAGTTCATTGTTAACAAAGAACTGGTGAACTTTTCGACGGATTGCAGATCTCACAGCCACAAATTCGTCGCAAACTACATCCACCATTTATCTAGCACGTGGTCGCTTTTTACCGGTATCTTCACCAACTGACGATTTTTCTTTGGGTGTACTGTAAATACTTGCAACTGACACACCGGTAAACTCGGATGGTAATTTCATCACGTCTTCGATAGCAAGCGCGGGATATTTCTCGCAGAACTTGTTAAACTCGTTCAATGTTGTTGTCTTTTCACCACTTCGCCACGGTTTGCCGTGGTTATGTTTTACAACACTCACTTGTTCTGCCATGTTACTTTCATACTGAGTTACTGCCCGCTCCAGAATAATGTATGAAGGTTGTGGGACCTTCTTTACTATAAATCAGTTCAAAAGTTGTGGTATTCAAAAATTCTTCCACTATCTTCCCTGTAGAATCCACTTTTTCATAACCCCATCTTTTGGAATGTGCATTGAAATCCCCAATTACGATTGTTTTATTTAATTGGTCAATAAGTGAGAGATCCGGTACATTCCTGGGAGGATTGTAAATACTGTATAAATGTAGATGTGTTTTGTTATCCCAAAAATTTAGCTTTATCTTTAGGACTCATATTCATGTATGTGGCTTTCATGTAACTGTTTTCTTAACGGGCACCAGTTTTACAATGTGGCAGTTACATCACCCGACTTAAACCCCCATTTTGCAAAGGGGACCACACCTATCGTTGGTCAACGGGTCCATCGGACCTAGCCGGGAGGACTAAATAGATGATATTTAGATCCACCGACCTTCCCCTCATGTGCCTCTGAGGGACGCTGTTGTGCTGTGATAGGCCAGCACATATGTAAATGACATTTCCTCCAGAAGATGTACAAAACTGGAGAAGAAAAGCAGCCATTTTTAAGAAAGAATTAATTACAGCAAAAAGGGCCAGTTTCACAAATTTTGTAGAACATATGGACTATAGGAAAGATGGAAATAAAATATACAAGTTCCTTAATAAAGCAAAATTATCAAAAAATACAACTGAACCATTAAAATATAATAACAAAAGCTTAACTACAGATAGGGAAATAGCAGAATCCCTTAACAAGTTTTATGCTCAGTCACAAAGAATACCCCAAGCGTATAAAAAACAAGATAAGGCTATCCAAAAAACTATCAGAGAAACTAGTAAGCCAAAAGGTATACGAAATGATATTTTTATTCAGGATTTTAATGAAACAGAACTGGATTTAGCAATAGAACAATTACAGAGCAAAAAATCTCCTGGACCTGACAAGATCCACCCAGAGTTTATTAAACACCTTGGCAGGAAAGGAAAAGAAATCCTACTTAAACTGTATAACACGTGTTGGAGAATGACTGTGCCTTCCGACTGGAAAAAAGCCATTATCATCCCGATTTTAAAGAAAAACAAACCCTCAAACAATATTAATAGTTTCAGACCAATATCTTTGACCAGTGTTATTGCAAAAGTGATGGAAAGAATGGTGGCATCTAGACTTAACTGGTTTCTAGAATATTACAACTTAATTAATAGTTCACAGACCGGCTTCAGACAGAATCATAGTACAAGTGAAAATGTACTCCTACTAAGCCAAGACATCAAGGAAGCTTTCAATAGAAAGGAGGATACCTTGGCAGTATTCATTGATTTTAAATCAGCATATGACTCAGTCTGGAGAAATAAATTAGTTGAGAAGTTGCAATCAATAGGTGTGAAAAGTAACATGCTTAAGTGGATAACTCAGTTTATTTCACAAAGATTTTGTGCCACAAAATATAATACATACATTTCCAAATATAAACAAACACACCGAGGACTTCCACAAGGTGCTGTTCTGAGCACAACACTCTTTAACATATATATAAATGACCTTCCATCAATAATAAAAACTTTAGAAACCAAAATTGCTTTATTTGCTGACGATGTAGTCATTTGGACTTCAGGCTCTTCAAAAAAACCTGAATTAATTAAGGACAGAATAGAAACAGCCCTAAACAAAGTACATGAATGGAGCTCCAAAAACCTCATGACTATCAATGTGGAAAAAACAAATTATGAATTATTTACACTAAAATACAAACCAGTTAATGTTAGCATAAATTATAATGGTAAACCACTCAAAGCAGTTGATGATGCCAAATACTTAGGCATCACTTTCGACAGAAAGCTAAGTTGGAAAAAACATATAACAAACATCTCAGAAAAGGTTGAAAAGAAATTGCAAATCCTGAAAAGGTTAGCTGGTGCTAAATGGGGCTGCTCAAGGAGAGTCCTTAACACAACATACAAAATGTATATTAAACCAAACCTCTTGTACTGTTCTCAAGCTTTAATAACAGCAGCAAATGCTAACATCAATAAACTTGAACAAATACAAAATCAGGCTCTTCGCCTAATCACTGGAGCAGTTAAATCCACACCTATTGATGCCATGCTTGCCTTAACACGGACCCCATCAATAACAACAAAAATAGAAGAACAAGCATTGCTCCAACACGAGAAAATGTTACGACTGCCAAACTCTAAATGGACAGAAGAGAACCTCCCCCATTCAATCCTTAAAACTCATAGTAGTTTCCTAGAAAAGGTAACACAGATTAAATCCAAATTGAACATTCCTAACACCAGAGAAAATCTACTTATAAGAGAAAATCCATTGGAATTATTGCAACCTACCTTCAATTTGGAATTAATAGAGGAAATAAGTAAATCAGACACACCAAAAGAAATACAAAAACTTCTAGCTCTGGAAACAATCAATACTAGGTATCCCACAGAAGAATGGCTCCACATATATACTGATGGATCCTCGAAGGAAAACCTTACTGGAGCTGGAGTTACGTGTTCACATTTTTCCTTTTATCATTCTGTTGGCAGAGACACAACAAATTATGATGGAGAAATAGAGGCTATATACATTGCTCTCCGACAATTATTAAATCTTCCCTTAAATAAATTTAACAAGGCAGTAATTCTTTCAGATTCTAAACCTGCAATTCAGGGAATATGTTCAAATACTACAAAGAAGTCAACAAAAATTAGAGAATGCTACAAAATGTTAACACAACTCCAAAAAGTTAATAGGACTGTTCATCTCCAATGGATTCCAGCACACTGTGGAGTCATGGGGAACGAAGCCGCAGACTCACTTGCAAAGAAAGGCACAACAATAAAACAAAAGTCTAAATTCAATTTCTCATATTCCTCAATAAAACGCTTGATCATAAAACATTTTTGTCATTCATATCTACAAGAAATAGAAACAATTGCCAAAGATAAAAAATGGATTACACTACTTTTCAATCCAGATATAATCCCCCAGAGACCAAGGAAAACAGCGGTTGCAGCCTTCCGACTATTGACAAATCACGACTGCTTGGCAGGTCATCTCTACAGAATGGGTATCTCAGCCTCACCAATATGTGTCCTGTGTAAAGATCCAGCAGAAATGAATGAAGAACACTTGAAGACCTGTGAAGCATTAAGATCAGAAGAAAGTACAGTTCAAAAGTATTGGAAAGCACGAATGCTAATGGCTTCATTGCCAGATGCAAGGCACTAGAAAACAACAACAACAACAAAATTTAGCTTTATTAATTCACTTTTATCTGTGTTATCCATTTCTTTAACAATTTCAAAGGAGGTTTTAATATCCTTTTTGACTCCAACTAATATTCCACTACTTATCTGTCTATTTTTGGGTAATAAGTGCAGTAAAAATCCAGTAAAATTGAAGTATTTAAGTTGGTCATTTGTTAGATTTGCTTCTTGTATTACAAATATATCAATGTTATAATCAAATACAATTTTATTCAGTTCTACATTTTTTGTTTGTGTGAGGCCACCCGCATTCCATTGTAGAAGTCTGATGTTAGATCTTCTATTAGTATAATGTTTTGGTTCTCGAGAAGTAGTCCCCGTCCGGAGATCCGAATGGGGGACTATTTTAACTCCGGAACATTTTACCCCTCGAGTCATATTTCATAAAAAAAGAGAGCAATAGCAGTAATAGTAACTGTTTTTTAGAGAGCACCATATTTTTATGTTTTGGCGGTCACATCGCTCTCTCACAACCCCCAGAATGTCTGGGGGACCACACGTTGGTTTACGGGTCTCACCGACCTGACCGGGAGAATTATCAAAATAAATTCACCGACCATATCCTCTGATTACCAATCAGAAGACGTATTACATGCCATGACAGGTCAGCATGTTAGGGGTTAAGGTTTTATAGAAAAATTAGGGAAATGGAGAGGTTGGAAAAATAAAGACTCCCTAGCCCTCAGGAACCCTAATAGCATCGGGGTCGGAAGAGAACAAGAGATGACCAAGGTAATGTCAGATAGGAAAGTTACAGTGAGGAGCAAAACACCAGTAAGTGGAAGTAATGTTCTGCTCAGCTTGGGTACCTTGTGGTTGCCATTCACATATCCCCTAGACGGAGACCCCTGAGGGGGAAATATGGGAATATAAAAGCAGTTATCTCCGATAATGCAATGATGCATAGAAGTAAACTGTTCCAGAACACCTTACAAACATTGAGAATAAAGCTGTATTATTCTTCGGCATATTACCCTCAAGGAAATCCAACAGAAAGGACGATGAGGGATATCTCTATATATTTCCGCCTACTTTTCCACAGAGACCGCATTTCCTGGGCCGAAGAATGCAGCTACAAATTTAACGAAAAAAGTTTTTTGGTTGTTTATACTGAGTTAGCTACAACAGATATTGTTTCAAAAATTAAAAAACAAGTTATAGAAGATCCAAGTTCTGGTCACAGAGCGGTAATTGCTGATATAAAACTAGAGAATACAAATAACAGTCAAGGTCTTAGGAATCTGTATTGGAACTTCAAAAAAGCAGATTGAAACAAATATAAAACTGAATTAGAACATAAATTTAAAGAACAAACAAACTCACAGCTGCATGACCAACCAGATCATATGAACAAAGAATTCTGTAAAGTCATCCTAGAAACTGCAAAAAAAACATATTCCTCGTGGAAGAATTAAAAATTTCAAACCCTTTTGGAACCCCCAGTTAGAAGAACTGAAAAAGCAAAGGGATATAGCTAGAAATACAGCTGAACAAACAAAAAACATATCAGATACACAAATATGGCGGAAGAAATGTGCCTCACTAAAAAAAGAAATTAATACTGCTAAAAGGAATCACTTTAATAATTTCTTAGAAAAAATGGATTATAGGACAGATGGTAACAAAGCTCATAAGTTCATAAAAAATGTCAAGGACAGGAAAGAAAACAACAGCACACCTATCATACACAACAATAAAATGTTAGTAAATGATGCAGTCATAGCCGAAACATTCAATAAATATTATGCTAATGCACACAAAGTAACAAGAAATAATGAAAAGGAACATAAAGAATTTAAGAAAGATTCGAAACAAGAAAGAGAATGTAATCCTAACACTCAGTGCAATATCTTTTTTCAAAATTTTAATATGCAAGAATTGAACATTGCAATAAATAATCTAAAAGACAAAAAGTCTCCTGGACCAGATCACATACATTCAGAGTTCATAAAAAACCTTGGAAAAACAGCAAAACAACAACTACTGAAACTCTACAATCTATCCTGGAAAACCACTGTACCTGCTGAATGGCAAAAAGCAATAATTGTCCCACTCTTGAAGAAAGACAAAACAGCGTCAGAAATAAAAAAATTATAGACCAATAGCTCTTACCAGCATAATAGCAAAAGTGATGGAAAGAATGGTGTCAAACAGGTTAAATTGGTTCCTAGAATCACAAAATTTAATATCCCCATGTCAAGCTGGATTCAGAGAGTTCCACTCTACAAATGAACAAGTCTTACTTCTCAGTCAAGAAATCAAAGACTCCTTCAATAGAAAAGAAGATAATTTAACAGTTTTTATTGATTTTCAAAGTGCATATGATTCTATATGCAGAACAAAACTACTAAAGAAAGTAAAAAAAATAGGGATACAAGGTCCAATGTTTTCATGGCTATGTCATTTCCTAACACAACGCTTTATTGCAACCAGATATGGAAGAAATATATCTAAATATAAACAAATACACCGTGGCTTGCCACAAGGTGCAGTGCTCAGCACAACACTTTTTAATATATTTATTAATGATCTACCACAACAAATACAAGAATCAGGCGTGAAGTGTGCATTATTTGCTGATGACTCGGTAATGTGGACTTCAAAACCAAAAAGCAAAAGTACAGAACTGGAAAAAACCATGCAACAATCCTTAACCAACTTACAGAGGTGGATCAAAGAAAATTTAATGACTGTTAATACAACAAAATCAAACTACCAAATCTTTTCACTAAGAAAAAAACCACTAAAAATAAAACTAAATTTTGAGGGTCAACAATTACCAGAAACAAAGGAAGCAAAGTATTTAGGAGTTACATTTGATACCAAACTTACATGGACCAAACAAATAGAAAATGTAATACAAAGAGCAGAGAGGCGCCTTTCACTGTTAAAACGTCTAACAGGAATGAAGTGGGGGTGTTCCAGAGCAACTCTTAACACAACATACAATGTGTATATAAAGCCATTATTTACTTACTGCAGCGAAGTTCTTGTAACAGCAAACACAAAAAAGATTCAAATCTTTCAAAACCAAAGTCTGAGATTAATTACCTGTGTGCTATCAAAACCACACCAATAGCAGCTATGGAAATACTAACCAACCAATATCCCATTGAATATGAAATAGAAAATGCGGCTCTTATTCAACACGAAAAGTTGATCAGACTCTCATTCAATACATGGCACAAGAGAAATTTTACACATACACTAAAGACTCAGGAGAGCTTTCTTTCCAAAATTCAAGACATCAAGAAAAATGTACACCTTCCTAATTCAAAGGAAAACTTCATATCTAAAGTCAATCCAACACATACATTAGACATCACATATTATTTACACCTGACAGAAGAAGTTAAAAAAAGTGATACTCCAACTAGTGTTCTAAAATTATTGGCATTAGAGACAATCCATACTAGATTTCCAGAACACGAATGGCTCCATATTTATACTGATGGATCATTGATATCAAACCAAGATGGAGCAGGTGCTGGAGTCACATGTCACCTCTTTTCCTATTACAAATCTTTAAGTTATGGAACTCTAACTTTGATGGAGAAATTGAAGCAATTCGAATGACCCTACAAAATCTTTTGTACAGAATTTCACATTTTCAGCAAGCAGTTACTCTCTCAGATTCCAGGGCAGCAATTATAGCAATTACTTCCAAGTTGTCACCAAAACACCAAACTATTATAGAATGTTGGAAGATGCTTAGCCATCTAACAGCACTTCAAAAACGCCTAGTCTTCCAATGGATACCGGCTCACTGTGGACTGAGTGGTAATGAGAAAGCTGATTTTCTTGCAAAAAAGGGTACCAGCGGTGTACAAAAATCTAGTTAATTTACCATTTTATGCAGCTAAAAGATTAGTCAACTCTGAATTCAAAAAAATTATTGCAAAATATTACTATGAAAAATCAAAGAATAAAAGATGGGAACTACCAAACATTCAAACAGTGATTCCTGAGTATCCTCGAAAAACAGCAGTTCAGGTTGATTACAGGACATGATTGTCTGGCAAAACATTTAAACAGAATTGGGGTGTATTCTTCACCACTCTGTCCTCTATGTGATCTGCAAGAGGAAATGGACTGAGACCACCTTCAAATATGCCCAGCCACTTCTAGTGCCCCATCCATCAGTGAAAAATATTGGAGAGCAAGAGGATTAATGACTTCATTGTCAGAAATCCAGCATTAGCTAACAACAACAACAACAACAACTTTCATACTGAATAATGCGCGCGCAGAATGAATTAGGCTGGTTACAGATTCACTTAACTGCGTATTCTTACACTTTAACTATGCTTAGTACACTTAGTTCACGCTGTACCAAACATTAAATGACATTTTAGACCTCAGTAATAGTATTTCTTCAAGGGACTATTTAGACGGCGAAAGCGTCAAGAGGGCGCACTGTGGTCAAAACGCACGTGGCTTTGTTTACGTCTCCTCTAATCTCTAGATGAACAGAGTATAGGCCTTGTAATGGATAAAAGACGGACTTGAAATGACAATTAACCATACTCTCCATAGAGCCATGTATGCATGTGTAACTATCAAATGCACCATTGGAAGAATCTGGGACGTAAAGCCACACATTAGCTTTTGGCTATATGTTGCAGTGGTTAGTGTCCAGGTATCTTACAATGCCATTGTTTGGCAGTGGAAAACACTACTAACTTCTGTAGCAAGTACATTTACCAAGCTATAGAAATTAGCTTGTTTTGTATTATAGGGGCTTTGAGAAGACTTCAACCATTGCATTGGGAACTCTGCTGGGACTACCTATCATGGATATGTATTTACAAGCTGAGGCTAGGGTTACTGCTTACTGCCTAGAACAAACAGGAAATTGGAGAGATAGCTGTTCAACAACTGGAATACCTCCATCCTAAATTTCCTGGATATTCCAGTACTGAGTATGCAGTCTGACCTAATGAATTCCTAATACTGTTCTTTCCCTCAATTTAAGATAAATCTCAGATCTTGAGAAGAATGGCTGGAAGAAATTATGCCTGATCGAGAATGTGACCAATTGTGTGGTTCACAGATGGATCCCATATAGGGATACAATCAAGCACAGGTATGACCTATCTCCAAGTACAAATATTAGTATGAGCCTTGGGAAATATTGCACAGTTTTTGAGGCAGAAGTATGTGCCATTCTGAGCTGTACTCTAAGATTACTTGAAAGAAATTATGATAAACAAATTCTCATCCACACAGACAGTGCACTTTAAAAGCACTCCTAAAACAAGGTAAAGTCAAAATTTGTTGGGGAATGCTTAAATAATCTTGACTACCCTGTCATCTTGCACTAACTAGAGATGTGGTGGGTGCCAGGGCATCTATGGAAATGAAAAAGCTGCTGAGCTGTCAAAAAAAAGGGTACGAGGTATCCTTTGTTGGCCCTGAACCTGTGGTTGGAATCAGTGCATGTACTGCAAAACCTCAGTATAAATATGCATTAGGGAGAAACACCAATTAGGCAGTATACTTCTTCTGGACAAAGACAAGCCAGAAAACTGATCTAAGTCCATGCAATTCTCTTTCCTCATCTCTGCTGTAATTGGATAGAACAGGAATAAGGAAAGTAGTTGCATTAGTTTATGAACATGGTCACTTAGGGAAACATCTACATAAATAGGACTTTACAAAGATGAACCCCTATATAGAATGCGCAAAGAGGAGGAGGAAACTGCCTCACATATCCTCTTTGACTGCCCATTCCTGGCAAGAAAGACACTTGCCCTCTCTATAACCAGAGAAGATCTAGGAGGGGATGGTGACATTGGAACCAAGACACAGCATCTTTTTAGGGAATAGATTTTGGGAAACAATGAAACCATCCTTTCTAACAGGGTTGCATAATAAGCTTTTAAGGCTGATGGCCAGGATGTCAGCTCAAAGTACAACAATCTATACGACCTGTTATCTTATATTGTTAACTACCAGAAATTAACTAGGCCACTAATTGTTATTGCTCTAATTAAAAAAGAATACAACAGCTATAACTTTAGTACCAATATATAACATTTAGAAAATAAAAGATTTTGTTTCACTAAATGTGTCATTTGGAATTCACATGAAAATTCACAAAAGTGTTTCAGGCAAACTTTCTCACCCTCCCACCAGAAATTGAACTGAAGCTCCTATTTACATTGTTGAATTCCTTCCTGGTATTGTTTCTTCCTTTTCTTGTTTTTCAGTTCTTTTTAGCATATGATTTGTGACAAACCATGATAGATGTTAGCTAAACATATTCAGTACCTATGAGGGTGGCTCAAAAAGTAACAGGAAGACATTTTTTTTTCCGGACATCATGATTTCCTTTTATTCAAATTTAATTAGAAGCTTTCAAAAAAATCTCCTTCTGACATTACACTCTGGTTCCAACGTTCTATCCACTTTTCAAAACACTCAGAGAAGCCTTTGTTTGACATCCTGTTCAGTATACTCGAAATAACACTGTTTAGTTCTGTATCGGTTTGAAAATGGCTCCCATGAAGATGTTTTTTCACTTGTGGAAACAGGTAGAAATCGCAGGGTGTGAGATCCAGCGAATGATTTCAATACCTAGTTGAGTGATTGCCTCTTGTGTTGCTATGGCTCAATGAGCAGGGGCGTTGTCCTGATGGAGGATCCATCCATTGGCAGTAAGTTCTGGTCTCTTGGCAGCCATTTTCCTCTTGAGTGGTCCTTTAAGGACGTTACTGTAGTATTGGGCAGTTACTGTGGTGTTTTGGAACCACATGGTTATAAATTACCCCAATTTTGTTGAAAAACACCAGATGTATGACTCCCTGCACCTTTGCTTTTTTTGGCCTTGGGCTGTTGGGATGTTTCCATTGTGCACTTTGTTGTTTGGTTTCCGGATCATAGTGATGAAACCAGTTCTTATCACAAGTTACAACCTGATCCAGAAAGTTGGGTTCCCTCCAAAGCCTTGTGATCCACTGCTGGCAGGTGACTGCTGACCCGATGACACATTTATTCCTCATTAAGCACTCATGTAATCCATTTTGCCACCACTTTTCTGTAGCCCAAATCATTACAAATTATGTCTTCAACTGACCCATAGGAAATGTGCATAATGTCTGCTATCTTCGCTATTGTTAATCGTCTGTCTTCTTGGAACAGGACATCAATGGTGTTGCGGTTCACCTCAGTTTTTGAAGTGGAGGGCCATCCTGAACGTGGAGCATCTTCAAGACCTTTTTCACCATCTTGAAATTTGTATGCCATTCAAAAACACATGTTTTTAATAAAGCTTGGTCTCCATATGCTTTTCCCCAGGGGGTCCTACTATGGTAGGTATGGGTTTGGCGTACCCAGGGTCCCGAGCCATACTCTCGATTGGGTTCCTCTAAGAGATGAGAGGGCACCTGCCAAACGCCCAATCAACTTTGGTCCACTTTTGTGTTTGACCTCCCACCTGATACCTCCCTGTACACAGTCTGATGGATAAACTATGCACAGGTTGTAGGAGGATGGGGTGACGCAAGGGCTGACTGGGTAATCGTGTAAGTCTCAGCCCCTGGTTATCATGTAGAATCTGTGTGCATATCCGCTGATAAAGGTCAGTCCCGGGGAGGGGCCATTGCATGAGCTGATGCACTCCTGAAGGCGATTGGGTCCCTCTCTCTATACAATGGGAGGTGGGACCCTAGGGTGAGCAAGGTCCAGGCCAGAACTCTCACCTAAGCTGGGGTGGCGCCCAGGATGTGAGCATGCCATCGGAGACATTTGCAATGGTGGAGGATTAATGCGCCATGAGTTCCAAAACTCAAAACAAAAACAAACCAAAAATTTATGTAAAGGAAGTAGTCGAGTGTTGTCCTCGCTACTTAGTAATTTCTAGAACTGAGGAAGGAAAAAAGTTTTTATCGGTGAACCCATTTGTAATCCAGAAGGGCCTGGATAAGATAGCTGGTCCAGTGAAGTCATGCACTAGATCGCGTAATGGCACTCTCCTAGTTGAAGCGCATTCAGCAGAACAGGCAGCTAAAATAGCAAACCTGTTAGCCAGCTATCCAATACGTGTTGACCTTCACAAGACATTAAACTCCTCATGTGGTGTGGTAAATACCCGCACATTAGACGGACTTAGTGTTGAAGAGATCAAGGAAAACCTACAAGATCAAGGTGTTACCTGTGTGTATTGGGTTCATCGCAAAGAAAGCGGTGAATTGAAGCCTACTCGTACCCTGTTCCTGACCTTTGATCGGGTAGATCTCCCTCAAAGGATTAAGGCAGGATGTGAAGCAATTGAAGTAAGGCCATACATCCCGAACCCAATCAGGTGCTTTAAGTGTAACCATTTTGGTCACACAAGTGAACTGTGTAACAGAACAGCTTCCTGCGTCAACTGTGGAGGCGTCATTCACGACGCTCCTTGTTAATTGCCTCCCAGTTGTGTGAACTGCAGCGGCGAACATCCAGCTAATTCGCGAGAATGCCCCCGTTTTATACAGGAAAGGGCGATCCAGGAAATCCGAGTCAACGAGGTGTCCTTCTCAGAAGCTCGGAAACTCCTGCGTATCCGACAGTCCCCCTACCAAAGTCCAGTGCCTATAGCTCTGTTGCAACTAGGCCGGCAGAGAATTGGGAATCGCTACACAAACCAGTGATCAAACCGGGGCCACAATTTCACAAAAAATTCTTGTAGCAAGAACAGTTCCAAAGCCTTCAACATCTACAGGTAAATCTACCTCTCCTACCAAGTCTGTAAAGGAAAGTAACACATCTACAAGGTCACCGTCTAAATTACCAGTCTACAACAATGGCAAAAATGAGCCCGTTATTTATGTTGCTTCACCGAAAAAGTTCAAGAAACAATATGTAAAACCTGACTTCCTCAAAGTAGAAAACATGTCGGTTCCCATTAAACCAAAGGGAAAGAAGAGCCAGCGTTCATCCCCTCGAAGATCCTCTTCTGAAAAATCCTCTGGAATAGACCCAGACCGGCAGCTTTCATCTTCGCCGGTATCCACGAGTAATCGGTTCCAGGCTGTCGAACCAAAGTTTGCAATGGGGAGACGCACCTCCTTGGTAGAGGAGATGCAAGAAGATCCTGCCTATGCTGGGAGAAACCCAGTGAAAAAGAGGCAGGATAAATATGAAAAGAGTGTGAGCCCAAAAGATCACAAAAGGGCTAAATTGAACCGGCAACCTATTACAAGGTAATGCATAGTTACCTTGCAACACTTATCCCACACAGATGTTAATATTGCTATCCTACATTGGAACATACGTGCTATTAGAACTCAACGGCCAGAACTTGAGCTTTTGCTCAAAGAAAATGAACCTCTGGTCGCATGTTTGCAAGAGACTAAGATGCGTTCTCAAGACACATTCCATCTTAAGGCAATACACTCCAGTACAGTGTGACGTCACACCAGAAGAGGGTGTTCCGGCACATGGTGGCGCTATGATGCTTGTCAGAGATGACGTATATATGCAAATTCTACCATTGCACTCTAATATACAATCAGTTGCTGTACGGATTAAACTGCCAAACATCCATTTCACCATCTGTAATCTATATTTGCCTCCGTCCCATGACTTCTCGCACATTGATTTAGAAGATCTAGTTTCCCAGTTGCCAACACCGTTTCTGCTGGTGGGAGACTTCAATGCGCACCACCTACTTAGGGGCTCGAGTCGTGCTCGTGCGAGGGGTACGCTCATTTCTGATTTCTTGGACAGTTACAACCTAGCTCTCCTCAACACTGGAGAGCCTACATTCATTTCTGACTCTTACAATAGTTTCTCACAGCTTGATCTTGCAGTTTGTTCACCTCATTTGGCAGTCTCCTTACAACGGAATGTCATCTCTGATTTACACTATAGTGACCACTTCCCACGTCTTATTAGTCTCTTGACGCAACATACATGTTCCACAAGTATGCCCAGATGGCGTTTGGACCATGCCAACTGGAAGCTTTACACCCAGTTGGCCGTCTTTACGTACAACGAGCACTGCTCAGTGAATGATTTGGCGCAGCATCTCACGAAGACAATTCTCTCTGCTGCTGAGCAATTAATTCCGCGGTCGACTACACCCCCGTCGATTCCCCCTCCCCTGGTGGATGGAAGAATGTTGGAATGCCATTCGTGCTCGTAGGCGTTCTCTTAGGGTTTTCCAACATCACCCTACGTTGGATAACCTAATCGAATACAAGAAAATGCGCGCCAGGTCCAGACAAGTCATTAAGGATAGAAAAGGGTCATCTTGGAGCAAATTTGCAGCTTCATTTAACCGACACACACCTTCCTCAGTTGTGTGGGATAGGTTAAGGCGTGTTGCTGGCAGATCGACCTATACACCAATAGCGGGGCTGAGAACAGCCTCAGGAGCTGTTGTTGATCCACTCGAAGTGGCAAATACGTTTGGCAGTGCTTTCGCTCAAGTGTCTAGCTCGGAAAACTACTCCCCTGAGTTCCTTCCAATTAAAACTCAGGTGGAATCTCAGGGTTCGTGTTTCGATCTAGAAACGTAGAAGATTACAATCGCCTTTTCACCATGGCGGAGCTAGAACATTCTCTGAAATGTTCACGATTATCAGCACCAGGACCGCACGGTATTAATGTACCTACAAATGTTACAACAGCTCTCTCCTGAAGGTAAGTCATTCCTACTCGTGGTCTTTAATCGTGTTTGGGTTGACAGTATACCCCAGAAAATTGGCGGGAGGCCACCATTATTCCCATCTTAGGCTGGGAAGGACCATCATCTTCCCTCCAGCTATCGTCCTATTTCCCTCACCAGTTGCGTTTGCAAGGTGATGGAACGCATGATCAATGGATGATTGGTATGGTGGTTAGAAAGTCGTAACCTACTGACTAGCATCCAGTGTGGTTTTCGACGTCGCCGTTCAACTGTAGACCATCTTGTGTTAATATCGACACAGGTGGCTTTACGAAGAACTGTCAAACCGTGGGCATATTTTACGATCTTGAGAAGGCTTATGATACGTGCTGGCGAGCAGGGTTTCTATGTTCCCTGTATGCCTGTAACATACGTGGACGCCTGCCACTATTCATTCAGGAGTTTATGAAGGACAGCTTTTTCCAAGTAAGTATCGGCTCAGTTTTTTCTAATTCTTTTGTTTAGGAGGAGGGAGCACCTCAGGGTTCGGTACTAAGTGTCATGCTCTTTGCTATAGCAATTAACTCCATCTGGAAACGTGTTCCACCTGGAGTTTCGTCATGTCTATTCATAGACAACTTCGCTGTCTATTGCACTTCTTAGCGCACGGCGTTCTTACAACGGCGCCTGCAGCAATGTTTGGACAACCTTAGAGAATGGAGCTCCAAAAACGGCTTCCATTTCTCAACTGAGAAGTCAATCTGCGTTAATTTCTGACGTCATAGGAGACGATTACCACCTTCGCTCCATTTCGGTTCAGATTTACTTCCCTTCGCAAATGAGACGTGCTTCCTGGGTTTGATCTTGGACAGGAAGCTTAGTTGGTCGTCGCATATTGCACAGGTAAGAGCACGATGTGACCGTTCTCTAAATATCATGCGAGTACTAAATGGCAAATCGTGGGGAGCACATCGGACAATTTTGTTACTAATATATCGCGCATTGATCCGATCCAAATTAGACTATGGGTGTATTGTTTATTCGTGAGCACGACAATCTGTGCTGAAAAGATTAGACGCGGTCCACAATAGGGGCATCCGCATTGCAATAGGAGCTTTTCCAACAAGCCCAGTGGTGAGCCTTTACGCTGAATCTGCAGAACCTCTGGAATATCAACGTGAGATTCTCTTGGCAAATTATGGTTGTGCACTTAGATGTATGCCTAAGCACCCTACGTTCGCTTTTTTTTCACCACCACGCTAAGAGAACGGTATAGGAATAGCACCCTTAGTCCTAAGCCTGTGGGGTTCCATTTCCAAGATCTTCTAATGAAGCTTGGAGTGGAACTGCCTAGGATGTTCGCCAAGGGTGAGAGGCTTTACCCCCCTTGGCTATCGAGCACATCTCATGCAGATCTTGGGATGACTGTACACCAGAAGTCCACGATGCCTATTTCAAGTATCCGCACATGTTTTTTAGAATTTTTGTCAGGCTACACTGACCGTCGATGTATTTATACTGACGGGTCAAAGAGCACCAACGGTGGTGGATGTGTTTATGTTTATGGAACCAAACCACATACATTCGGTTTTCCAAATAGCACTTCCATTTTTACTGCAGAGCTTTATGCAATTTACCGAGCCGTTTTGTATGTGCACCTTCGTAAATTAGGTGTCAGCCTGATTTTGAGCAATTCTGTCAGTGCACTACAGAGCCTTTGTCAGTTGTACAACCCCTACCCTACCCACCCTATTGTACAATGTATCCAGGATGCCCTCCATGTTATACATATTCTTCTGTCATTGACGTGGTGTGTGCATGGATTCCTGGTCACGTAGGTTTGCTGGGGAATGAAATGGCAGATTTAGCAGCAAAGACGGCAACTACAGAACTCAGTATTACCATCTCACGTGTTACTTCAAAAGACTTTAGGCTTGAAGTGCGGAGAGCGGTGCTGTCATCCTGGCATGAGGAGTGGTCAGCTCTCTGCGGTAATAAGCTTAGAGAAGTGAAAGAACTTCCAATAAACTGGGTAACTTCCTGTCGCACATCTCGTCGCGAGGAGGTTAGTTTGGCTCGATTAAGAATAGAGCACTGCAATTTTTCGCATGGTTACATATTTAAAAGGGACCCTGCCCCTCTATGTCCGCTGTGTGACAACCTTTTGTCAGTTCACCACATGCTGCTAGAGTGTTGCTCTCTAGCGCACCTTAGAAATTCTCTGCAGCTGCCTGCCAGACTTGCAGAGGTCCTAGCGGACGACAAAACAGCGGTTGATGCAGTTTTTAATTTTTTAGCAGAGTGTAATATCAATTTGAGGATTTAAAATTTTAGTTATCTGTTTATGCTTTTGGACATATTTATCATCTTGTTTCATATCTGGCTATTGCCACTGGTTTTTACCTTTTGTTTATATTTTTCTTGTTGCTAGTATTTTTATTTTTGAGTGAAATTTGTATCTGGTTATTTCCGTGAATCGTCTAAGGGCGCTGATAACCTAGAAGTTGAGCACCCTTAAACCAAATCAACCAACCAAATCCATATGCTTTCTATATCATTTGCAGCATTTCAGTTCCAGAGTTTTTCAGAGGAACACAAAACTGAATTGCTGCTCGTTGTTCTAACTTGAAATCCATCTCAGGTCACTGAAACACGTGCTTACACAATGGCTCTCTCAGACAAACTGAACTGGGTACGGACAGTGTGGCACCTATTGCAGGGTCAGTTAAGGTCAGACCTCTCTGTTACCACGATTGGCAAATATTCATGAGCGTGTGTTTAAACAGAAAAAAATAATTCCTGTTATTTTCTAATACACCCTCGTATTTAACTACTCCATAAGCAATTGTAATTATACGAAATTAGTTTTAAAAGTATTCAATAATACTAAACTAACCACTGTTATGAGGAAAATCAAACAATTTGCTACGGATGTAAGACTAATGAAAGTTTGAGAGGTAGACTAGAACTTAAAAATTCAATGCCACAGGTTGTCACAGTAGCTTAATGGTTAAAGCACCTGCCTGGTAAGCGGAAGGTCTGTGGTTCAAATTGAATTTTTAAGTTCTAGTTCTACCTCTCAAACATTGCTCACACATGGCTTGTGTGTTTAAAAACACCAACAGTAAGTTGTTGGCATAAATAAATAATAATTACCATCTGAAGGTTATTTAATCCTGGGACATAAAGTACTTACAATAGTAAGTCACCATTGGGGTAATTGCCTCTGGTTTGAGAATTCAATGCCATTCTGGCAGGTTGTCACAGTAGTTTAATGGTTAGAGCACCTGCCTGGTAAGCGGAAGGTCTGTGGTTCAAATACCAGCTGTGGCATTGAGTTTTTAAGTTCCAGTTCTACCTCCCAAACATTGCCTACACACAACTTGTGTATTTAAAAACACCAACAGTAAGTTTGTTGGCATAAATAAATAAATAATAATAATAATGAAAGTTATTTACTGCAAAAAGAAAAGTATCTGAGGTGTTATTTGTGGAAGCTCTTTAGTGCTATGGTTGTTAGCATCCCATTCTGTACTGGACAAGACCATTTAATTTTGCTCAGAGGCCTCTTTGTCAGGCTTGGGGTTCTTTTACGTGCTGTAAATCTACATGGGACCTCTGGCTTTACTTCCCTTCCAAAGGAATGTTTTTCTCCCACTCGATAAAAAAACTCCATCTCTTCTGCCAGGTTTGAATCCATGACCTTGCAAACCGGAACTAGCTTGTTACCCCTAGACTATATTAACTGTCACCCAAAAGTGAGACCATTGAGAAAACTGCTGCTGAATTTTCTGTTTTAAAATACATGGTAAACAAAGCCTGGATATGAAAAAAGACAGTGGTACTCTTGCTGAGCCTGGCAAACCTCTGGGCAAACACCTTCCAGAATATATTGTGCTTGAAGCTATGTACAGCCTAAGACAAAATAAATTACGAGTAGCATACTCTCGAAGTGTATATTTGTCAAGGTACAAATTGTTTCCATAGCTGGTTCACAATGGTGTTTTCAAATGCATGCTTTGCTCTATTGTTTTATATTGAGTCCCAGCTACTGAATATGTACTAAGAGCCAAGCAGTTATAGGCAGGTACATAGCAATGAGGTCTACCAGGGTTCATAGCCTAAGCATCTTTTTTTTTCCCCCCAGAGAAATACCATGTTTATTGTGCGTATTTTAACATAATATCCTATTGCTAGAGACCACAGAAATTTGCAATAATTTTGAAAGAAAATCGCAATATGGATACAGGATTTCACATTTTATCGCAAAATAGTTGTAAGTTAATCGCAATAATTTTGTGTAAATTTGAAAGGGAATTTAGGTAAAGAGAATGACTCTCTCTCTGTCTGTCTCTCTCTCTCTCTCTCTCTATATATATATACATACATACATACATACATACATACATACATACATACATACATACATACATACATACATACATACATACATACATACATACATACATACATACATACATACATACATACATACATACATACATACATACATACATACATACATACATACATACATACATACATACATACATACATACATACATACATACATACATACATACATACATACATACATACATACATACATACATACATACATACATACATACATACATACATACATACATACATACATACATACATACATACATACATACATACATACATACATACATACATACATACATACATACATACATACATACATACATACATACATACATACATACATACATACATACATACATACATACATACATACATACATACATACATACATACATACATACATACATACATACATACATACATACATACATACATACATACATACATACATACATACATACATACATACATACATACATACATACATACATACATACATACATACATACATACATACATACATACATACATACATACATACATACATACATACATACATACATACATACATACATACATACATACATACATACATACATACATACATACATACATACATACATACATACATACATACATACATACATACATACATACATACATACATACATACATACATACATACATACATACATACATACATACATACATACATACATACATACATACATACATACATACATACATACATACATACATACATACATACATACATACATACATACATACATACATACATACATACATACATACATACATACATACATACATACATACATACATACATACATACATACATACATACATACATACATACATACATACATACATACATACATACATACATACATACATACATACATACATACATACATACATACATACATACATACATACATACATACATACATACATACATACATACATACATACATACATACATACATACATACATACATACATACATACATACATACATACATACATACATACATACATACATACATACATACATACATACATACATACATACATACATACATACATACATACATACATACATACATACATACATACATACATACATACATACATACATACATACATACATACATACATACATACATACATACATACATACATACATACATACATACATACATACATACATACATACATACATACATACATACATACATACATACATACATACATACATACATACATACATACATACATACATACATACATACATACATACATACATACATACATACATACATACATACATACATACATACATACATACATACATACATACATACATACATACATACATACATACATACATACATACATACATACATACATACATACATACATACATACATACATACATACATACATACATACATACATACATACATACATACATACATACATACATACATACATACATACATACATACATACATACATACATACATACATACATACATACATACATACATACATACATACATACATACATACATACATACATACATACATACATACATACATACATACATACATACATACATACATACATACATACATACATACATACATACATACATACATACATACATACATACATACATACATACATACATACATACATACATACATACATACATACATACATACATACATACATACATACATACATACATACATACATACATACATACATACATACATACATACATACATACATACATACATACATACATACATACATACATACATACATACATACATACATACATACATACATACATACATACATACATACATACATACATACATACATACATACATACATACATACATACATACATACATACATACATACATACATACATACATACATACATACATACATACATACATACATACATACATACATACATACATACATACATACATACATACATACATACATACAAATGTACAAATGTTGCCGTTATTTCCATAAAGCAGGCAATTGTAAAGGAGAGGAGACCTGTGCCCGTTGTGCAGGGAAGCATAACACAAGGGACTGCAAGGCAGCAGATAATGAACTGAGATGTGTGAACTGCATTAATCATAATAAATTTAATAAATATGCAAAACATAATGAGAATCACTCAGCGTTAGATAGGAACTGTCCATGCCTACAGGTTGCCACGGAGAGATATAAAGAAAATATCAATTACTAAAATGGCTAACACAAGGAAAAATACATATAACAAGAAAGCGTACAATAACACCGTCTCACTGAACTGCGTGCAGATTAACCTAAAACACAGTAAAGCAGCGACTTACAACCTGGAAGATTTCATTGAAAAGAATAAAATAGACATAGCCTTTGTACAAGAACCCTACACAATAAACAATCAAGTTAAAGGGATTCCTCATAAATATAAAATTTTCAGCTGTGGAAACGGCACAAAGAGAGCTGTCATTGTGGTCACCAATAAAGAGATTGACGCTATTTTAATAAAGCAGCACTCAGACGGAGATAACGTAGTACTAGAAATCACCCGAGGCAATCTAACCTTAACAGCCGCTAGCAGCTATCTAGATATCAATGATGACATTAATAAAAATATATTACAATTAGAAGCAATCACAGAATTCGCTAAAGGAAAGTTTTTATTAATGGCCATGGATAGTAATGCAAGGTCCAAGACTTGGCACGACACAATAACAAATAAGAGAGGGGAAAGGCTCGAAGAATTTGTAATAAGCAACAACCTACATATCATCAATGACAATATAGAGATAACGACGTTTGAGTCATCCTTAGGATCCAGTAACATAGATTTAACAGTCACTAACAACAATATGTTGAAACTTATACATAACTGGATGTGCCTAGACGATGAAAACTGCTCCGACCATAGGATGATTACATTCCAGATAAAATACAGAAATGATCAAATCAACTACAACAATTTCATAGGGACTAGATATATAGTCCGGGAAGAAAATTACAACGAATTTAACAATAAGTTTCTAGAAGAACTTAAGCTTAAATTTGGAGTACAAATAACAAGTAATGACATGGAACAAGTGGATGATATTCTACAGGAAATTGTGTCTATGGAAACAGATATAGAGAAAATAATATATAAATTTGAAGGAGCCATAACTGCAGCATGTCACAAATCCTTTAGAACATGTAAGCCAAGAAAGAAAGCTGCTGAACACAAACCAGTTCCATGGTGGTCACAGGAGTTGACAATAATGAGGAAGAAGACTACTGCAACCAGAAGAAGGTACCAAAAAATAAAAAACAATGAAAATGAGAGAGAACGACGCAAGCAGCTATACACCCAAGAGAAAAGAAGATATGAGTCGTCAATTAAAAGGGCGAAATATGAGTCGTGGAAAAACTATTGTAATGTTACAACGACATCGAACCCGTGGAATGCAGTTTACAGATTGTCATCTGGGAAGATGAAACAAAACATTACCTTGTCAACCTTAAGGAAACCCGATGGCACATATACCAGTGACTTGAAAGAGACTATGAGTGTCATGATGGATTTATTTGTGCCGATTGATGATGTGAAAGAGGACAATGATCACCACCGACAAATCAGGCACAAAATAAAGGAACAATTAGAAACCCGGGATGATACTCCATTTGCAACAGCAGAAGTAGCCTCTATTATAGATAATATGAACACCAAGAAAGCTCCAGGAGAGAACGGCATCACTGCAGAGATACTTCGATTAGTGTTCAGACTAGTTCCCAAACTGACCACAGCTATATATAACGGCTGTCTAAGAAGAACCTATTTCCCCAGTGCATGGAAACACGCTAAAATTATACCAATTATTAAAGCCGGCAAAGAGAACTCCGATGAGGTAAGCAAATATAGGCCAATAAGCTTATTAAATGTTCCAGCCAAAGTGTTAGAGAAACTACTAATACAACGGATAATGCACCACATACATAGTAACAACCTTATGAACAAAAACCAATTTGGTTTCACACCACAAACCAGTACAGTTGACGCTCTGATGTACCTCAAACAAATAATCCTAGACATCCTAAAGAAAGGTCAACAAGCTGCCCTTATCAGCTTAGATGTTAAAGGTGCGTTTGATGCTGCATGGTGGCCTAGCATCCTGGCTTCATTGAGAGAGTTCAGTTGCCCACAGAACCTCTATGATCTCTCCAAAAGCTATTTTAATGGAAGGAGTGCTACTTTTTCAGCTAACAGCATATCCATAAAGAGGACAATCACCAAAGGATGTCCACAAGGTTCCTGTAGCGGTCCGGGTTTCTGGAATATACATTATAACTCACTTCTGAATTTAGAATATAGTAAAAACACAAAGGTCATCGCCTTTGCAGACGATGTAATGTTGGTTATTAAAGGAAGTAGCAGCCTTGAAATAGAAAATTACGCTAACATCGAATTGCAGAAAATATCGAGATGGGCCAGAGACAACAAAATCGTCTTCAATGAGCAGAAGTCTAAAGTGTTAGTAATTTCGAGAAGAAGACCATTGCCTGAGCGAGTACTCAAGATATACTTAAACAATAAGCAGTTACTACAGACAGAAAGCTTAAAATATTTGGGCATAATTATTGACCATAGACTCAACTTTACTCGGCATATAGAATACGTTAGCGAAAAAAGCATAAAACTAATTCATGCACTGGCCAAATCCGCAAAAATAAACTGGGGACTAAATAGTGATGTGATGAGAATTATATATAAAGGGGCTTTATTGCCCATTCTGACGTACGGGGCACCTGTATGGGCAGAAGCAATCAACAAAAGATATAATAAACTCAAGCTACAAAGAGTCCAAAGACTTATTAACATAAAAATAACTAAAGCATATCGCACTACGTCATCTGAAGCACTATGCATTCTGTCAAAAAGCACTCCCATAGGGATACATATTCGGGAGATTGCGAGATTATATGAAAGCAAGAAACGGAACCAGGAAGGAATTACGATTGATACAGCAGAGCATTACGCAACGTGGCCTCATCCAGCAGAAATAATCAAGATCAAAGAGAAACCCAATGATCAAACCCATTTAGTAGACATTTTCACTGATGGAAGTAAGGAAGATTCGGCAGTTGGATCCGGAATTGCTATATTCATAGACAAAGTACTAGTCCACCAACTACAATATAAATTACACAGTAGATGTTCTAACAATCAAGCAGAGCAGTTCGCAATTCTCAAAGCCCTTGAACACCTTGAACATCTCCAACTACAGCATGTTCAAAAAACAGCTGCTTTACACACTGACAGCAGAATCACTCTTGATTCATTACGGAACTCTAACAACCATCTTCACCTTATTGAACAAATAAGAAAACAAATAAGGCAACTAGAAGCACACAGCTGGATTATCTACTTCACATGGGTCAAGGCTCACGTCGGAATTGAAGGGAACGAGCTGGCTGACCAACTGGCGAAACAGGCAGCGAACAACAAGGACCTACCAGTTAGTTTCGACAGGATACCCGTGAGTGACATCATGCGAAAGTTACATGAAGAAAGTGTGAATCAGTGGGAAAGTGAGTGGCGAAACACCAAAAATGGAGCAGTGACTAAATCTTATTTCCCCACAGTGGCAGATAGATTACGCCTTAAATTTCCACTTACTGGTAAAGTCACAACCTTCCTAACCGGACATGGCAGACTTAATTCTTACTTTTACAGATTTAAGATAAAGGACTCTCCAATGTGCTCCTGTGGAACAGCAGAACAGACCGTAGTACACGTTTTATTTGAATGTCCAAAGCTTGACAGAGAAAGAATCAAATTCAAGAAAGCTATGTTAAACAAATATGGAAAATGGACATTCCAACAACATAAATTAGTAACGGAATACACAACCGAATTTATTGAATACCTAAACACAATAGAACTGGATAAACTCTAGAGTGCAACTAACGATATCCCATAAGTAAAACTATGTATTAGTAAAAACTATGTATTAGTATATTTATTAAGCATGTACTATAATGGCATGTAGTATTACGTTTTTTGTAATGGAACATGCCGAAAATAAAGAATGTTTATATTAAAAAAAAAAAAAAAAAAAAAAAAATACATACATACATACATACATACATACATACATACATACATACATACATACATACATACATACATACATACATACATACATACATACATACATACATACATACATACATACATACATACATACATACATACATACATACATACATACATACATACATACATACATACATACATACATACATACATACATACATACATACATACATACATACATACATACATACATACATACATACATACATACATACATACATACATACATACATACATACATACATACATACATACATACATACATACATACATACATACATACATACATACATACATACATACATACATACATACATACATACATACATACATACATACATACATACATACATACATACATACATACATACATACATACATACATACATACATACATACATACATACATACATACATACATACATACATACATACATACATACATACATACATACATACATACATACATACATACATACATACATACATACATACATACATACATACATACATACATACATACATACATACATACATACATACATACATACATACATACATACATACATACATACATACATACATACATACATACATACATACATACATACATACATACATACATACATACATACATACATACATACATACATACATACATACATACATACATACATACATACATACATACATACATACATACATACATACATACATACATACATACATACATACATACATACATACATACATACATACATACATACATACATACATACATACATACATACATACATACATACATACATACATACATACATACATACATACATACATACATACATACATACATACATACATACATACATACATACATACATACATACATACATACATACATACATACATACATACATACATACATACATACATACATACATACATACATACATACATACATACATACATACATACATACATACATACATACATACATACATACATACATACATACATACATACATACATACATACATACATACATACATACATACATACATACATACATACATACATACATACATACATACATACATACATACATACATACATACATACATACATACATACATACATACATACATACATACATACATACATACATACATACATACATACATACATACATACATACATACATACATACATACATACATACATACATACATACATACATACATACATACATACATACATACATACATACATACATACATACATACATACATACATACATACATACATACATACATACATACATACATACATACATACATACATACATACATACATACATACATACATACATACATACATACATACATACATACATACATACATACATACATACATACATACATACATACATACATACATACATACATACATACATACATACATACATACATACATACATACATACATACATACATACATACATACATACATACATACATACATACATACATACATACATACATACATACATACATACATACATACATACATACATACATACATACATACATACATACATACATACATACATACATACATACATACATACATACATACATACATACATACATACATACATACATACATACATACATACATACATACATACATACATACATACATACATACATACATACATACATACATACATACATACATACATACATACATACATACATACATACATACATACATACATACATACATACATACATACATACATACATACATACATACATACATACATACATACATACATACATACATACATACATACATACATACATACATACATACATACATACATACATACATACATACATACATCGAATGGACAGCATTAGGCGTGGACATTATAACAAAGCTATTTTATGCATCAATTTATTCTAAATATTACAGCTATACACAGTTTTGGTACACTGAGAGGAAACAGTAATTTAAGATGTTCTTTATTTATGAAATGAAAGCATAGCAGATGTCACTATATTATTTTCTTTCATTCTGCGTTTTTAGTCACTAACAATTAAATTATACTTGGAGAAAAATCTTTCTGCATCAACAGATGCACAAGGAACCCAGACACATTTCAATACAGCAGATGTAAATTCAGGGTAATTCAACATGAGAGCTCTTAATGCCTCAATCACATCAACTTTAATAATGTAATTGTTTGATGATTGTTTCAAAAGTATATCTTTTAAAGTAAGAAATGCTACACTGCAATCAGTAATTTTTATGCCCTTGAAGTTACTTAGTGTTTTAGCCCTTTCTGTGATTGCATGAACATTCTCAAAATTTATCTGTACAATATTTGCTGGATTGAATAAATCATTGAAATTTACAAACAATGAATAAGAAACATGTAACTCATATTTTTCTGTTTTCTGAACTACAAGTTCACTGACATAGATAATTAATTCCTTTATTTCAGTCTTTAAGTCCAAACTGAAGTTGTTAATTATTTCACTTGCTAACTCTCCTACATTACCAGAAATAGCAATATTCATTCTACACTTCATTTCATTTACTTTAGACACAAGAACGTGACTGTAAGGATAATCACTCCCTTCTAAATCTAAAACTATATTTGCAATAAATTCACAGTTTTTATGAACAAAAGCAGCCTGTGCTTTTACTAAGCTACAAAATCGTACAGATTCTACCTCTTTCAACCAATTTGCTACAGAGGCACTTTTAGAAGCCAACTGAAGGAAAAATGTTTTCAGGACATCAAAATATTTGTGCACATAGTTTACAGATTTAAACTAACTGCCCCATTTAGTTAGCACCGGCTCTGGGTACAAAGGAATCGATTCTTCGCCATGGTTTTCATTTAGATATGAGCAGTACAAGTGCTTTATTTTCCTGCACATGTGAAACCAATTTTTGGTTTTAGCTACAATTGAATTGAGCTCATTTAAATTGTTTTGTAAAATGTCCTCTAAAATACTGAATTTGTGAGCCCAACAAGTCACATGCGCCAAATGATCCCCCATGATTCCTTTCAATAATTCAAAACATTTTACTATGTATGGTGTTGAATCTGTTACAAAATATTTTACATTTTCATAATCAATTGAAAATGCTTCCAACGTTTTCAGGATAGTCAAAGAACAGGTTCTACTATTAGCAGAGTCTAAAACGGTACAGTCTAAAAGATAGATTTCTTGATTAAATGAAGCATCCGGTGTTTTAACTAAAACGGCAATACGCAACGACCTGCAGAATCTGTTTCATCACAAACTATGGTTAAATCTTGCTTGCCATCTAAAGATTCCTTTGTTTTTTAAACCATCTCTTCGCCACAGCAAGGGATATACTCCTGTCTGAGTTGATTAGACGTGGGAAGGCCTCCCAATCCTATGAAAATTATTGTAAAAATATATTAAAATATAATAATTCAAAAATATTTATTTTAACGGCCTTATTTTGCTTTATTAAAATCATATTTCATATTGATTTTATTTATATTATATAATGTAATTTGATTTAATAACACATATGGATTAATAATTATTAAAATGAATTTGTTTGAAATATTACTTATTTAATTAATTAATGCCTCTAATACTCACCTGGAACATACTTCTGAAGCTAAGTTCTAACTGCTGGATGATCCACCTTTTCAATTGGAATATTTGCACTCAAGAACATTTTTGTAGTATCCATTACAAACTCCGTTTTTTCTTGTTTTGCTTTTTTCTGACGATCGAATGAACTATTGATAGACGCCTGTCTTTTAATAGCTACACTGTTTAATTTAAGCCGCAGATGCTCTTTATTTTTGAAGCAATGTTTAAATACTGTGTCCCGTTTCTTCCAATCTGCCCACACATTACAAAATTTGCACATTATAATCTTTGAGTCGGATACATAAAGACCTTCCTGGAACAAACCATCACAGTTGACGTTTGACCCATCTCAAATTCTCAACTACGACTGAATATTGGAAAAGTTCGTAAAATTAACAGCGACTTTCACATATTCTTCTTGGCCTTGGAGTTAACATCAACACCCTTTTAAATGGAGGACAATAGGCACCTTCTCCCAAGTGTCAGTGACCGCCTTTGGAATGTCACAGGGACAATAGCTACCCTCTGCCAAGTAACAGTACTGCTAGCTTCGGCTTGTGAAAAAAGTGGCTGTCATCCAGTTCAAATATTTAAGAGCTATATGGCTACATGGGATATTAAAACAACAATAAATACAAAAGTAATTTTTTTTTCTCCCGCCAAAATTGTTTATATTGCTATAAAACATGTTTATCACGAAAATTCGCAACAAAAATATTGCAATTTTAACTACTATTACCGTCGTATTTGTAAAGAAATTTTCTTTTATTTTCAATGAACATCTTGTCGCATTTATCGTGACTGCGAAAATGTGTGGTCCCTACCTATTGCTAAGGCTTAGTTGGTTTCAAGCCATTTATGCTCACACATAAAAGCTGAAACACCTTTTATTTTTTATTAAGGAATATTCCACAATACAGTGGGTTTCTTTCATCCCAATACAATCTTTTACCTCTGTAAGTCCCTGTCCACAACATCTTCCTCCTTTAACCCTCATCTCTCCATACTCTTCTCACCCCATTCATCCAGGATTCCCTCGGTTTCCCTCTTCTTTTCCCTTCTACTTTCCAATTTAGAATTTAATTGGGTACTCAGTCCTCTGCTTAGAATGTCGTGCCATTTCATGCGCCTTTCTTCTACAATTTCCAAAATGTTTTTGTCAATTTGCATAATTTCCCTATCGTATTATTCCAAACTTTGCCTTTTCTGGATTTTCGTGCTGACCATCTCCAAAAATCCGTTTGTAATATCATTAATTTGTTTGCTTTTTGTCTGCTTGAGGTCCAAGTTTCAGCACTGTATAATGTACTTTGGAGTAGTGCCTGATATATTAATTTTTTATTTCTATGTAAAATATTTGTACTCCATAAAATTGAATTGAGCATTCCTTTAATTCTCTTCCCATTAGTTATTCTTCTTTGAATCTCTAAATTTGTTCTACAAATAACACAAAGTGTTATTGAAGTGAAATCACTTCAATAAAATTGAGTTAAACTCAATACACCACCAACGAAAGTTTCAACACACCTCTGTGCCATTATTAAGGTAACCTGACCTTGGCCACCCAAGCTAAGAAACTGTTACAACCGAGACTAGCTAAAATACAGGGTCCAGCGTGTGCTGCTCTCCAATAAGGGAAAATACGATGGTAGTCCTACCTCCCGGACTAAGAGTAATGACAACTTAGGCAAGCCCAGGACACGGGAAGCAAAAGCACAACATGTGAAATATGCATGCAGTTTGATACACAATATTAATGCAAGCAAATTCGCAAATCCCTTTGTTGTAATATATAGCATGTGGTGATTTATTAGCTGTATGAAGTATATGGAGATACTATTTTCACAACGAGTCAGCATTTAAAAAAATCAGTTTACAAATTCGTCAACCTTTTTTTATAGAGCCATTGCGTAAGCACATGTTTCAGTGACCCAAGATGGATTTCAAGTTGTATGTGACAAAAATCTTCAGTGTGGCCTTACAGAGTTTTTAAGCATCAATGACCACCTGCAGGTGTCTCTTTAAATGGCCATATAGTGACCTAGAAGGTGGTACAAGTAATAAAATATATTTTTTCATTATTCTCTCATTTTAAATGTGACTATTCACATTATTTACATAAGCATTTTATTGTGGTAGCCTAAGCAACATTTTTAAGACAAGACTACATTGAAAATGTGGTCAAAATGTTTAAAATCTTGGAATTTTCCTCTTTTTGGCACTGTTCTGGTAACTCAGAGTGTGTAGAAGTAGAAGACATGCTATTTGTATTATTTGTACCACCTTTGACCATTTAAAGAGACACCTCTTTATTGCTATATAAAATGTATGTGACAAAAGATTTTAAATTTTAATGGTGAATTTCTGCTTTTGACTAGTGCACTGTTTTTTTTTTTCCCTCGTATGTTACCCAAAAAATTCTGAAAATAGTAACTTTTTTATATTTTAACAACATACAATTTTCAAAACATGGGCATTTATAAGAAAAGGGGTACGTAAAGTTTCTTATTTACATATCATGGACTTAACCTGCAAGTTTCACTAAGCTAAATGGAAAGCTTTGACACTGAGACATGTTGTATACTAATTGTGCCGTTGCCAAAGGAGAACAGACATCGAAGCAAGATAACACACATACACATGAAGACAGCCCTTTCAAAAGAAGTTATCAAGAAAGTGCTGCTATTGTATATTCATTTAACTTCTGATGAGCTGCTGGAAAGATGTACAGCAGGGGAAAATGACAGAAGGCAAATGAATGCTTACACTCCCCGATATGGAATGGGTATGCGAATGAAACTTTTGTTTCAAGAAAGAAAACTGAGCTTGAAGTGACATTTGCTGTTGCAGATTTCAACACGGGCTGTAAGGAAATGCAAAAACTGAAGGCAGTCATGTCAGGATTTAGTGTAAATGAATTAGGGATAAAGACCAGTGAGCAGAGAGATAGTCATATACTTCAACAAAGTGCCACTTCTGGTCATTGTGATAAAAAGTCATCCCGCAGGATGCTGAAATATGATAAACTTGCTGCACACCAGAAGAAATAGCAGAAAGTGTGTCACATGTATATAGGAGGAAAGGTTGAGCTCCCTGCAAAGGTTAGAAGAATAAGATTTAAACAACCATTCTTTAAAACTCATTTTCTGAGAAACTTTTTTTCCCAACATTTTTCAGTATACAAAATGTCTCATGTGAAGAAGTTTTACATTTAGTTTAATGAAACTTGCAGGTTAGGTCCATAATATGTAAATAAGGAATTTCACACTCCCCTTTTCCTTTAAATGTTCATGTTTGGAAAATGATGTGTTAAAATATGAAAAAGTTACTATTTTCAGAATTTTTTAGATAGCATAAGAAAAAAAGTTATAACAAATGCTAAAAGAATACTCTCAAAGAATCAGAAGGTGGGTTTTCTTATAATACAGTGCACTAGTCAAAAGCAGAAATTCACTTTTAAAAATGTAAACCTTTTGTCATATAAGATATTTTATAGCAAGTAATTTTTATAATATTTTCACACATAATATTTAATAAGTAATTAAGTATTTGATATACTAGCATGAAGATCTGTGTGCTAGTTTAGAATAATAATTTCATTAAGTGGTTAAATATTCATAGTGATAGATTTTATTAAAGAAGTTGGATTTTTTGTGTAGTCTTGCCTTAATGCTGAAGACAAAACATTGCATACAAGGAATTAGATAAATACCTTAGTAAAAAGAGAGGAAGAGTATACATGTTTTTTGCAGATTTTGAGAAGGCATTTGATACAATAAACAGGAGAGCTCTTTCATGGAAATTAAGAAGAAAGGGGGTGAGCGAAAATTTTATAAAGGAAGTAGAAAAAATATATAATGGGATAAAGTTTTGTATAAGATGGGGAAAGAATGAAATCACAGAAATGACGGAACAAGCAATTGGTTTGAGGCAAGGATGTAAACTTAGTCCAATATTATTTAATTTATTCATAGACGATATAATAGATAAAATCCAAAAGGCGAACAAACACTGTCCTGTAATAGCGAATAAGGAAATACCAGGATTGCTATATGCTGATGATTTAATGGTAGGATCTATAACAATTGTAAGATTACAAAGGGCAATAAATGAGGTGCAAAAATTTTGTGAGGAATGGGGAATAAAGATAAATATAAACAAGTCCAAGGTCATGGTTTTCAAAAAGGGATTTAAATTGAGAAAAGAGGAGAGGTGGGTATTAAATGGGAAAAGATTAGAAGTGGTCAAAGATTTTGAATACTTGGGAGTGAGGCTAAATAACAGAGGAGAGTGGGAGGCACATGGAAGAAAGATAGAAGCAAAAGGGAGAGCTGCAATGTCAGGAGTCAGAATTTGCAAATACAAGTTAGAGATGACAACCAAGTGGCTGGAAAGGATGTATGAGGCAGTAGTGGAATCAAAAATGCTTTATGCAGTAGAGATCTGGGGGGCCACAGATATAAACAAGAAAGTAGATCATATGTATAGAATGTTCTGCAAAGAATTATTGGGACTACCGAGATCGGCGCCAAGAGAAGTGGCCTTGGTAGAACTTGGGAAAACAAGAAGGAAAGGAATAATAATGGAGAGAATAATAAAATTTTGGTATAGATGTTTGGTTAAAGAAGATGGAGAAATTTTAAAATTGTGTATGAAGCAACAAAAAAATCTAGAGAATGAAAACAGTTGGTGGGCAGGGGTTGAAAAAATTATGGAGAAAATAGGAATGGAAGATATATGGAAACTTGAAGAAAGAAATGAAAGTAATGTAGATAAACTAGTAAAGTGTAGGGTAGAAGACATAGAAAGGCAAGAGATATGGGGAAGTTTAGAAAACAAGAAATCATTACAATTCTACAAGCAAATAAAAAGAGGATGGGGGCGAGAACCATATGTGGATTATTGTAACAGACAGGAAAAAGAAGGACTAGCGTGGATGAGAACAGGAGCAATATTTTTAAGAGGGACAAGAAGCGGTAAAATAGGAATATGTGAAATGTGCGGTGAGAAAGAAAGTATAGAACATTATTTGACAGAATGTAAGGAATTAGCATTATGGAGGAAAAAGGTTTGGGAGAAAAAATGGGAAAAAATAGAGGGGAAAATGGTAGCCATAAAAATGTTAACAGTGAAAGAGGAAAGGAAGGCTAGAAGTATAGGTGAGTTTTTGAAGAAAGTAAGAGAAAAATGGGCAAGAAAAGTAAAGAGTGTAAATGAAGAAGGCAGAGTGGGGGAGAGGGACAATTAATTAATATAAGATGGAATAGATTGATCAGAGCTACCTGGGAGGCAAACGGCCTGGGTGCCATGCAAACCAAGGTAGCAATAAGGTTATGTAAAATTTGTATGTAGTTTAGGTTAGAGTAGGATAATTGTAAAAGTTATGTAAAAGAATTGGTACAAATAAAATTCATTCATTCATTCATACAAGGAATTATCTAAAAAATACTAATAATAGAACTGCATTTACAATTTATGACACACAAATAATAATGATTTATTATTCTTTAAATTAATATTACAAAAATTGTTCCCTGGCAAAATGTTTTACTCTCACAATTAGTAACATATTGGTAATGTGAAAATGTTAACATGCACTCACCAATGAGACTAATGTATGATATTAAATTCCATATGAACTATTAATTAGAGATGCCTTTACACTACACACAACAACTTAACACTTAAGTTTCTTTATCTTTCTTGAACTGCATGTAGAGTCACTTGATTTTTCATTCCACATTTTAACAAAATTGTTGATGATAATCTTGTTTACACAGGGAGCATGAGTTTATCCATGAGTGTCTTTATTTAAATATGAGCATTTGGCATTATTTATGCCCGACCTCAATAATTTTATGCTACAAATTTTCTGGGCAATCAACAGCTAAAGGAAGTGAGAAAATCTTGAACTAGGTCTTTGGCTAAAAGTGATAATGTATGCCACACCAAACCTACAGTGTACACCACATGCTGAGTAGGCAGAATTAATTTGCCCCTATCCAGATCTTTAACAAAATCATAAGAAGAGTCAACATCAACTTCCTTGTCTAACTGTAACCATTTACTGCATGTTCCACACTTATATTTTCCCAAGGCCTGTCTTGCAGCGAATCCACCTAAATAGGTCAGTATTGGGAAAACATGATCTGGAATAACATGCAGTTAAAAGTCCCTGTGTATGACTGCAGAAAAGATGCTTAAGTCCACATCATTACCACAGTCTTACTGAGTAGGCATTAATTCTTTTAAAGTTATACTGACATTTTGGGCAGCAAATAGTACATCATTTTTAAATCTCAGTTTCCTTTCATTTCAAGAACCTGAATGTAACTAATATAATAGTTGACTTTGCTTAACTGCCTGTAGGAACCATAACATCCTTCCAAATTGTCACTTTGGAATTTACTAAGTAAAATGTAGTCAACACCATGATTTTCAAATAAATAGGGAATTATTTCCAGGAAAGCTTCCAATGTCAAAATCAGTGACTGAAATGTAGGGGATGATAAGGCATCACTTGCCCTCCACAGTAGCCCTCCAGATCTTCAGCCAGTGACACATTTTATTCAGAAACTGAACTTGCATATCAGTTGGACTTCTAATTGCCTCCCTGTATGCATTGTTGAACCTTTTCCCTTCAAACACAATTTTCACATTCATGATTTTCCACCAGTTCACAGTAATATTTAAAAATGTAGCTGTTTGATCTATTTTATGAGACACATTAGGAATGTCCTTGGTGACATGTTTCAAAGCTATGAAATTGTCATTAAAAATTTGGGAGCTAGATTAACATTTTGTTTTTATATTGATGTTGGATACAAAACTTTAGCTGACAGTGTGTGTCCATATTTAGCCAAAAATCTCTTTTCTTTCTCATAAACCAGCTCCAAGTGCCTGTATTGAGCTGACAATATTATGTTATGATCATTAATATCAGGAAAGTGGAATGATTTATTGACATTTATCTTGGTTTCCCATTTATTTCTAATACATTTCAAAATGTGAATTGTATCGAATATGAAAAACAGCTTCCTAGTAGAGTCAAATGGATGTGAAGATTTTATTTGGGGTCATAAACTCAAATGGTTTTTTTCTATTTACACTATTGTTGTCTGCTATTAGGCTAATGATTTTGAAATCAAGTTTTTCTAACCTGCCCATGACCTCCATTATTAGTGATTTTAAATGTTCACTTGTCATGTTATTAACCGGTACAAGGGCCCTAATGACCTAGTTGTCGACAGGCCCTTAAACCCAATTCACTCACTCACTTAACCGGTACAATTGTAACCACATCTACATATTTAAACAGAAGGGATGATATGAAGACTTCTGTAGTTTTAGCAGTCTTCTGAGGACTAAAACTGCTGCATCCATGTATTTCACCAGCCTTGAAGTTAAGCTGAGGCTGTATATAAATTTCATCCATCATTAAGGAGACCAACAATTCATGTGATTTCAAATGCAGAATTCTTTCTGTAAGTAAGAACTACTTTCTGAGGAGAGCTGATAAGAAATTACAAGCTGTAGTGTACGTGGGTGTGGAAAATCATTAAATCGTAGTTTCTTAAAGCATTGTATGCAGAAGAAGAATGGACATACAGGGAGGAAGCTAATATCATAGTTCTATTGCCATAGAGCCTAATATTTTTTGGAATCTGTGACAACATTAATTGCTCAACAATAAACTTTATATGTTAATTGTCTTCATAATCTGGTAGAGCTTTTACCACCTCAGTATCGCTCTGTAACCTGTCTTTAACTTTAGGTAGTATTTCAGAGTTTTCCATCTGTGACATTATATCATCCAATAATATATTTGTACTATTTATAAGCGTATGTTTTCTAAACATAGTGTATTTTTTCATCATCCCTTACTGTGTGCCATTTATTGGAATGTATTTTTGTGGATTCTACAAATGAAATTGTGTCATTTACACTCTTATTGCTTTCCGTTCAATGTATAGCTTATTTGATTCAGTGCTATCACGAATGGCCTGCTCAAGATTTTCAGTTTCCACACCAGGAAGACGTTTAACTTTAGGGATTGTTTTGGAACAATATGAAGGTGTGTAGGGAAAAAGGGTGGCCACTGCATTCTCAGTTAGTTTTTGGTATGATTCTTGGAAATACTTTTAGTTCACCTTTAACCATAACCCTATCTTCTCTAATAACAGGCGATTCCTCAAAATGTTTTATGCGGACAACTGGATTTTTTAATTTTGAAAAGTCTGTTGGGATATTACAAAGCCAGAGTTTACATTTGCTTCCATCTTTTGGTAGCGCAAATGTTGATGTTAATACAGCCTCTAAATCATAATTGGATCTACATCCAAATACACTGCAGCGTCTAGGCATTTTACCACACCTACAAGTGCAGAAAATAAAATATTATTGCCAGTTCTACGTACCTTTCATGTTTTGTTATGAGGTTATGAGGCTGCATTAAGTAACACTAATTTTAAACTTTAAAGACGAATAACTTATAAAAACACTCAAAAATATCCTATAGCACTAATCACTCTAAATACTTCACTAATAGTTTGTATAATTACCATGTAATCCACACCAGAAACAATGCAAGTGACTGTTGTGAACCACTAAATTCACACTCAGAAAATACACTCACAATAACTGTATCATTTAATTAAGCATCAAACAAATTATATGTTATGATACACCAAAGCAAGATGATTAAAGCAGTGTTACTGAACACACAAATAAAGTCATTTATGATCAAAACCAGCCACTTGTAAACAACACACACCATGTGCTGCAATATTCACCTGGGACCACAGATTATACAGATGCCTGACACCAAGCCGGTCACATAATAATCTCATAGCATAGCTGTCTCTCATGCCAGCCTCGGTTTCAACCTAGCGCTGACGTCAGATTTACGCCATTCGCCCTAACATCACATGTGATGACATCATTACCCACCCCTGATCTCTAAACGAATTTAGTGGTATTTCAAAATTCATAACATGGTCCCTATTTTTCAAAATGAATATTTTTTCCCAAACCATCAATTCAATGGGTTTGTTTTATTGCTTTAATAATTTAATCTATGGATTTATTTCATGATTAAGTGACCAAAAATTATCTGTCACAGCTGATTTCTCTGTCTATATTTGATGTTTCTAAAATATTCTTTTTTTCTGGTTTCCAGATGACGTTTTGTCTTACCAATGTAAACCTTATCACAGTCTAGACAGTCAACTTGATAAATGCCAGACTTCTAAATTTGTTGTTGCATCCTTTTGTATTATAGACCCAAGATATGCTATTTGTCTGTATTGCATGTTAGCTTTCCTCCTAAACCCATTGACACATATTCAGCTTTATCGAAATTTATTTCTAATCCTCATATCCTGTACTCATACTGTTTTCTGAGCATATATAACTCTTCATTGTATCCTCAGTAATTATAACTTGATCATCTGCAAAAAGTTGATTATGCATGTAGTAGCCTGTATGAATTTGAAGTTTTCTTTTCAAACTAAATATGAAATAAGTAAATACTCTTCATTGGTAATTGTTGCCATTGTATAAGGGTCACACCTTGATTTATAGGCAAGCAATCAGGACTTAAGCATTTAATTGCATAATCATTACATTAATGTTCCAGGTATTAACTAAGACTTCACGGGTGATCAGCCGTGTGAGGTTTAAAAACATTGAGCTTTCTGCCATTGTAGACTCTATGGCCTTCATCAGAATGAAAAATGACCGTTAGCTTTCCGCTCCCCATATATATACAATGTTAGGTGGGAGGGGGTTGCGTTGCCCTGGCCAATGAGCGGGTGACGATTTGTGATTGGGCCTGCTGTTTCGGGCTATGTTTGTCACCGGCCACAGTGTTTTCTTGAGGGTCAGTATTTTGGTCCAGAATCACTGTAGTTGCTGTTGTGGATGTGTTTGATGGCTATTGTCCAGTCTGCGGTCCCTGTTGTAATTGTTTGGATGGCTTCCTTAATGACCCTGACCCAGTATTTATCAGCATGATCCAGAACTTTGATGTCTTCAAAGCTTATTTGATGGACATACTCTATACCGTGCTCGGCCACTGCTGACTTATCTGGTTGTAGGAGCCTGATATTGCGTTGATGTTCTTTACATCTTTCTTCTATTGTGCGTCCTGTTTGGCCTGGATTACCACATTTGCAAGGAATCCTGTACATTCCTGGAACCTTGAGCTGAAGTGGTTCTTTTACCAGCCTAAGGTATTCTTGGATCTTTGGAGGCATGAAGAAATCTTGATGTTATACCTAGTGAGTATGCGGGAGATCTTGTTCGAGACGGAACCGTAGAACGGTATGTAGGCTTTATTCGGCCAGCTATCCATCCTTTGAGTGAGGTGTTGGGGGTTGTTGCGATTGTGTTCAACCTTCTTGCGTGCCGTGCCTTGCTGTTATCACTGTATCCATCTTGTAGCAAGGTGTCTCGCAGGTATTTAAGTTCTTGCTTAATGTGGTCTTCATCCGCAATATCAAAAGCTCGGTGAAACAAAGTGGAGATAACTGTCTTCTTTTGAGTAGGATGGTGGTGACTGGAGGTGTCCAAGTAGCGGTTGGTGTGTGTGGGGTTTCCTGTATACTGTGTGACCTAGGCTGCCGTCCGGCTTCTAGGTCACACAGTATACAGGAAACCCACAAACACCAACTGCTACTTGGGCGCCTCCAGTCACCACCATCCTACATTTTTGATATTGCAGGATGGCCCAGATGGCACAGATTGCTCTGTGCAGAAATGAATAAGTGAAAGCAAATGGAGTAGCAAGGGATGTTGGTTAGTAGATGCCCAATTAGTAGCCATCTTATTTTTCAGTTATTATAGCTGTCGTTTCTATAGTTATTTTAATGGGTGCTTACTTGTGAAATACAGTATGGGAAAATACAGAAATTATATATTATATAAACTAAGAGTGATTGCATTTGCAGATCAGAATGGTAATTGAACTGCAGAAAAGAAGTTAGCCAAATTAAGGACATGTTCAGTAGTCTGATAATATTGATTCCTGTTAGAAAGTACATTAACAGTATTGTAAATGCTTTTGTAAAAAATAGACAAGTCTTAATTCAAGAAATCCAAAGTCACATTCTTCTTTCTTTTTTTATTCACCGGAGTAACTGCTTGCATTGCAGTGTCATAACACAGCCATTCTTAAATAATGCATTCTTTGCATAATGGTTGCACTGTGTATATTTACTTTTTAAAGAAAGCATAAAAGGTGTGATATCTATGTGATGAAACACAGTATTATATTCTTAAATTAAAAAGGAAGAAAAATAGTATGAAATGAATATCAGGTATGTAAACCCTCTGGTTCCATTACTGCCCCTAGGCATTGGTGATATCAAATGCCCAATCAATTTTTCACGAGAGGTTATTTCCTCTCAAGGATCCTGCATTTGAACCCATGGAACCTCTTTTGTCTTGTGCTATCTTGTAGGCCAATTTAACCTACATTCTTTATCTGTGTTCTTACATTTTCATTAGATTTCAAATCTGGTAAGCAAAATGGTTAATCATTGTGATATCTTACCTATGCAAGAACCAATTTGAAGCCTGTTGACTTACGTGGACAGGATTGTTATCCTGCTGGAATTCAATCATTCCATCAGAATATTAGTCCTTACAGGAGGAACCATGATGTTTTTGAGGATATCTTTATATTGCTGGCCATTTAATGTGCCATCAAGCTGCTGCAACACACTTAGACCATCCTGTGTCACCCAACCCCAACATGGCACAGACATGGATCCTTGGCAGTCCAGTTATGCAAAATATTTTGTGTCACAGCGTTTACCTCTGTGGCACTAGACATTACTTTCCTCCCATATGTAGGCAAAAATGTCACCTAATCTGTGAATATAACCCTATTCTAAGTAATGATTGACATTTCTACAAATGCAAGGCAACATAATCTATGATTGTAAGACTGTGCTTTACAGTTGCTGATCAACCATAGAATCCTGGTGTATGCAAGGCTGTGCAGTTCGAATCAGTGGAATTAGAATTACTTCTAATTGCAGTCACATGCTGGAAGGGATTGCTGTCTGCCTCTTCTGAAGTGTAGTGTATTGCTGAGGAGTGAACAAAAGTTTTCTGCCTGAACCAGATCAACAACAAACAACCCCTTCCTCCATGTAGCTGCAGATATACTCTTCTTACAGCGCGAGATGCAGAGTATCCAGCAATGTTCATTAATGCAAGGAGGAGATCTTGTGGCTTTGTGTTTGTGTACGTTCGGCCATAGCAAAAGTCATTATGATTGTTAATATATTTAGAACTCCCAAGACTATGAGGTGCAGATGCATGATCATGCCATTCAAAACTGAAGAATGAATGAGTTTGCACATCTGATATTAACTCAGTTAAATAGGTTTAGTTTTTCACTTTAGAATTCTTATGAATGTGATATTTATTCTGAAAATAAAGTTTTTGTTTTTATACATGAATGTCTTAAAAATAATAGATACCTTATGCATGGAAAACAATGGTATTGCCAAATATTTAATGCATTAAAATTTAAATAATAAAAAATACATATACACCAAGGGATTCAAGACCAGGTTATTCAAATTATGAGATGCATGTATTTCACCACTCAGCTATAGCTTGTGAGGCAAGACAAGAGCAATTCCCTTAGTTGTGCAGTGACAACTCTCCACTCGAAATACTGATGCTGGAATAAGTTGTGCAGTCATGTGTGCGCAGAAGTCATAACGCTTCTGTCAACAAACTGATATAACTATGGTTGTGTGCCAACAATTACTTTCATGTAAACTGTAATTGTTTCAACTGCATGCTGTTGTGGGGTGTTTATTCATTTGCAGCAAGTTGGCACGTTTGTTCCTCTTGGTCGTTGCAGAAAGTCAAGAAAGCAACTTCCCGCACAAGAGTCATTTATGTCTCACCTCACAACCTATACCATGCATATAACCAATTCTACAGTACACCCTGCTGAGAAAAAGTATGTTTTGCTTAGAACTCCTAACTCAGGAAAAATACAACACAGAATAGATTATTGCTTGTAAATCTATAGTTACATTTAGAATTCAAAGCCCTCCAACCAACTCTAAAAATAGGATTTTCTAAATTGTGTCCCAAATGTCCTAGCTGTCAACAGATCTTTGAACTCCACTCATTCCACTGTATCCAAAATGGTGTGTTACAGCAGAATCTAGGGGTATACATTCTGTAAATATGTTTGAGTCCCATCAATATTTGAAACTGAAAATGGCAGGGAGAAAGGACTATGTATCTTGAAAAATATGTGCATTCTAAAAATCTTCTGCATTGTATGCTCCACAGTTGTACAAATTGTCCTGGCAAAGAACATATACAGAGCATTTTGAAAAGAGAGTATGCGGTATGAAGTAATTTTGACATGGAGGGTATTGCACGCACACGCACACACACGCACACGCACACACACACACACACACACACACACACACACACACACACACACATGCACACACACACACATATTCATGATGGACATATGAGGATTACTTTCATAACAAGTACTGTAGCTTCAGAACCACAGATGAAATAACAGTTCATCACAAGAAGTGGTCTGACCCCTGGAACAATGGTTATGGCATTAGCTTTCCAGTAAAAGATTGCCATCGCTATCGAGTTCCAGTCTCATTCTCCACATTTCTTTCTCTTCTGTTTTCCTTTTTTGAGCAGAGCATGTAGCCATAGACCATACTCTTCATACAACTGAACAGAAAATAGTCAAGAGGTGTTAGATCTGGTGACTGTGCTGGCCGTAGAACTGATCCACCTTTATCAATTCATTGATTTTGATATGCGACTTTGGGATGATTCCACACATTTACATCAAAGTGTGCTGGAGCTCAAGTCGGCCATTTCAGCAGTTGTGTACTGGTACATGTCGCACTACTGTTAAAACATTACTGTACTGGAAAGTATGCAAGTAACGCAGAAGGATGCTCACCAAGTACTCTATGTAGGAATTTAGTGCATGCTCATGATGCTCAGGTCTTTCATCCCATTATACAAATTACTAAAGAATTGCATAGTTTCCATATTAAGATATTAAAATGAATCTTGACAAATTGTCACACCGATCATTCTCAGATTTCGATACTCTCCAATGTCCAAACCATGCGTTTCTGGACAGGGGTTCCTATGTGGAAACCTATCAGTTTGCCATCCCATACAACATACTAAGTGTTGTCAGTGTTTTTGTTGGGACACCCAGTATATAAGTCAAAAATAGAATTCAAATACAAATGCGTAAATTAAGAGAATATACTATATATTACGTAATTGAGTTTCCATTTTCATTTTTCAGGTTGGCGAATGTCTTGTGAGTAAAGTTGTCACTCTTGATCTTACACAGTATCCAAGTCATATTTGAGAGACATCATCATTCTGTAAGAAGCAAAAGAAATAATGTGAACAAGAAGCAGAATACTTGCAGAACTTCATCAAGAAGAAATGCCATCACGGTGCTACTCCTAAGTAGCTAACGGATCATTATAGGTCATGGTATATTTATAAGAAACATAACTCACTTGAATTGCACAAGAAGGCTAGTTGTCCTGTGAAAATTAAGGCAAAATTTGAAATGTAAGATTTCTTACATATTAAAGCTACTAAACTTGTAAGTGCCAAGGAACATTGCTGGTTTTGGTAATATGTGAGAATAAACATACTTTCTGAAGTTTTGTAGAATGGCTTTTTAACCAAATACAGTGAGTGCATCAAATATGTTTATCCTTACTGTTTTATACATTTGCTGTAATTTGATTACAGCAATTGATGCCCACTTCTTTCCAACGTTTTCCAAGCATGTATAATGTAACAATCCATCATTTATTCTGAATTTATGTTCTGTTAATCATCCAATAATAAAATTATCACATTAATATTCCAGGTATTCACTATCTAGAAAGATTGAAAAATAGTGTGGCCCCACTGCAACCCTGAATACCATTAGCCCTGTTAGATTCACAGAAGAGGGTAGAGACTAGGTATGCAGCATATTCTGATTCCTGGTGCTGAGGCACTGTTCCTATTCCTGAATCCGTATGTAATTGAAGATACACCAATGCCATCAGCTTGTCAAGATGGTGGCTAGCTGATCAATGAAGTTGATTGTTTCAAGCTCTGAAGTGCTGGAATTAGCAGAACGATAAGTGAATGCAGCAGTCAGGGGTGGGAACTGTTTTACACGTGGTTAGCATGTGCCAAGTCAATAACCATCTTACTCTTCAATTGTGTACAGCTGTTTGTTCCTGTAGTCACTCTAATGCATGCTTATTTTATGAAACACCAGTATGGGGAAGCACAGAAGTTGTATGGCAAGGTTTAACTAAGAGTGACTTCGGATATTTAGGTTTTTTACCCATTGTTTTCCTTTGCAGCCTATTGAGCCTAACATTGATAATTACGCATATAATTGACCTAAAAAGGTATCAACCAATTTCTTAGTGCCTATAAGCACCTATTTCAACATAAATGCCTATTTCTGACTTTTGGTGCCTATAAAATCCTTTTTTAACAAGGGTTGTCCATAAAATAACGTTCCCAATTTTTTTTGCAATGAAAAACATATTTATTGGCGAATAATATATTTTTGGAAAGCTTAGACTTTTTCCTATTTTTCGACATAATCACCACTCTGATCAATACATTTGTGCATTTAGTGTTCCATCTTTTGTATGCCTGCATCATAGAACTCTTCATCCACATGGCAAAGATAGCTTAAAACAGTTTCTTTCAGTTCCTCTTGCACCATAGGGGCGTAGGTACAATCGTGAAAGGGGGGGGGGAAGGAAATGAAGAGAAGAGACCACTAAAAATTTCAAGAACTATAACATTTATGGATCAATAAATTATACATTTGTTAACAGGAATGATTAATCGGTATAGCAAACCTTTAAACAGAAATGGAAGCCGAAACATACAATAGAAATACAGCTGAAAACAAAACCAATTTACATAACCCCATTCAACTCCCCCTCAAAGCGAGGAGTTGGGCAGTCTTCAAGCCTATCTGAAAATGCCTAAATGATTCGCGTGGATATCCTACGGGCTACAAGAATTACTTGTTACAAGATTACATTTAATTCGTCCGCATTAGAAGCACCTCCCAGGCAAGTAACGGTCAGAAAGCCAATCTGTAATACACGGCCTGAGCCTTAGTTAAAACAAAACAACGGAACCACTTACCCAAGAGAGGAGAACCCCGACTGACTGTCTCTACAACCGTGAGACCGAGAGGAAACCCAAAGAAAAAACACTAGCGCATCCCAGCGGGGAAAACAAGAGTCGCGAAACAAAAGGAGGTGCCATAATAAAACAAAGTAAGTGCGATCAGCACAATACTCCCGCCCCCATCTGACAACACGCGCTCGCCATTCTGGAAAGGAACAGACTGATATTGTATGAGAAGTATCATATTAGGAAGGACACACCTTACACCGCCCGGTCATTGTACAGGTCACTGTGAAAGCACTGGCACCAAACACTGTCACCACAAACCACTGACCACTGTCACATCAGAGAGCACAATTCTGTTTTTCCGGGACGGGAGAGACGATGCACAGCTTCTTGGGCGTACTGATCCCTCGTTGTTCCAGAGAAGTTAACCAATTCTGGGTTTGAGCATGTGGATGTCCTCTCGTTGCAATCAGGCGTTGAGAAAGTCCAAAACCCAAAACGTGGGCCACACACAAGCCCCTTCATATTCCATCGTCACCTCCCTGGCCTCCAGAAATCTCCATTGCGGACTTTACCGCTGCAGTAACACTCCATATCGATGGTGACAGCCAGGCTTAACATTACACAATGCCAAACTGCGGTGGTTAGGTGCTTTCCGGACAGGTTACGAACAGGAGCTGGCGAGGCTGTAACACGGAACAAACCCAACAGAAAGGGAACAAAACGCAGGCTTCAAATAGGCTGCTGCCCCAAAATAACATCTCGGGGTAAATCAAACTGAATGAATGACAGTTTTTTACAGAACTGTGGATGACATCAAATACATAAATAGCAGTAAATTAAAACATTTGAATCAATTTATAATCAACAAGCGTGATAACATACCATAAACTGTTTAATGAACATAACAATATAAGAACAATTTAAACGAACTTGAATAACATTAAATATAATTTCTTCCAAATGACAATTTAAAACAGGCTAAACAATATATATATACACATATATACAAGTTAAACAAAATAAACAAGGCCTTGTATAAATAAATGCGCATAAAACAAAATCCCTACTGGCCAGACAACACAAGAGCACAAACACGAAATACACATAATTACTACACAAGACACACACCGCAAGCACGCAGCAAACATCCCACAAATACTTCCGAAACATACCACACCAAACACCTCACACCGCTTCCATACAAAGACACACGAAAACAAATCTACACTTTCGCGCACAATGCCGACTCCACACGCCCGGCAGAAACTAACTACAGGAGCGCCGTAGAGGTATACAGCCCGGCGCACACATGGCACGCTCCAACATAAACAAACACCCACATTCAAAACAAAACACCTTATTCACAACATAAACATACAGGAGTAAACAAAGGAAACCCAAACACATACGGAAAACAGATACCAAACTACTGGAAGGGTTTCAATTATGAGACGTGAGCTCTCCTTTCTTGGCCCGTGCGGAGGTCCCTTAAGCGCACAGAAACATTTTTGAAGATACTTATAATCTCGTACGGCCCTACGTATCTAGGAGCCAACTTCGCTGCGTAAGCATTTTGCTTAGAAGATTGAGTGTACAGCTTACACAGTACTTTCTGGCCAACGGCATAAGGTGAAGGCCGTTTATTTTCATCATACCGCTTCTTTACCTGGGCAAGTGACTTCTTCAAATTCCGAAAAGCGGCCTTCCATACTCTACATATTTCCTCGCGAGTAATATTCTGGGGAAGCAAATCGTCCAAACGCCAAAGGTTAGACAGCGGAGAGTTAGGTATATAGGCTAACATAAGCTGATGAGGGGTAACGCCAACTGCAACCGAGACAAATTAGTGTCCCACTTAGTATGATTATCATGATGAAAGGCTATTAATGCTGATTTGAGGTTCCTGTTAAATCTTTCGGCATGGGAAGGACGGGGGTAATAAGGGGTGGTAGTTATGGTTTTAATGCCCCAACTAAAACAGAAATTTCTAAAGGCGAAAGAAGTAAATTGAGTGGCGTTGTCTGTCACCAGATAACGAGGGGCTCCAAAGGCCGCAAATACTGAAGAGAGAACCTTGACTACCCCTCGTGTATTCGCTTTCGGTAAGGCCGACATCCATACAAACTTACTAAACGAATCTACTACGACTAACGCATACGTATTCCCCTGGGCTGTACGAGGAAAAGGGCCGATAAAATCCACAAATCATTTTTCCATGGGTCTACTTGCCACCTCCGATGCTAAACCCTTCCATACTGTACATTGCGCCGGTTTCGCCATTGCACAAAGTTGAAACTGTCTAACTCGGGAAGCAATTTCTTTATTCATGCCCGGCCACACAAAATATTCCCGAATCTTGTCTTTGGTCTTGGCTATTCCCAAATGCCCGCCTACAGGAGATGAATGGAAATATTCAAACACCATGGAAATTAAGGCCCGTGGCAAAACAACCTTGTTCTTGCCGTCGAAGATAGCCTGGGTCATCAAAACACCCTCCTTCAAACAATAAGGGGTAACAACCTCACGAGCCTCAAGCCGACCAATAAGGGCCTGCAGATCCGGGTCTTTCCTCTGATGTGTGTGCAAACCCTCGAACAACTCCGGAAATTCGCAGACGGCTAAAACATTTTCCTTTCCGCATTTACATTCTCTCGGGTCTTCGAATACTCTTGTTAAGGCATCAGCCACACAATTTTCTGAACTACATATATGTATCGGGACAAACTTAAAAGCTGAAATGCGTACCCCCCAACGCGCTAACCTGCCTGTAGATCGCGGTGAGGCCAACGACCACGTTAGCGCCTGGTTATCGCACTCAAGAGTAAACTCAACATGCTCCAGATATTCGCGGTATTTTTCTAAACCAAATACCACAGCCAAAGTTTCAAGTTCGTAAACTGAATACTTCCGCTCGGCTGGAGTAAGGGTACGTGAACTATAGCCAATAACCCTACGCCCCATAGGAAAATCCTGGAGTAAAACAGCAGCCACCGATCCCCTGCTTGCATCGGTCTGAAGGATAAATCTACGTGAAAAATCAGGGAAAGCCAACACCGGGGGATTCATTATGGCCTGTTTAAGGTCTTTAAAGGCCTGCTGCTGTTCCTCACCCCACTTAAACGGAGTTCCCTTCCGCCGAAGACGGTTCAATGGTTCCGCCCGCGCTGCAAAATCCGGAATAAACTTGCTGAAAAAGTTCACCATGCCCACGTACCTGGCCAATGCCTTTACGGTTTTAGGGGGAGGAAAGTTACGTAGAACTTTGGTCCGCTCCGGATCAATCGTTATCCCAGCCGGAGATACAATATGACCTAAGAAAGAAATCTGTCCCGCAGCAAAGTTACACTTCTCTTTGCGCAAGGTAAGACCTGCGCGCTCGAGCCGGTCAAAGACCTCCGCTAAATGTTGACATTGGGTTTCAAAGTCGGGCGAGTAGACAATCACGTCATCTAGATAGTGATACACATATTTAAACTTGATGTCCGAAAATATTTCATCTAATAACCGCGACAACACCTGAGCTCCAGTAGCAATTCCGAAGGGTACTCGTTGAAATTCATAAAGCCTCCATGGGACAGCAAAAGCCGTTAGTGGCTTAGACGACTCCGATAAGGGTACCTGCTAGTAGGCGCTATTCAAATCCAAACTAGTAAATACTTTGGCACCCGCAAAATAATGCGCCGCCGAATTTAAATGTGGCATTGGTTGGGCCTCGATCTTTATCTTTTTGTTCAAGTGCCGGTAGTCCACCACTACCCTGAAATCGTCCTTGCCCTTAGGGACCAGAAATACTGGACTACTATAAGTAGACGTGGACGGCCTGATCACTCCCTTTCGTAACATTTCGTCGATCTTTTTACGAAGAATAGCCATTTTAGGTGGGGTGACACGATATGGTGGTAACTTCACAGGGGTGTCGTCTGTTAGTTGTATGTCATACTCCACCAAATTTATTACTCCTAAACGGTCAGCAAACAACGACCCATGGTTCGCACAGAGTTGTTCCAGAGAACGGCCCTGCTCTTCTGTCAAATGGGGGAAAGCATTGCTGACGTCGCATATATGGTGACGTAGCCCGCCACTCTCCTCCAAAGGTGGTTTGTTGATGACTTGACCGCACTGAAATGCAACTCGTTCGGAAGGGGCAAATGCAAAGGTGATTTCCCCATCCCGAAAATCAAGCCTTAGGCCGACTCTAGTCATAAAGTCCGAGCCTAAAATCAGTTGAAATGGCAGGTCCGGCAGAAGAAATAGTGTTTCCACGTCAAACGCGAAATACGTATGGTCAACAGAACCTTGGCATTCACCTGAAATTTATGACCATTTACAGACACGCACCCAACGCTACACTGCCGCGGTTTGGCCGAGAATTTACCAAGATAGGTATAATAAAACTCCTCGTGTACCAAAGAGCAGGAACTTCCCGAGTCCAAGAGAGCGATTAACTGTCGTTTCCCAACAGTCACCTGTACTGTCGGCTTCAAGTCAAAGGGCTTGGCTATTATCCGACGGAATATCCGACAACAGGCAGAAATTCCGCAAGGGGCTCGTTGTCAATCTTGGCGCCTTTGACCGTCTACACCCACGGGTAGTAAAACGCCACCACGCTTCCTGGCCCCCGTGCATTGTCTAACAAAATGCTCAGGAGAACCACGTCCAAAGCAAGACCCTGGCGAGCGAAAACTATCTCGAGCTAAATCTCCTCGGTTAGTCTGCCGCGACTCAAATCGAACACCATGCAGAGGCACTTGCAATGATTCGCGGTTTCGTGCCGCATTTGACGCCTCATACTCTGCCAAGATCGGCAATAGCCCCTCTAAATCTTTAAACGTAGCAGGACAAGAGCTAAATACCAAAAGAGAACGTACCTCCGGGGTCAACCCCGTAATAATGACGTCACAGATCTGCCGTTCGCTATCCGGCAACCGTAGTATACGTGCAGACAACTTAACCCTGCTAATGTACTCGAAGAAAGACTCTCCTAACCCCTGGGGTTTCAAATAATGATCTTGAATTAATGTATGTAGCTCCCGACGAGGAATGAAACACTTCAATACACTGTCATGCAATTCAGAGACTGGATCAACACATCCCTTAATACGCCCAATTATACTGCGCACCGCGTCACCCCCTTTTGACATCACTACTTCAAGCAGCTGCAAACCGGGAACTTCGCATAACTCAGCGCAATCCTTAGCTCTTACCAGGAACTTCAGAAACTCAAGAGCTGTAAGAACATCAACAACCTTAAAGACTTGATAAGGTTCAACCAACTGTTGTAAGGGATGAGGTAACTTTAGCGGTTTAAAGGCCGACATTTGAAACGTCAAAGTTGGTGTGACAGTAGCCGACGCGCCCCGATCCCCTTTCTGAGCAAGCACTTCTAAATATCTCCTAAACTGCCCCTTCAGCTCGGCTAAGTCAACCCCGAACTTAACCTTAGGACAATATTTTTGGAAATATTCAATCCGCTGCACATAATGCAAGATCCTGGCTGTCAAACGCCTCACCTGCGCTTTCGAAAACCCCGAACCAATACTCGACTCGGAGAACAACTCTTCAAATTCCAGCCGTGCGGTCTCACATAATGACGGTGATTCAGTTACTAATAAATGTTTGTCCGGCAACACGACATAATCGTTATCCTTCACGCTACGAAGTGCGTCTAATAGGGCCGGAACGTCTGCCGACGACAAATCATCACGTCCACGAATCCCCAACTCAAATAGTATTTCGTTCTTACGCAACAGCTGAAAGTCACTCGACATGGTTAATCAAAACAATAACCCAATGTTCAATTTAACTGCCCCACTCGACCACAAGATAACCACGCTCTGTTACCATTTAATTGCACCATAGGGGCGTAGGTACAATCGTGAAAGAGGGGGGGGGGGGGGGAGGAAATGAAGAGAAGAGACCACTAAAAATTTCAAGAACTATAACATTTATGGATCAATAAATTATACATTTGTTAACAGGAATGATTAATCGGTATAGCAAACCTTTAAACAGAAATGGAAGCCGAAACATACAATAGAAATACAGCTGAAAACAAAACCAATTTACATAACCCCATTCAACTCCCCCTCAAAGCGAGGAGTTGGGCAGTCTTCAAGCCTATCTGAAAATGCCTAAATGATTCGCGTGGATATCCTACGGGCTACAAGAATTATTTGTTACAAGATTACATTTAATTCGTCCGCATTAGAAGCACCTCCCAGGCAAGTAACGGTCAGAAAGCCAATCTGTAATACACGGCCTGAGCCTTAGTTAAAACAAAACAACGGAACCACTTACCCTTCACGCCAAGAGAGGAGAACCCCGACTGACTGTCTCTACAACCGTGAGACCGAGAGGAAACCCAAAGAAAAAACACTAGCGCATCCCAGCGGGGAAAACAAGAGTCGCGAAACAAAAGGAGGTGCCATAATAAAACAAAGTAAGTGCGATCAGCACACTCTCCAGTTCTGAAATGAGTTCCACGCAGGTGTTTCTTCAAGTCAGGGAAGAGATGGTAGTCACTGGGAGCTAGGTCTGGGCTGTAAGGAGGGTGTGTGACAATATCCCATCCAAATTTCTTGTTGAGATAGGTCGTAGGCCTGAAGAAATTTGCCGCCCACTTTAACACTTTTACGTCTGTGGTCCTTCATAAGCATTCTCAGGACCCACCTTAGTATACCCTAAATGAACTGTCAAAATTTTGTGAATGTAGGTCTTGCTGACATAAGGAATCATCTCACAGAGCTCCCAAAGTGTCACCCTTTGATCTTTCAGCATTGCTTCTTCCACTTTCACAATCGTTTAGTCCAAAACCGATGGCCGTCCAGAATGCTGGTCATCATGGACATCTGGACATCCATCTTTGAATTCTCTGCACCATTTGCGCATGTGTTCGCTCATACACTGCTTTCCATTTACTTCACACAGTTGGGAATGAATGTCTACCACTGCAGGCTTTTTGCACACAAAAACACATCATAAAGTGTAATTTGCATGTGGTGGGAGAATCGAGTGGAAGCTCTATTTCTAATGGCTGCCAAGACAAGACTGAGCGTTGCAGACAGCTCGCAGGCCGGGGGACTGGGACATGTAGAACCAAGCTACATGCCAGTTTGAGATCATTTTGAGTCACTTTTTTACACTCACCTTCATTTAAATTGTTTTAAAAACAGGAAACATTTTCAAGACCGATCGGTCCCATCATCAGCCATTGGGTGACATGCTAATCATCTTGTTCCCCCTCTCTGCTACTATCGTCCTGCTGCCATCTGGTGTTAGGGGTGCAGAGCTTTAACACTTCATTTAAAGCTGGGATTTCAAAGTTAATCACTTTATTGTTGTTTTTTATTATGTAAATTTTTTCCCAAATGTTCAGTTCTATTAGTGAATATAGAGATTTTAACAATTTTATATTGAGGCCAATGTTGTGGTTTTCATTCCAAAAATGTTGTGCCACAGCAGACTTTTCCATTTGTTTTAATTTTATGTTCCTCTGATGTTCCTTTAGTCTGATATCCAAATTTCTTATTGTTTTTCCTATAAAGCTTTTTTCACAACTATTGCAGTTGATTTGGTAAATTTCAGATTTTAGATTGTAAGGGATGCTATTGTTAAGTGGCTTGTTCAGCTAGTTTTTTAAACTGTATTTGTTTTGTGGTGCCAGTTTTATGTTTAGCTTTTTGAAGATTCTTTCAAATTTCCTGAAGGCCCAGGTATGGTAGGTGAATTTTTTCAATTTCCAGTTGTTATTTGTGAGTGGTATTAACGTAGTGGTTTGCAAAATTATCTTGAGGTTTTCTGCATTTTCTGACCTGTTCCTAATGGTGGCTGGGTTGAATCCATTTAGTACTGCTGTATCTTGTATATGATGTTGCTCTTTCAGAAATTCCTCTTTACTTAGGGCCTGTATTATGATCTCCGGTTAAGGTTAAGGTTTACAGTTAACTTGAAGTTACACCCAGATGTCAGTATGACGACCTTCGGTTAAGGGCTAACTGAGAGTTATTTCTGGAAGTACACTAACCGCAACCTCAAGTAGGGGTTAGTGCGTTAACTTGGAGTTTACTCGTGTTTCACACACAAAAATGGCGTACCTCCTATCACAATTGTATGTCCACAGAGACTCTGAAGATGAAATGCTGGTTCAGTATTTATTTAATACAACCGTGAAGAGATTCAGATTGCGCAAAAATAATTTCGAGGAGTGAACGTGGTTACGTGGAAGAGTTCCAACAAAGATACAGGTTATCAAAAGCTACAACATCCAGAATTTTAACGGAAACAAGGCATCGAATAGAATTTACGACAGAATGGCAGTTTTCAGCACGTATATAACATTATACCAGCATATTTGTATATACCTGACATTCTTAAAATGAAATAAATTAAACAAACATAAATTGTAGGTATATCTTGATGGCCATTAGGTTATGGAGATATAATTCTAGAGCCCCATAAGTGTAGTGGATTGATACAAACAATACAATGTTTTATGCAATTTTCATTACATCGACACCACATTTTAACGAACGCAAATGTAATAAACGGAGCATGGCAAATTACACCTTTTGCAAACAGAAAATACATGGAAAACTATACAATATGTAGGTACACAAGTTGAAAAACACGCGGAACAAGATCATTATCTTTAACTAACGTTGCATGTTATTCATTGTGGGCAGAACGATTACATTTTAAATAGTAAACGTTGCATTTTATTCATTGTGGACACAACGATTTTGCGCTTCTTCAAAGCACTTTAAGGCTCTGAATGAATAGTGAATAAAACAGAAGCTATTTTTAGGTTATGCAACGTACACAAATCTTCAAACCATCATACACATCTGTGATGTGGTTAACCCACAGATTATATTATTATGCGTTAACCTAAATGATTGCTTTACCCACAAGATAGCGTTGCAGACACAGCGAAAGCCTAGTGAAAACTGTTACCAACTGCTCTCAGGGCATCATAATGTTCAGGGAAACAAACCTACAGACAAATTGAGTTTGTAATACGAGGCACCGAGCCTAACCATCAGTTAGCAATAACTGAAAGGTAACAAACCGTGGCTAGTAACCGGAGATTGTAATACAGGCCCTCTAAGGGACATATAACTGGTGAATTAAGCTTCTAAATAATGCTAGTTGGTGTGAAACTGGGTTGCAACTATTTTTCTTTATGTAATTATCCACATGTGTGGGCTTTCTATATATATCAAAATTTATACCATCTATATCTGTAGTAATTTTGAGGTTCAGGAAAGGCAATATGGTGTTGTCTTCTATTTCAATTGTAAACTTTATATGGTTGTCCTGTAGGTTTAGTAATTTCAGAGAGTCTTCTTTTTGTTTCTGGGGGATTACGGCGAAGATTCATCTACGTATCTTCTCCAAAATTTGAACATATATGTAAAGGAATTTACTATGTGAGTTTCGAAAAAGCTCGTGTACATGTCTGCTAAAAACGGTGACAGTGGGCTCCTCATAGTTAAACCTTGGGATTGTCTGTAGAATTTATTGTCAAATGTGAAGTAATTATTCTTTGTGCAAATTTCCGTGAGGTTAATGATGTCGCTTATTTCTATGGGTTCTATTGTAGTCAACCATCTCCAAATGAGTTTAGGTATTTTTGCATCAGGATGCTGGTAAAATGAGATTTAACGTCGAAATAAACCACTAAGTGAAGGTGAATGTGAAAAAGTGACTCAAAATAACCTCAAACATGAAGAATACTTTGCTGTTAATAGTGCTTCTATGTGTAATATACATGCCAGTGTTACCGGATCTCCTGTAACACCATTCCTCGCAACTGCAGCTCCTTGGTAACCTTATTTTAATCATTTAATCAACAACAAGCTTTTCATTGACTGGATACTTCTTTGATTTCTGTTTGATAAAAATGGCGTGTGTCGTTTTTAAAAGGGTTAGCACAACAGTAATTAAAGCAACAATTAGTGAAATCTTAAGGTGCCACGTGTGAAATTGGATCTTTGGCAATGGAATACAATAACAATTGGCCCATGTCTGGTTCTCAGAAGCAGTTATTTGAAAATAAGGCAAAGTGTCAGTTCATGTTCATATAACTATATTAAGTCTTAGGTTTCTGTAATAATTTTTGTGCTAGTGCTGCAAAATGCCTAAGAACAAATCTATCAAAAGTGCATTAATAAGAACATGGATTTTGGATTCCCAATCTTATACAACAGATGGGAAAATAATCTTCTGTCAGGTCTACAATAAAGAGGTAAGCTCTTTATTGTATTTTCTGTCATTTTTATTATTAACGTGTATGTTAACTACCACAATTAATTGTACTGTATGACGTTTTCTTCTGATAATAATCTCAAATTTGTTTGATGTAGTTTATTAAGTCCAATACTGGGGTCTAACAGTACAACAGATCAAGACAATACTAATTTTGTAAAAGACAATCTCTTTTATGTTATACTAATTTTTATGTAAATTATATTGGTTATTCATTTAAAATGTTAAGTATTTTAATAAAATATTATTTACCGACATTAAAATATATTTATAAATCTCTTCTATTTAAGGTTTCTGCTGAAAGCAGTCACTTGGTACAATATGAGAAAACTTCAATGGATCAAGCAAATTGTAAAAATAAAGATTCTCAGAAGCAAACTTTACTTACACAGCCCATGTCCTCAAAAATAAAATCCCAGTTCTATTTTGATATGTGTAAAACTTTCACTGCAGCCAACATTCCTTGGAATGTAGTTGAAACTACAACAGTAAAGTCATTTTTAGAAAAATATTGCAGAGAAAGAATACCCTCTGAATCGACATTTAAAAAATATTATCTTGAGATGATGTATGAATCATATCTGAATGAAATAAGGTCAGAAATAGGAGATTCCTATTTCTGGATTTCCGTAGATGACGCCCAGTGGCAAAGTATACCAAATTTAACTGTAGGGAAATTAGATAAAGAAAATTATGGAAATTTGCATTCGATTTTTTTGAAGGTGTTAGAGAAAATTAATGCTCAATCATTTGTCTACTTCGTGAACTCCAGACTAAAAGTACAGTATCCGAATGGTATAAAGGATGGAAGGTGTTGTTACTGTCCACTGATGTTGTACCATATATGATTGCAGCTGGGAAACTTTTGAGAGTATTTTTACAGAATTTAACATACATATGTGGCTCATGTTAGTTGAGTAGCAGAGGAGATTTGAAACCAGTTCCCCAAAATCAGTGATTTAATAACCTCCATAAAGAAAGTATTTTTAAAGTCAAGTTCTAGAATTGCAGCTTTCAAAGATGTCCCAATCTGCCTTCGCCACCAGTGCCTATTTTGATAAAATGGGCTACATGGCTGCAGGCTGTGAAGTATTACAGTGAGAACATTGACAGTTTTGAAGAGGTTGTAAATAGTTTCTCGGAACAAGAATTGCAGTGTATTAAGGTGAATGTTCTACGAGAAAAAGGTTAGAGACAGGATCTGTGATATATTCATGCTAATTTCACATTTTTAGATACTATAGAGCAATTAGAATCATCAAAGCTCAGTCTCACTGAATCAATCATATTATTTACAAGAGCAGAAAGTCAGTTAAACAAAGCTGTTAGTGAGGTTGTGAAAATCGTTTGCAAAAAACTACAAATGGTGCTCCCAAAAATCCTGGACATACCATTCTGAAATGATTATCAGATATTTTAAGTGGACGTGAGATCTCCCTACAGGATTTAATCTGCATATGGTTTCTCTTTTTAAATATGTTCCAGTCACCATCGCAGATATTGAGAGATCTTTTTCAGCATTTAAGCTAATTCTGACCGACAAAAGACAAACTTGGTCCATATCATCTGGAAATGTTTTTGTTATTTATTGTGGAACAAATTACAGCCAAAAATGAAATTGAAGAATCTGTTATTTAAAATGTAGCAATGTTGCATTAATTTTTAAAATTCATGTAAGACAATTTTATCCTTTATATTTTGATTAACTAGAGCGACATAGATTTCTTATAGAATGATCATTCAATTACTATATTGTCTATCCTACTGTATTTAAGTCTGTTTTGAAATAAAACATTAATAACTGTGTTTTGCATGGTGTGATGCATAAATGTTGCTCATTTGTTGTGTCTATTAAAGATCTATTTCCCTACTTTTTAGGACCCTTTATGGGTGCCAAAAGTCACATTTTTTAGGACCTAAGATCCAAAGTATATCTGTATTTGCAGAACAGAATGGTAATCAAACTGTAGAGAGGGACCTTTTAGTGAATGAAAATCTTGTAAGAGATTGGTGCAAAATGAAAGTGCAACTAAAATCTATGAGGGTAGTCCCAAAAGTAAGGCCTCCAAGGTGTGGGGTTGCAGGGAAACTGCTTTTTTGCTTCCTATGTCCACTCTACAAAAACCACTGCACATCTGCTGTAGCTTTCAGTCTTGGCTTGATAGCCAGCTCCTGTTAGCCACTACCGCCAGGCGCAAAGTTCGGTTTTTTAGTGCAAAAGGGGTTAAACCAAGTGAAATTCATCAACAGCTGATAGAAATGTATGGAGAGTGTTGTATGTGTGTCACAACAGTTTGGATAAGACATCATTGCCCATGTATCCTATAGCCCAGGCTTAGCACCCAGTGACTACCAGTTGTTTCCTGGGTTGAAAGAACACTTGGCTGGAAGGCATTAACAACGCTTTTTCAGCAACATGGCAGTGGGCTAGTATAACATCGGCATACCAAAACTGTCATAGCATTTACAAAAATGCATTGATCGAAATGGTGATTATGTGGAAAAATAGAAAAATGTTCAAGCTACAAAACTGTGTACCATTTGTTGTCAATAAATGTTTCTTTGTATGTTAAAAAATTTGGAGACCTTACTCTTGGGATCACCCTCGTATGAGCTACTCAAGGCATTCTTTTCTTACCCTTAAAATCCAAAAGGTTCCTAGAAATTGTTACTGAAATGCTAGCATATATGGAAGAGTTGCACAGTAATGGATGTTGTGTTTCATAGTGAACAATCTGATAATATCGGCTCCAATTAGAAAGTACATGTTTCAATAGCAAATGCTTTTGTAAGTAAGAGATAAGTCTTAGTTCAATAAATACAAAATAACTATTATTTCAAATCTAAAATAAGAACAAATTAGAAACAAAGTTTCACTTATCTTAGTAATTATTGCAAGTTCTTCAAATGCAATAATTACTAAGATAAGTGAACCTTTTAATTTCTTTAATTTATGATTTGTTATTACTTTAGATTTTGTTGCTTCCCTGTTAATAGCTTCAATTTTCCTTCATTTAACCTTTATTTTTTATTGGAGTAAGTGTTTGCATTGTAGTTTCAGCATCACACAGTACTTCCGAGTCCCCTCCTTCCCCTCTCGTTTCTTTTCAGTTATGAACAGCATGTGGCTGTGCTTGAATACACTTACTGATTCTTGTTTTTATAACTAATCACTGAAAGTTAACACGGCCACACTTAATTTATTCTTCACATAATCATTGCACTGTGAGTGTTTACTTAAAATATACATATCAAAAATGCAATGATTACGTGATGAAATTCAGTACCTGTGAGGTGTTTTAACTCAAAACTACATAGCAGAAATATGAGTATCTTTAGAAATACTCCATAGTGAGTGGAAGTGCCTGCAAAAAATGCATTGAATGTTTCTGTAAAGGCAAACAAATGTATTAAGTGTTTGTGGACAGTTTGTGGAACCTCATTTGCACAAATGTTTAAAGTACATTCATATTTCAAACATTGCCTTGTGTGAAACAGCTGCATGCTTAAATACATTTCTCATTCAAGTAAAGGACATCAGTGGATGCATAAAATTTTCCCATGATTGAAAATATTTAAAGGACTTGAAATCTTAAATTATAGTACTAGATATAAAAATTTTGTGACAGTGACACCAGTGACTACGGAGCCCCAGGGACCCAGTTGGTCAAATGGGACAAGGTCAGATATTTTAGTGGAATTCCTTCAAAGGAGTGAAATAACGACGTGCTCTCATCCAACTAAAATTCTGCTCAGGTGTTTCTACGGAGCCCCAATGAAGCAATGGAAGATGGCAAATTTCCCCACCCACTCGTGCTCAGTGATGAGGCGACATTCCACCTACACAGTAAAGTGAATCGTCGCAACATCCACATATGGGATACGGTAAATCCCAATGTTACAATGGAGATTGAAAGAGATTCTCCTAAGATTAATGGCTTCTGTGCTGTGTCACGTAGCAACACTTACAGACCCTACTTTTTTCGTGGAAAAGTGTGATGGGTATGACGTACTTACACATGCTACAAAACTGGCTGTTTCCCAGACTGATGGCTGATATGCCACACTTCATATTCCAACAGGATGGAACTCCGCTTCATTGGCATAGAGAAGTGCATCACCATCTGAACGAGGAACTTCCAAACAAATGGATCGGGCGATGTGCTCAGGATGATTTGGCACTCTTCAGGTGGCCCCCAAGGTCTCCCGACCTTACAGTTTGTGACTTGTTTCTTTGGGGATACAAGAAAGATAATGTGTACGTAACACCTTTGCTGACCACAGTAGCTGAACTCAAGGATTGCATCACTTCTGTTCTGGCGAACATCGAAAGGGACAAGCTGGAACGTGCTGGGAGATCCAAATATGGCTAATAATAAAGTCCAATAACAACTCCATCTATCTTGAAAGTTAAAGGAGATAATCGAACATTATTGAATACATTATCTGCTAAGTGTGGCAACACAGGTCGAATGTTTTGTTCTGGTTTGCGGCCAGGCATGCGTTCACACCTGCAACGGGTGAAGGTCTAAACTAGGCTAGCGCTCGAAATCCGGTTCGCCACGTGCCTGTGTGTTTCTTGTCAGCTAATGCCAATAACGAGGGATGGGGTGGTTTGCTTTTAAGCTATCCAACCGTATTTACGAGAACTAAACTAAAAGCTGCGTAAGAGGCTACGCATAAGGTATAGTCGGATGATCAAGATAGCAACTTCATATGTTAAGTATGGAAATACCTCATTCGTGTAATTGTGTGATTAGAAACAGCCACCTTTTGCTAAACAGGAAAATCTATTATAAAGAACACGACTTTGGAGCCGGAACAGCCTAGATGGCCTATGACGTGAAGAAGAAGAAAACGAAAATTATTAATGGTCAATGACTCAACAAGATGTCTTTTATAGTAGATGTTCAAAATGTGCTCCGTGAGAATCTATGCAGGCATCGCATCTTCTTAGCCAATTTTGCCCTACCCTCATTAGAGCTTCTGTGTGCTGCTCAATCTCTAGGGCTGCTTCAAACACACGTGTGCGAAAATCATCAAGCGTTGCGAAGAAGACGTGTGTTGCAATCGGTTTTGCCCTAAACAAGAAGCATATCTACATTCTCTTGATTTGTAAAGACTGCCATAGTTCTGAGTGCGTTTAACGCACCTGAAGCACCGACAGAACCTGCTGTTGTACACGGGTGTCGCGGGGGTAGTTGTACTGTCAACATTCTCTTACTTTCCGCGCTTCTCACGGGCTAATGTTGCGGGGTTGCCAAGCGTATGCCCACGACTTTATTCCAATAGACACGCTGGAATCCAGTCCTTTCATATCATTTTGTGGCTAAACGAATCATTTTAGCAACACATGGTAAAGACATAAATAACGCTCTACCTCGCTGTTCTAATTGCAGAAGTAGACGATAACGGCGCGGGGACATATTTGCAATCACACTTTTGACCAGTTTTAATTTTTATTTGTGAAACTATGCACTTTAGAGGAAAATGGTACAGGAACTTATGTTTCAGTTTAACGCCAGGAAGTTTCCTTTGAAGTCTGCGCACTCATACCCCTAACACCTTGTATAGTTAGCTGAGGTAATGAACAGTACTTATTATTATTATTATTATTATTATTATTATTATTATTATTATTATTATTTTTTTTTTTTTTGTAATTATATTGAGTTCTTTTATATTTAATGAGCTGGCATTCCGGCATAATGAAGTAGGTTATGTTTGAATTTTTTTAAGTTTTTCAACTGTTTATCATATTTTCTTTCGTTTTCTCAGTTTCAGTGTCGATTGTTACTGAATAAAATTACAAGAAGAAAGAGACTGGGGTTCAGTATCGTTCATTCCAACTGCTCAACTCAGAGATCATTTTCTGCTCTAAGACGCATAAATAATTATTTAAGATCATCACAAGTGAAGGATCGTCTTAGTTATATTTATATTATAATATCCTCACGGGGTGTAGCACGGCATCACATTCCCTGCATAGCATTGGAGTTCTCAGCAGGCCCTCGTCGTAAAGAAATTGCATGCATTCCTCATTATAGCACAGAGGCGCTAAATCTACTATGTTCATACTGCCGGGTCCCGCTAAAACATTCAAACTTCCTATTGGCAACACACTCCTGGGGAAATTGTGCTGTTGGCAGCGCTGAATTAACACAACTTCGGCAACTTTCGTGATCATTCGTACACATTGCCGAGTTGGACTTAGCCGAAATTCTGACCAAGTGTTCGCGTCACCTAAACTAAAGACGATGCTAGCGAGCCTCGAACTAAAGAATATCCCGACAAAACTTGGGCCCCGGTCGCTATACCAAAATTCATATAATCGCCAAGGAGTCGAAAAAGCCGTCACCGGTTTAGATGATTCCGATAAAGGTATCTGGTAATAAGCATTATTTAAATCTAAGGTGGTGAACACCTTAGCGCCAGCAAAATAATGAGCCACGGAATTTAAATGCGGCATGGTTAGGGCTTCAATTTTGATTTTCTTATTTAGGTGTCGATAGTCCACCACTACCCTAAAATCGTTATTCCCTTTTGGAACCACAAATACCGGACTACTATAATTAGACACGGACGGACGAATGACCCCTTCCTCCAACATGTCCTCAATTTTAGTCCTAAGTATAGCCATTTTGGGCGCAGTCAGCCTATATGGAGCTAACTTCACAGGAGTGGTGTCTGAAACTGGATGTCATATTCAACTAAATCCCCCCCCCCCCCCAATCGATTTGTAAACAACCGTTCCAATGAACAATCCTGATCAACGGTCAAATGGGAGAAAACTCTCGCTATTAACCTGCTCTACCAGGTCACTAGGAGCAACAGGGACCTATTTGGATAACTGCCCGTCCTGAAATCTAATACGCTCATCTGGCGCAGAATCAAACGAAACTTCCTTTGCACGAAAATCAAGCCTTAACCCCACTTGAGCCACAATGTCCGAGCTCAAAATGATTTCAAAATGCAAATCTGGCAACAGATAAAAATGTTCCCAGGTGAATCGCGAAAGGCGAACGAATGACCTTCAGCAGAAATCCAGTGAGTTGGCCTACCCTTAACAAACAAGTCAGCAAATGTTTATGCTACGATAACAGACACCTCTGTTTTCCTCTGTCGCGTTTGTGTATACAGTCGACTGCAAAAGTTTTGTGCGCTACGGATATATTCATGCAACAAAAATAACAGCAATTCGGACGAGGGAGAAATGTCGGGAATAGAAGAAATGCAAGAAAGTTAAGTAGAAACAGTTATAGAGGTATAGTGTATAATACATGTGGCTAATATAATATTACTAGAAGTGTGATAAATTGATTTGTAGTGTTATACTACTTCAGCTCAGAAGCATGTGGGTAAACGCACGTCATCTCACTGCAGACTGTGCCTCCTCCCTCTCTCTCTCTCTCTCTCTCTCTCTCTCTCTCTCTCTCTCTCTCTCTCTCTCTCTCTCTCTCTCGATGCCAGAGTTCCCGCAAAAGCTGAGTAGTGACTCGCATCCAACCTTTCATATAAAATTTTCATTCGTGAAGAAGTAACGCGCGACCTGAAATTGAACCTTTGTATTTACCTGAAAGCTATGACCGTTAACAGAAATACACTATACTACATTTCCAGGTCTTACTTGAGCCTTTAACAAGATATTGATAATAGTAAGCTTCGCGAACTAATGAACATGAACTTCCAGAGTCTAAAAGGGCAACCAGTTAGTGTTTACCCACCCACAACTGTACCGTTGGCTTCAAATAATTTGGCTTGACTATCAAACGACGAAATTTAATACAACTAGCGGAAAGCACCCCCGACGCCTGGCGTCAACTGGGACGTGTTGGAACGCACCTTTCTCTAATACTCGAACATACCTCCCCGACCACGTGGAAACGGATATTGGTTTACCAGATGACTGGTAGATCCACACCGAAAACGAGGCCTATTTGACCGAGCATTCCTTCGCCCGGTAACCACACTACCACAATGCTGCAAGTGGCCTTTAACTCCGAATGGTGAAGGACGAGACACATCGACACCACGTGCCGGGTTTGAAGCATGATATTCCGCTAAATGAGGCAAAAGAGCCTCAAAATCTTTAAAGTTTGTTGGTCGTGACTTTAATGCCAAGGCCGAACGTGTGTCAGGAGCCAGGCCAGTAAGAATTAAATTGTAAATCTGGCTCTCCGCGTCTGGCAATTTCAAAACACGTGCAAATAATTTCACTCTTGACACATAATCCGCAAGGCTCCCCCAAACTCCGGGATTTCAAATAATAATCCTGGACTAACTTATGCTCAACGCGACTAGGGATAAGGCCAGTGGCGGTTCCTGGGGGATCGCATACTCGCAACTGCACACCCGCTAATTTTTTCCGCATGCGAATGTGTATAGACATGCATATGAGAAAGTGAAATGTCTAACTTTCTTGTATATGAACTTGCTCGTTTAATTTTCCCGCGCCCTCTTTACCAAATGTGAGCTCACTCTGTCAACAAACTGAGACGCATAAACCCGATTTTGCGACTGGCGAAGGTAGCTTTTAGGCGAGGGGTACGCGGGGAGAGAGCTTGCATTTAGAAGTACGGCGAGTTAAGGCAGCATAATCGACAAGGCCAACACATGCGATTCTTACCGCGCAAGCGCACTGCGTTCTCGTACAAGTCCCTCTTTTCGTTGCTTCGAGCATTTCTCTTCCGTTGTTTAGCAGAACCTACTAGGCAGCCAACGTGACGGTTCTAAATATAATGTAGCCATCTTCTATATTATATTAATGTTATAAACACAATTACATCTAGTCTTATTAAGCAATTATAAATGCATATAATTACTCTTCATGTCGTAATTTACTAAGGTCAATTCTTCAGTTTGAAATAGTTATTTTGTTACAGTGTTTATCACTGTTTGTTATGCTTGTGTTCTGCCAGCAAGTTGCATGCAGTTGTGTCTGCACATAGCGGGAAATTTGAATCTATGAAAGTGTGGAAATGAATAACATGGCGAAACTAAAGGAGATAAATCTTTTGGGTTTATTCTTATAAGAGAAGCTGTTTTCCGTGCTTATTGTTTGCGAGTGAGAGATATGGTGTCTGGACAAAAATTAGTTCTTGTGATATTGGTCATTTAAAACAAAAAAATAGCAAAACATAAGAGCTCAATTGCCCATATGAATTTAGAATTAGAATTGTGTGGTGTGTGTTAGAGAAAGAAAGGGAGTAAAGGTAGAGAGGAAGTAATGTACTGCACACCCACTGCGACAAGTCACGAGCCGCCACTGGATAAAGCATCTCAAAACCCTCTCGTGTAAATCAGTTATCAGGTCAGCATTCCCTTTAACATTTCAAATGATATCGCGCACCATATTGCCCGATCTGGACATAACCACCTCTAACAATTGTAAGTCAGAAACTTCACACAACCTAGCACGCTCTTTAGCCCGAACCAGAAATTTTAGGAACTCAACCGCCGTCGAAACATCTACTAACTCAAAAGGTTGAAATGATTCCGCTAACTGTTGAAGTGGATGTAATAGTTTTAACGGTTTGAAAGCTGACACAGCCGGACCTGTATTAGACGACATATTAAGCACTAAAGAGGTTTCCCCCTGCTGTTGCGAAAGCTGATCTAGATATTTCTTAAACTGGGTTCGTAAGTCAGTAATGTAAATTTTATGCCCAGTGGAAATCGTAAAAAATAATCCACTCTGAGACAGAATATTAGAAGACCCCAAAAGAAAATCGTTCATGTGAATGTTTGTTAAAAGTGTAATTCGTTTTTTGATGTTGGTATGAGATAGTTAAATGATGAAAACATGTTGATAAGGTCCATTGTTACGAACAACTAAGTTTGCCCAAAGACATCATAAATCTTTCCATATTTGATTTTAATATATAAATATTAGAATTATATGTGTTCCATAATAAAAGTAGGGAAGAATGATTAGGGATCGCTCCCCTAACGAGAAAGAACTATTTGATGGACGCATACGCGGATGGATATGAAAAAGGCGGTGTCGCGTCAAATGACGCCAAAAAACTGTTCACTCGCGTGTGTGTAACCGAAGTGAAAAGAAATTTTTATGTAGTGTGAACATGGAACTTTCACCAAACTTTCATCAAGCATAAGTTCCACTAAGTGAAAAAGTGGAAAGGTTTTTAAGCATTTGGAATGGTGCTGATAGGAATTACTTAATGTAATGTATCGATGAAGTGTTAATGAAATATTACATTGTAGTGAAGAATTATTGTGTGATATTTCATTCCATCCGTTACCACGACCTAGATAGAAAACGAGTCTCATAGCACAGCGCATTCCGTAATAGTGGTAATTGCAAAAACAGCACCAAATGGCTTGCCCAACGTGGAACACGAGTTTAGGATGGAATGGAAATTACGGGAAATGAACTTACGCGATATACCAAGTGACGCCTTACCATCGCGCCAAAAAGAAAGAAGACGCCATTAGACCATGGTTTGATACCGACATCAGAACACCGCTGAACGGATAATCAACGATACATCAGAACACCGATGAACGGATAATCAACGCGGGAAAACACCAGAGATCGTCTAGCGAAGCCAACTGCCCAGGAGACGTACATAACTGGACAAATCAACGAAAAAAAAAAGTAGGACCAAACATTTTTATTTTTATATCCAGATTATTTTTAAGTTACTGCGAAGCGGCAAAGTAGTGGGACTTTTAACCCTAAGTGAATTGAATAAAGAAACTAAAATGTCGCGAAAAGAGATAGAAACAGGAGTGGGGGAAGGGGCAGATAGGCCTAGTTATCAGGTAGAACCAGAAAGTGAGGAACAGGTAGCAATAGGAAAAGACCAAAGGCTATTAATGATCATGTTTGAAAGACTAGAACAAAGTTTAGGTCAGAAAATGGAACAAAATAAGGCAGAATTAAAGCAGGACATAGAACAAAGTTTAGGTCAGAAAATAGAAGGAGTGAGACAGGACTTAGAGAATAATAAAAAAGAAATAGGTCAGAAACTAGAACAGAATAAGGAAGAGATAGATCAGAAAGTGGAGGAAGTGAGAAAGGACTTAGAACAGAAAATAGAATTAGGAAGACAGGAGTGTAAAGAAAATATGAAAGTAATGGAAACTAATTTAAAATTAGTACACAAAAACTTAAATGAAACAAAGGAAGCCTTAGAAGCTAGGATAGAAATCATAGGAGATAGGATGGGAAAAATTGAATCGGAAATGAGAGAAAATAAGATTGTCTTAGAAGAAGAAATTGCTAGATGTAGAGATGAAATAACAGAATGTAATACAAGTGTAGACTGTAAGATTACAAATATAAAAGCAGAAATAATTGAGGAATTAAGGAAAGAGATTGAGGTAGTAAAGAAAGACATTATTAATGAAACTGTAGAACAAATTGTAATTCCTAAAATTAAGACTATGACTGATGTAGTACATTCGCAACAGGATGCTATAAATGATATGAAACAAAGTCACTTAGAAATAAAGAATGATTTAAAATCAATTTGTGAAGAAATGAAAAAAGGGAAAGAAAGTTTGGCTAATGTAAATTATGTTGTGAATGCACTACAAAGGCAAGATGATTTAGATGTAAGTAATGTACAAGATGAGAGTTATTTGAATAATGTACAAAATGTTGACTCACCATACAGAGAAAGAGGTTCACAACCAAACAATGACACAGCACACAACACATGTTACACCAACAGCATATTACATGAAATCACACCACCTACATTTGACGAGGAGAAGGGAGACGATCCAAAACTCTTTGTTAAAGAGATGGAAGAGTATTTTAAAGTGAAAAGGATACCAAATGAGCTTAGGATGATGATAGTCAAGAAAAGCTTAAAAACCAAGGCATTAGAATGGCTCAGGTTAACACTAGCTGGTCATGAGTCGTATAGCTCATTCAGAAATTTATTCCTATCAAGGTATTGGGGCCCAGCTAAGCAAAACCAAACTAGGGTAGAGCTAGCGACAGGTAGATATGATCCAACCAAAGGGTTATCGCTAGTTGATTATTTTATGAAAGTAGTCAACAAAGGAAAGCTGTTAGACCCTAACCTGTCAGAAGCAGAGCTAATTACCAGCATAACAAGACATTTCCCAGACACGGTGAGAACAGGGTTAATTGTTGCGAGGCCAGTAGATTTTGCAGATATGCTAGAATTGCTGACAGCCTTCGAAACACAAAATGGTCAGCCTAATGAGCATAGACATAGGAACAGTCACCCAAACTCACCCATCTTAAACCGGAGCACAGCTACGAACAACCAGAATGAGGGAGAAGATAGAAATACTAGGAGCACCCATGACAGGGGGAGAGGGGCACACCATTTCCCACAACCACATAATCATGGCGAAAGGATGGAGAACACGAGCTAGCGGTACCACGACCTAGATAGAAAAGGAGTCTCATAGCACAGCGCATTCCGTAACGATAATAATCGCAAAAACAGCACCAACTCTTTGCACATAATGAAAAATTCTAGCAGTTAAACGCCTAACCTGGTGTTTTAAAAAACCAGAACTAGCATTGGGATCAGCAAACAATTTCGTCAACTCTAAATTTGCTGCCTCGCATAATGAATGCGACTCTGCAACTAAAGGATGTGTGTCGGCCAATTTAACATAATCCTTCTCGTTGACCTGACAGAAAACGTCTAATAGGGCAGGTGCATCTGCCGAAGTTAAATAATCTCCCCCACGAATTCCCACTTCAAAAAGCTATTCATGCTTTTGCAAAAGTAGAAAATCTGGCGATACGGCCATAACTAAAACCAACTACTCAACTAAACCCCGGCGCGACAGCCCATGATGGACCAAGGCCTACCGCCCAGTCGCTGCGTCCCCCACCTCTGCCCACCACAGGCGTCATTTTGTGGGGTGCAGTACTGGAGGGTGGGACGTGGTCAGCGCCTCGAGCCCTCCCGGCCATATATGCGGCCTTCTCGACCTGAAAACCAACTACTATAAAACTCAACTACCTCCAAAACCGGCAATCTAAACCATGTTCTGCTACCAAAATTGCACCATTTTCCTTGTGTAATTCGTCCTCCAAGGGGATGCCTAACTATTTTTAATAAGGATCAGACTGGATAGGGGTGGTTAACGGCAAACCTAAACTAGAAAGTGGAATGCTGAAGCTGTTTGCCAATTACATCTAAACATTTTAGCATGATTACATGTCAGTAAAGACAAAACCAAGCTTGTGCAACAGAAATATGACTATCCTGGTAAACAAAGAACTTTACCATAGTATTCTCTAAACCAGGATAACCAGGATGGTGTACTCAGCCATCAGTCTTAGTAATCATTTTACCACTTGTTTTTTATTACATTACACAACCAAATATTTTGGCACAATTTTCCTTCCCCTAGTTTTCCCATGTTAACACTGGTAATAAACCTTCCACATGAATTGTCTGTTTCATCTACTAATATCCGTAGATAGATTTGAATCAACAAACAACAACAAATATAAAAATATACATATAAATATTTTAAATGATGAAATATATAACTGTTGTAAAGTCTTAAACTATATTACACATTGTTATAAATTTTGATGTGTTTGTGACAATTTTATTAATTAGCAATACATTTTTTAAGTAAACAAACGTACCTATTTATGAAAAGGACCAATGTAATTTTTCTTCAGTGTAGCCTTATCAGGAATTTTCTGCCTACAATATTTTCCAAGAACCCTCAGAACTCTAAACTATTCAATTTCTTTAGAGGAATCTTGGCTGACACTAATGCCTTGAGACCTATCCCAGAGACTTATTATTTTGTCCTGTTTGAACACTCTCACATACTAATATGACTTCCTTTGATGTCGACAAGGTACATTGGCAATCACTTCGACAGCTCTGTACTGACTACACTTCAGGTAAAATTGACCTTGTTGGACAAACACAGTCCTGCTCAGCATATGTGTATCCCATCTCTCTACATTCCTAATCACTTATTGCTTGCACACTTCAATACATCCACCAAGTTTGAATTCATTTAGGGAATTCCTTCATGGTGTTGCAATTTTCAGAACAGTAGTGTATTAAGCCATGTGGCCTATTACATGTCAAACAAGAATTTTCCTTCCAGTATTTTTTGCCTTGAGCATGATAATGAAACATAGCCCTTGGAATTCTATGAGAAGACTTCTGTTTAAGATGGGTCATTCAGTTGTTCTGGTAGTTCTGTATCTGATGGAGAAAGACCACATATCGTTAGTGGTAATCCTACATTTATCTTTTATTTGTATTGTCCATATAAACTATTCCCATTGTTTTTGAAAATTCTGTAATTTTAATAGTTATATCAGCTTCACCCTCAAAGATCAAACTATAACCCAAGTAGTTCACCCTCCTTAAAATATGATTGTGTAGTACAGTTTTTCTAGGCACTACACAAAGGGCCTCACTTTGGTCATACTTGCATTAATTTCTATGCTTCCTCTAATTATATTTAAATCATATATAGAACACTCAAATCCATTTCTGAGGATGCCATTAATACCAAATCATCTGCAAAAATCAGGAAGTCCAGTTTCACTATTCTATTGATCTGAAAATAACCATACTCATTGGTCACCATTGTTGAATAATTCTATCATGAAAATGGATAGTGTAGATAGAAGTGGTCCATATAAGTATAGAGTAAATACAAATTGCTGAAATGCAGTCACCGTTTTTTGAAGACAGTGAAAGCAGCCCCCTGCAGCATCAATACACATTACGCATCTCTAACCTTACTCAAGTACACCCTGCATAAAGTTCCGAAGGCAGTGGCGGCAACTTAATCCCTGATTTGTCTTTCAGTTTCTGGATTTGTGTGAATTTGTTTCATAAACCTTACTCTTTAAATATACCCACAAGAAAAAATCACCAGGGAACATGGTATCCACAGGTTTTTGTTAACAGTTTGAGCCAGATAGAAGTTATCCTGGACTAATGATTAGGGATAAGAATTATAGGAAAATGCATATTTTTTCTCTGTTGACAGAAAGTATGTGGCATCTGAGTGAATTACTAAATTTCTAACAATTTAAACAAGATTTTAATCTGCATACAATGGTATATTTTGCACGTTTTGTTAAAGTGCATAATATTTCTGTATTTTTCAAATTATGCTGCATATTTGCTTGTTTTACATAGAGAATTTAAAATTTTTAGTTATTTCTTGTGCATTTGCTGCACATACAAATACAAATCGGCCTTCAAACTTGGCAACATTGATAGAAACTTGCAACTCAATCTCACAATGCTTTTAGCTATGGGCACCTAGGTGGCCTGGGTTCGATCCCAGGGACCTGCATGTGGTATTCGTGGTGGACAAAGCGGTGACAGGACGGGTTTTCTCCGGGTACTCCAGTTTCCCCCGCCATCTCATTCCACCAGTGCTCCATCTTCATTCCATGTGTCATCAGTGTCACCGCCTGCAGTGCCGTAGTAGTAAAAGCGGGCATTAAACACAACAACAACAACTTTTAGCTATGGCACATCGGGAAATCCCCACCTTATCTTGTTTATTTCATCATTCTAGCAGTATAAATAAAGGTGCGTGTTAAGGGGTTCTTGGAATTATGTTCAACTGTTGTTTATAAACATAATATAATATTAATTTAGTTTTAACTTAATTGTTTAACTGCACTTGATTTATAATAAACTGTATTACATTAGATGAATGAATTTCAGTAATTCAAGTATTTCTTTATAGTTTGTTTTAGAAATTCACTTCCGAAATTTCACAGCAGGTTCACAAATCACAATAATTCCTCATTTCATCATTTGTGAGTTTAGACATGAGGTCAGTGGAGTGTAGCTTGTATAAGCTTTTGTTTTCATAGAATCATGCCGAAAGTAAAAGTGAATGACCAAGGAAGGTTATAGGGATATCAACATGAGTTTGAAACAGATTTGATAACTACAGATGGTAGAATTTTGTATTGTGGAGCATGTGAGAAAACGGTCAGTTGTGAAAAACGTTTTCTAGTACTTCAACATTTGAATGCTAATAAACACAAAGATAATGTCAAACTTAAATCCATAAAAAGTTTCAATGTTCAAAAACTGTTAAGTGAAATTTCAGACAGTAATTTTTCAGTTTTCCTTTGATTTGTGTGAAGCATTTTTAGCGGCAGACATTCCATTGTGGAAACTCGCCAATCCCACACTCAGATATTTCATTGAGCAGTATACTATGTGTAAAGTGCCAGACCAATCTACTCTTCGCAAACATTATGTGAAGAGGTGTTACAATCTTACAATTAAAAATATTAGAGAACAGATTGGAGATAATTTTGTGTGGGTGTCACTCGACGAAATGCAGGACAGTGAAGGTCGGTTTATTGCAAATTTTATTGTTGGATCTCTCCATAAAAATGAACCAACCACCCCATTTCTCCTTGCGATAGAACAACTTCATGCTACAAATAGCTCTTCTATATCCAAATTTTTTATTGATTTCATTGAACCTTCTATGGCCTGTTGGTATTCAGTACAACCGTGTATTACTCTTTGTAACTGATGCTGCGAGTTACATGATAAAAGCTGGCACTGCTCTGAAAGTTATATTTTCAAATATGATACATTTGACTTGTCTTGTACATGGTTTACATCGGGTTGCAGAAACAATTCGTGCAAATTTCCCACTTGCAGATAAGGTGGTATCTTCTGTAACGAAAGTATTGGTCAAAGCACCATATACAGGCTGTCCCAAAAAACACAGACAACGCTTAGTATGTTGTATGGGATGGCAAACTGATTGGTTTTAAAATAGGAACCCTGTCTGGAATTGCATGGTTTGGATGCTGTAGCACATCAAAGTGTGATATGGCTGTGCGTTCACATTTTGTCAACAGACCTAACATCGAGCTGTCTATATTACAAAGGGGCTTTGAACTAAGTACCTCCTACGTCACTGTTGAGCCTATATCAGCAGTGCTGAGCCTCATACACATGATACAATGCCTGCAGTTGTCATTGAAGATTTTCAATCGCTCCGTGGACTTGAGCCATAAGGTCCTCTGCTGACTTTACAGGAGTGTCATACACCATAACACCATACTCTTCACACAACTCCACAGAAAATAGTCGAGAGGTGTCAGATCTGTCAACTGTGCTGGCCACGGAACTGGTCCACCTTTACTAATCAAACGATTTGAATAGGCGACATTGAGGTGATTTTGCACATTTACATAGTGTGCTGGAAGTCTTGTCGGCCATTTCATAAGCTGTGTACTGGTACCTGTCACACTGCTGTTAAAAACGTTACTGTACTGGAAACTACGCAAGTGACGCAGTAGGATGCACACCAAGAACTTTCTGCAGGGATTTAGTGCAAGTGCAGGAATGTTATTATGCTCAGGTCATTCATATCAGTACACAGATGGCTAAAGGGTTATATACCTTTCATATTAAGATACTAAAACGAATGTTAACAAATTGTCACAACCGTTCATTCTCAAACTTCGACACTCACCAGCGTCCAAACCATGCATTTCTGGACATCAAATTCTTCTGAAAATCAATCAGTTTACCATCCCGCACAACATACTAAGCATTATCAATGTTCTTGTGAGACATCCAAGATTTCAGAGCAACCGCAACGAATGTCCCACTTCCACCAGAACCTATTATAACGTATTATGTGCAGTTCTCTATTACACTGAACATTTGGAAATAGTCAGGAATGTAGTGAATACATTTGATCCCAAAAATTCAGAATCAATTAAAATTGCCCAAAATATATTAAAGAACCCAGAAGTAACAAGTAATCTTTCCTATATATCTGCACATTTCTCTCATCTTCCATAACTTGCTTGGAAACCAACAACACTAAGTTGTCCCAGTCAAGTGCATTCAAAACCACAATCTCTAAATTGAGTTCAGTACCTGGAACCATCGGCAATGTAGTGAAGGAAAAAGCATGTAGTATTGTTTCAAAAAACCCAGGATACAAACAAATGTGCGAGATAGAAGAAATCTTAACAGGGAAACGTTCCCAACAGTCTAGTGAAAAGTCACTCAGTGTTAATCAAATAGCAACTTTTGTGTATGCACCTCTATCGTCCTGTGAGGTGGAGAGAAGTTTTTCCCGCTATAAGGATATCTTAAGGAGCAACAGGAGGGGGCTAGCAATGGAAAATGTAAAACATTTGGTGGTTGTAAACTGCAACAAAAAGCTGAGACAGAGGAGAACTAAATGTGAGTACTCATATTGCTTTTATTTTTCCTTATATAAGGAAAATATATTCTGACCCTTTAACAGAAATGATACATTTTGCCAAGTTAAATCATTCAGGTTTTTGCAATGCTTTAATTTTCAGATTTCTTAAAAATTGCCTTCAATCTTTATTCTTTTGTCTTAATAATATTTGAATATTTTATATGGGCATATTTATGTGTATATTTTTGAAGTTTTCACTGCATAAATGCATGCATATTAAAGGGACTATAAGAGCATATAATTCCAGTCCCTACTTATGATGTATGGCAGACCACTCCAAGTGGGCAGCCCTGGGCTGTGAGGGCTAACTGGGCCGTGCCGTTTGTCATTTTGCCTATGTTAACGGCGTTCAGAGTGCAGCACTCTAGAAAGGTAGAGAGAGGTAGGGATAGCACAGCATATTGTATGAGACAGAGGAACAATTCAATCAGGCATTTCACAATAATACAACACAATTAATTTGTTCTTTATTACATGCTTAGGATGACGCCTGACATTTTTTTGTTTTATGCATATGTAGGTACAGAAAACTGCATCATGTGGAGCATTGTAAAGAGCAAACAGTGCTAAAAATAAGAACATGAGAAAACTAAGTTTGAAGTGGTAGCAAGGATAATGAAACTGTACTGATTTAAATGGACATTACCAGTTACAGGCAATCAGTTAAATGGCCACGTGACAGTTATAAAGGCTGTAAGGCTATAAAAAGTATATCAAAATAAAGCAGAAGTTTTATACCATTTGATAAAACAATAACCCATTTTTGTCACTTCTGGAGATTTTTAGCCATTTTACACAGATGCGTATCCTTAACAAAACAGTTAATTCTTATTCATTGTTGACAATTATTATTAAAAAACGCACTATAGCAATGAAATGATTTCAAACTCCTTTAAGAGTGATTGATTTGTTAAAATTATACTAACCTGATTAGACGCCCTTTCGTCCTTTAGTTTCGTTATTAATTCCTTTCTTTCTTCGCCTATAATATCAGCGTGGGTGTGAGAATGTTTAACGTCGAAGTGATGCTTAATGTTATACGTTTTTGGCCATACATAGGTATGGCATATTAAACATTGAACATTGTTCTCGTCAGATTGAATAACAAAATACAGAACCTCCCAAGATGGGTTAAATCCTGACAGAGCTGTCGAAGCACCTCTTTTCATTCTTGCATACAATAGTTACACGAGATCACAAACACTGCATGAATGCACAAGGAGTCACCTCGAAAAGTGAGCATTAATGAACCTGACGCCAGTGGCAGTCAGAGAAGGCCTGACGTCATCACAGCTGTAGCGGTCAAAGCCCTGGGCGAGCTCTGGGCTGAGCCAGGGAGCCCTAGCCCTCGAACGCTGTGTTGGAGTGGTCTGATGTATGGCATGTCAATGTAACACATCACACTTTTTTAAATACAATCCATTGTACTGCGCTTATCCAGTAGTTGTCTACCCAGAAACTTGTTGTTGTTTTGTTGTTAGCTAATGCTGGATTTCTGACAATGAAGTCATTAATCCTCTTGCTCTCCAATATTTTTCACTGATGGATGGGGCACTAGAAGTGGCCGGGCATATTTGAAGGTGGTCTCGATCCATTTCCTCTTGCAGATCACATAGAGGACAGAGTGGTGAAGAATATATCCCAATTCTGTTTAAATGTTTTGCCAGACAATCATGTCCTGTAATCAACCTGAAGGTTGCAACTGCTGTTTTTCGAGGATACTCAGGAATCACTGTTTGAATGTTTGGTAGTTCCCATCTTTTATTGTTTGATTTTTCATAGTAATATTTTGCAATAATTTTTTTGAATTCAGAGTTGACTAATCTTTTAGCTGCATAAAATGGCTATAGATTTTTGTACACCACTGGTACCCTTTTTTGCAAGAAAATCAGCTTTCTCATTACCACTCAGTCCACAGTGAGCTGGTATCCATTGGAAGACTAGGTGTTTTTGAAGTGCTGTTAGATGGCTAAGCATCTTCCAACATTCTATAATAGTTTGGTTTTTTGGTGACAACTTGGAAGTAATTGCTATAATTGCTGCCCTGGAATCTGAGAGAATAACTGCTTACTGAAAATGTGAAATTCTGTACAAAAGATTTTGTAGGGCCATTCAAATTGCTTCAATTTCTCCATCAAAGTTAGTAGTTCCATAACTTAAAGATTTGTAATAGGAAAAGAGGTGACATGTGACTCCAGCACCTGCTCCATCTTGGTTTGATATCAATGATCCATCAGTATAAATATGGAGCCACTCATGTTCTGGAAATCTAGTATGGATTGTCTCTAATGCCAATAATTTTAGAACACTAGTTGGAGTATCACTTTTTTTAACTTTTTCTGTCAGGTGTAAATAATATGTGATGTCTAATGTATGTGTTGGATTGACTTTAGAAATGAAGTTTTCCTTTGAATTAGGAAGGTGTACATCCTTCTTGATGTCTTGAATTTTGGAAAGAAAGCTCTCCTGAGTCTTTAGTGTATGTGTAAAATTTCTTTTGTGCCATGTATTGAATGGGAGTCTGATCAACTTTTCGTGTTGAATAAGAGCCGCTTTTTCTATTTCATATTCAATGGGGTATTGGTTGGTTAGTATTTCCATAGCTGCTATTGGTGTGGTTTTGATAGCACCTGTAATTAATCTCAGACTTTGGTTTTGAAAGATTTGAATTTTTTTTGTGTTTGCTGTTACAAGAACTTTGCTGCAGTAAGTAAATAATGGTAAATAATGTCTTGTTGTACTGTAGCTCAGTACAATTTTAGCAGAAATGAATACACAACAATACTGCTATTGCTCTCTTTTTTTACCCAGAAACTTGTCCCTGAAACTTTTGCAGGTTTCCTCACTCAAACCTGTTTTCATATGTTTCCAAAATTTGAATTTTTTCTTGTACTGAGAAAGTCACTTTCCAGAAGACGAACACAATGTTTACATGAACTGGTAAAATATGCTGAAATGCTGATGGAAGAATGTCAATTATCGATTATTCATATTGCATAAAACTGCCCATTGTTGTACTGTAGCTCAGTACAATTATAGCAGAGATGAATACACAACAAAAATAACGCATTTAAATTCAAATGGCAGACAGACCACTTTCATCTATAACACCCTGTATATTATGAACAATAAGGGGGAGAGGCCACATCCTTCTCTTACTCCAGTGTTTATATTGATCTATTCTATTTGTTATTTTGGTTCAAACTGAAAGCAAATTTGTTTTGTATATATTGTATACGTTTAAAATATATACTATATGAGATTATTGTTGGCTAAAATTTATTTCTAATTACTTTATTCCTATTCATTCTATTGAAGACTTTTTTGAAACCTAGAAAACGAAGATCTGTTTCAACATTAAAGTCTCTATGTTTTTCTATTATTATTTCATTGAAAAGAAAAGTAATAGTACTCATTGCAGTAGGAACTACCCTTGCTATGGAGCAAAAAGGAAGTACATGATACAAACAGGAATGCAACTGGGTTACGTAAAACATCATTGCCCTCTAAACGGTAGAATCAGAAATAAGAAGTTCAGTGCCATAGCCGGGATTTGAGCCACAGATCAGTCAGCTCTTAATTAAGTTTCCATATATCCGGCCAATAAATAATAGTTCATTATTCTAACACACACAAACTGTGTGAGGTAAACTTTAAATGTTAGAATCAGAAATAAAATTGAGACAGAATATTAGAAGACCCCAAAAGAAAATGGTTCATGTAAATGTTTGTTAAAAGTGTAATTCGTTTCTTGATGTTGGTATGAGATAATTAAATGACAAAAACATATTGATAAGGTTCATTGTTACGAACAACTAAGTTTGCACAAAGACGTCATAAATCTTTCCATATTTGATTTTAATATATGTGTATAAATATTAGAATTGTTTGTATTCCATAATAAAAGTAGGGGAGGATGATTAGAGGTTGCTTCCCTAACGAGAAAGAACTATTTGATGGACGCATGCACGGATGAATAGGAAAAAGGCGGTGTCGCGTCAAAACGACGCCAAAAAACTGTTCACTAGCGTGTGTATCTCCAAGCTGGAAAGGCATTTTTATGTAGTGTGAACATGGAACTTTCACCAAACTTTCATCAAGCATAAGTTCCACTAAGTAAAAAGTGGAAAGGTTTTTAAGCATTTAACATTGTGCTGAGAGTGTAAAGTATCGATGAAGTGTTAATAAAATATTACATTGTAGTGAAGAATTATTGTGTGATATTCCATTCCATCCGTTACCAAGCCCTGAGATCAAAAGATCTCATTAGCTTAAAGACGCAGCGTCGTTAATAATAATAGCAAAAACAGCACCAAAATTAATATTGTAATTATGATTAGGGACAAAAATCTTCATTGCATTCATATGCAAAATTAGTAAAATATGCCCTTGAATATTCATTTATATGCACTCACTATGAAATCTTCTCCGGTCCATTCTTCATATCATGAAACACATTTACCTATTCCAGGCATAATTTAACACCCAAGGAAAAAAGCATGCCAATGTGCAAGAATCCACCCTCCAGTTATGACGCTACTGAAACCATTGCTAAACATGGATATTGCATGACTGAAGATAACTGTTGTGGCTCTCTCCATCTTATGCGTCTTCTGCTAACAAAAGGAGTGGCTATGTATGACACCATGCACCCAACAAAGGAATGCTGCCTTCTTTTTGGATCAAGAAACTAAAAAAAATGGAAGATTGTAACATTCCAGCATGATAAAGCAACTGTACCAAAATGAAGACAAGAGAGATGTCTGTATCTTGTCCATTATTATAGATAGTGCAGAAATGCAGACTCACACAAAGTAAGAAACAAAGCTATTGAAAAACCAATGCCTGTATTTGCTTATTATGTTACAATGAGATACTTGGCTAAAGTAGCTCAGCACAATGTAAACAATCCACTGCAGTGCAACAGGGGGAAACATACAAGAACATTTTTTTTTTTTGAATTGCCAGTAGAGAATGTCTTTGAGGGTGTTCTTCTGTTCAAAAAACATGGGTGGTAAGAAAAAGCACCCTTGATTTGGTGGCTATTGTTGAGCAATTCATTGTCATTGTCAAACATCAGAGGGAGGAATGCTCTCCTAAAGTAGTGGGTCATCCATCATGAAATCAACCACAATGTTACTTGTTGATTATCATTCCTACCATCAAGAAAAAGCAAATCCAATAAGGATGTGAAGCACTTTGTGTGATGCCACAGGGAAGAGTGCATAGAGGGAACCACGGCACACGTGTAAACATTGTGCTGTACGAGAGGTAGAACTGGAACTTAAAAATTCAATGCCACACCTGGGACTTGAACCACGGACCTTCTGCTTACCAGACAGCTGCTCTAACCATTGAGCTACTTTGACAATCTGCCAGAATGGCATTGAATTCTCAAAACAGTTCGTATTTCTCCTGGTAAACCACAAAGGCAGTTTCACATCAGAGACAATTACCCCAATGGTGACTTACTATTGTAAGTAGTTTATGTCCAATGATTAAATAACCTTCAGATGGTTGGTGTTTAAAAACACCAACAGTAAGTTTGTTGGCATAAATAAATAATAATTGTGGTGTACTTTATGTATTGACTCTTGTTTCCTTATTTCAACGACTACAAACTTAAGCAATACCTCTAATTTCTTCTTCCTTTCATAGATTGAAAACAATGTTGTTATAATTAATTTAATTTAAAAGGTGAGTTAATTAATAACACTGAACAACACTTACAACATATTTTTCCGGGACGCGTTTCGAAGGTTAACTTTCCTCCATTATCAACCGGACAATAACTGGGTTTCCATGGTGTTTCATGGTGCAGATGGTGATGCTTCTTCTGATGGCAGTTCAATGAACTTACTGAAAATGTCTCTCTGAGGAATGTCGAAATTAAATACTCGGTTTCTATTTTTTAAAATAAAGATTTGTTCCCATGTGAACAGTTCTTGTTTTCTGGTTATGTGTTTGAGAAGTTTCGGTTCTAGCTTTATGTCATGATTTTTTGTCCAAAAGTGAAATGCAACTGCTGATTTTTCTAATTGTTTACTCTTAATGTTTCTAACATGTTCCTTGGATCTAATTTCTAAATTTCTTTTGGTTTTTCCTATGTATATTTCATTACAATCGCTGCATTCAATTTGGTATATGCCAGATTTTTTTGTTAGGTGGAATAGCATCTTCGATGTTTGAAAGTAGTAGGTTTTTTTATGGAGTAATGGATTACTGCTGCTAGCTCCATGTTGTATTCCTTGAACACCTTTTTAAATTTATCAAAGGCCCATGGATGATATGTGAATTTTTTTAATATCATTTTTGTTTTTGCTGCTGTGAAAGTTGTAGTTTCTTTTAATAATTTTTTCTTTTCTGCTTGTTTTACCCTTTTATCTACTAATTCTTTGGGAAAGCCGTTTTTTTGTGCTATTTCAATTATTGTGTAATATTCTGTTTTATATTCTTCTGTTGAAAGAGGGATGTTCACCAATCTATGTGTTAAACTATTGAAAATTGCTTGTTTGTGGCTTCTTGGATTGTAACTATTAGCTTTTATGTAGTTGTTTGTTTTCGGTATTCATCTGCACCATGAAACACCATGGAAACCCAGTTATTGTTCGGTTGATAATGGAGGAAATACAACCTTCGAAACGCGTCCTGGAAAAATATGTTTGTTGTTGTTGTAGTGTTTAACGCCCGCCTTTACTACTACGGCACCGCAGGCGGTGACACTGATGATACATGAAGATGGAGCACCGGTGGAATGAGATGGCGGGGGAAACCGGAGTACCCGGAGAAAATCCGCCCTGACGCCGCTTCGTCCACCACGAATACCACATGCGGGTCCCTGGGATCGAACCCGGGCCGCCTAGGTGGTAGGCAAGCGCGCTAACCGGAAAAATATGTTGTAAGTGTTGTTCAGTGTTATTAATTAACTCACCTTTTAAATTAAATACCTCTAATATTTAGTATTGTGGTGCAGCTCATTCCTTAGTGCTTCAATTCCCAAGTACATATTACTTTCTCTACTGGTAAGTAGAAGGAAGTATTGCACTTCACCCAAAAATTTGATGTCAAGATTTCACCGGAAATATATGTTTTAAGACCCCTTAATCCAAAAAAGAAAGCATTTTTAGAAAAAGGTCCGTGTGTGTGTCAGTCTGTGTGACTGTCAGTCTGCGGACAGAATAACTCAAAAACAAATAGTTAAAAACCAAAGTTGGTATTTATGTTTAATGTTTTTCAAGGATGTGACATGAAGATTTTGAAGAAAATAGCCCCATTCTAAACTACCTTTCACATAGAAAATTATTCGAAAACTGATTTTCTTGAAAATGGCTCTAACAATTTTGATTAAAATGCCCCATGTTTTGAGATATTTTGATGACAAATGAAATGTATATCTTGAATTTTCTGGCTATAGCCCCTGTAGTTGTATTTACTCTAGACAACTTTTGAATAACTGGTAAACCGTTACAGATAGACCAAATCATACTATACAAAAAAATGTAGATCTAGCTAAAATACACAATTTATGTCTCAATAAAGTTTCTTGTAAGGTGAACCATTTTGGAGATATTCCTTCTTATGTGTGTGAGTTTCTGAAAACTTAAAACTTCAGTGAAATGGAGCATTGTTGTTCATTTTTAATTTCTCTACTGGTAAGTAGGGGAAGTATTGTATCCCACCCAAAAATTCGATGTAGAGATTTCACCGGAAATATATGTTTTGAGACCCCCTGAATCCTAAAAAAGCATTTTTAGAAAAAGGTCTGTATGTGTGTCAGCCTGTCTGTGTCAGTCAGTCTGTGGACAGCATAACTCAAAATCGAAAAGTCGGTTAAAAACCAAAGTTGGTATTTCAGTTTAATATCTTTCAAGGATTCAACACAAAGATTTTGAAGAAAATAGCCCCACCCTAAACTACCCTTTACATGGAAGATGTTTTGAAAATTTTGATTTTCTTGAAAATGGCTAACGATTTTGATTGAAATGACAAATGAAATGTATATCTTGAATTTTCTGGCTATAGCCCCTGTAGTCATATTTACTCTGGAGGACTTTTGCATAACTGGTAAACTGTTAGAGATAGACAAAATCATACTATACAAAAAATGTTGTTGTTAGCTAATGCTGGATTTCTGACAATGAAGTCATTAATCCTCTTGCTCTCCAATATTTTTCATAATGATATTGAAGAGAGCAATAGCAGTAATAGTAACCATTTTTTAGAGAGCACCATATTTTTTATGTTTTGGCGGCCACATCGCTCTCTCACAACCCCCAGAATGTCTGGAGGACCACACTTGTCGTTGGTTTACGGGTCTCACCGACCTGACCGGGAGAGTTATCAAAATAAATTCACCGACCATATCCTCTGATTACCAATCAGAGGATGCATTACATGCCATGACAGGTCAGCATGTTGGGGTTAAGATTTTATAGAGAAATTAGAGAAATGGAGAGGTTGGAAAAATAAAGACTCCCTAGCCCTCGGGAACCCTAATAGCATCGGGGTCGGAAGAGAACAAGAGATGACCAAGGTAAGGTCAGAAGAAAAGTTATAGTGAGGAGCAAAACACCAGTAAGTGGAAGTAATGTTCTGCTCAGCTTGGGTACCTTGTGGTCGCTGTTCACATATCCCCTAGACGGAGACCCCTGAGGCCTATACAAAAAATGTAGATCTTGCTAAAATACACAATTTATGTCTCAATAAATTTTGTTGTAGGTTGAACCATTTCGGAGATATTCCTTGTTAAGTGTGAGAGTTTCAGAAAACTTAAAGCTTTCATTAAAGGGAACATCGTTGTTCATTTTTTTATATGTTACGTGTGCAAAGGGAACAGAATCTCAAAGCTTTAAAAGATTTGACTATCGCACAAAGCCTACTGTATTCTAATATTCCCCTTGTACCTACAAGGAAATAACCAATAAGATAATTTGTACAAATGTTTATTTTAACTAACACGAAGAAGATATAGGAATAAGAGTTAGTAAGAATGGTTGGTACAAAAGTAGAGAAAGTCATGTGAGTGAAACACATCAGATTTTTTTATATATTAAGTGTGCGAAGAGATCGGAATCTCAAAGCTTTAAAAGATTTGACTATCGCACAAAGCCTACTGTATTCTAATATTCCTCTTGCACCTACAAGGAAATAAGCAATAAGATAATTTGTACAAATGCTTATTTCAACTAACACGAAGGTGAGTGAGTGAATGCGTAGGGTTTAACGGCCCATCGATAACAAGCTCATTTGGGCCAACACGAAGAAGATATAGGAATAAGATTTTGTAAGAATGGTTAGTATGAGAGTAGAGAAAATAATGTGAGTGCAACACATCAGATTTTTTTATATGTTAAGCGTGCAAAGAGAACGGGATCTCAAAGCTTTAAAAGATTTTACCATTGCACAATGCTTTCTGTATTCTAATATTCCCATTGCACCTACAAGGAAATAAGCAATCAGATAATTTGTACAAAAGTTTATCTCATCTAACACACAGAAGATATAGGAATAAGAGTTTGTATGAATGGTTAGTACAAGAGTTGAGAAAGTCATGTGAGTGCAACACACCAGCTTTTTACAAAAAGGTCCATGTGTTTGTGTGTGTGTGTCTGTCAATCTGTGGACAGCATAACTCAAAATCTAAAAGTAGGTTAAAAACCAAAGTTGGTATTTAGGTTTAATGTCTTTCAAGGATGCAACATGAAGATTTGAAGAAAATAGCCCCACCCTAAACTACCCTCTACTAGTTTTCAAAAATTGTTATTTTCTTGAAAATGGCTCTAACGATTTTGATTAAAATGTCATATGTTTGAGATATTTTTATGACAAATGAAATGTATATCTTGAATTTTCTGGCTTATAGGCTATGTAGTCGTATTTACTCTGGACGACTTTTGTATAACTGGTAAACTGTTAGAGATAGACCAAATCATACTATACAAAAAGTGTATATTTGCTAAAAAACACTGTTTATGTCCCAATAAATTTTCTTGTAGAATGAACCATTCCAGAGATATTCCTTATTATGTGTGTGAGTTTCGGAAAACTTAAAACTTCCGTGAAATGGAACATCATTGTTCAGTTTATGTTAATTGTGTGTACAAAGAGAACGGAATCTCAAAGCTTTAAAAGATTTGACTATCGCACAAAGCATGCTGTATTCTAAGATTTCCCTTGTACCTACAAGGAAATAAGCAATAAGATAATCTGTACAAACATTTATCTCAACTAACACAAAGAAGATATAGAAATAAGAGTTTGTAAGAATGGTTAGTACAAGAGTAGAGAACGCCATGTGAGTGCAACACATCCGATTTTTTTTATGCAAGTTCAGAAATAAAAACAAAAAGCTTAAGCAAATGACTATACCTTTCCCCGGCCTTACTTTAGGTTGCAACGTAAACTAAGGGCAAAATTATATTCTTCGCAGGCCCCCACCATTGGCACAAGCATGGCCCGGCTAAACATGTGCATTATTGAACTGTCATCACTAAATGAGTTAGCTTCTGGCTTTTGAACTTGGGAGCACCGCTGCCATTAGCAGCTTTTGCTTATGGCCATAGGAGGAAATATATTCTACACTTTTACGTAAAATAAAGAATAACACAATTAAAGTGTTAGTTACTTCTCACAACAGTTTGTAAATACTTTTAAAACAATTTGTTTTTCACCACTTTGTAACGGTTTCTCTTGGCAACGCTTTAAGTACTCCATTACAGATACCACTTTGAACACACTGCATATTTCACTTTGTTCTAGGGTTGCCTGTACATGAATTTTGTACTGTGGTTAAATGTTCTAATAGTAATGAATTTGCATATTGATTTATTCTTCGTAGAAGTTTTTCAAACTGTTTTTGCAAATATGTCTTGTAATTATTTTAAATTTAACACTATTTTGCATTGCGGCGACATTTTTATTGGCACCTGCTGGAGTGAAAATTGTGCACTTCAGTGAACCAATGAAGTATTACTCAAGCATGTACTGTTATTTACATTGTAATCTAAAATAACATTGGTAAAGGTACAGACCACATGGAATTTTGGGTAGCACTTTCATACACAAATCCCAGCGCAGGAAAATAATTTCATGTGGGGATACTCATAGATTAAAAACTCACTGTTAAGTTGTTGAAAATTACTTAGGAGTTACATGGAGTTTCATAGATCCTATGGCTACCCTGTTCTTCTGAAGCAACTATTTCAGTTCTCTACTTGTAAAAACATCCCTTGGCTATGCTTTATGGTTTAGAGCCTTAGGTCAGTCACAAATCACATAAGGATGACAGTTTTTTTTATCATATATTGGCTGCTCACCAGCTGTAAGTCATACAAAACAGTGCGAGGGAGCAAGGACCAACTGCAGGGAAACACCATAAGCACTTTTGGGCCACAAGTATAACAGTTTTTCAGTTAGTTGTATAGAACCCTAAACAAGCACTCTGACCACATTGGAACAGGTAAGTAGTAAAATTAATATAAAGATGCAGAAGAAATTAATTTGCTGGATTTTCCAGTAAAATATTACATTTTAAAACCTTCAATTCCCTCAATCCTATCCAAATTGAGCTACAGAATGTGAATCTAGGAAAGACAAAAATGATTAAACCCAGAACTATCTGCAATGTTCAATTATTTATTTCAGTATAACCCAGCTCACTATAATACGAATGCTGACAGAAAAAGTCCTACGGATAAAACCAATTCATAATATCTCAAATTGCTGGCAATTTATTTTTCAATATCACATCATCTTTACAAACTTTCAAAAGATACCAAAATGCATCTTTTCACATGTCACTGAAGAAATTTATGTTTTTGTAAAAAAAAGTATGTTCGATTTAACCATTCAAACTGGTGAACGTTATAAATAACTACGTTCATTTCTTCATTGGTGGTCCCATCGGTCCTCCAAGCAAAGGAGGCCCTCTCATAGGCCCCATTGGACCCATTGGTCCCATAGGCATCATTGGCCCCATCATGGGTGGTCGCATTCCCATCATTGGTGGCATTGGTCCATGCGGTCCCATCATCATCGGTCCCATTGGTCCCTGAGGCATTGGCATTCCTGGTGGTCCCATCATTCCTGGTCCTGGTTGTGGCGGTCCATGCACTGGTCCTGGCGGTCTTGGTGGTCCTCCATGTGGCATATTCGCTGGCGGAGGTATGGCTGCACCTCCTTTATTTGCCGCAAATGGATTGGATGCAATTTTTCCTGCTTTGAATGCTGCAGTAGTTGCATCAATCAGATGCTGTGCTTGTTCTTCCATCCATTTTTGATAATAAAATTTTACATTATCTTTGTGTTTTCGGCCCTGACAGTGTGTCTTCCTTACTGACGGTGAATCATGCGTCAAATAAGTATCGCAGTAGTCACAGTAATATTTTGGCATTTTAGGTTAGATTGTACCAACACTTTCCACTGATTACTTAGCCAGACTACCAGATATGAAACCGTTTCCAACGTCTTGAGTATTACGAACTGTTTTATCTCGTTTAACTCTCAAGCAAAATTATCATCTGCTGAACAATTTTGCACACTTTCGGCACTTCATCTACCGGACATACATAAATATCCACTACCATAACACGACTCCTCGTTGGTTGTTGACACAGAGTACCCAACTAACCACGGAACATAAAAGTAACAGTGAACAACATTTCGCCCTACCCACAGAGTATACCAGATCATCAACTCTGTGTTGTGAACTGATGTCATAAATCACGACCAATCACGACCCAACCACAACGCGCGCGCGCGCGCGCGTGTGTGTAAGAACTGTGTACCGAAGCCTGTGAAGGATGTCACATAGAACTGTCCAGAAAAAGGGTTAAATATATACATGAATATGCAAACGTGTGAAAGTTACGTAAAACTGTATGTCGCTATTTGGCTGCAATTTTATTAAATAAATGGCGCTGATGTCAGATGATTCCACCGGGAATTTTGAGAACTAACGATTTTGCACCACGCCCCTGAGTCATTCCATGTCAAATCGCACAAAATTTGACCTTCATGTCTCCGATTTCATTAATATTAAATGTACGTGTTCTGCGAATGAAAAAATGAAACCCCTAATTTTTTTTGTTTGTCTTTAAATTAATTATTTTGGTAAATATAAAGCATCAAATTTTCGGATATTTCTCGCACACCGTTCTACATAAACATAAATATCTCTGGTATTATTTTTTCAGATAAATATGACCTTTAGCTTATTTTGAACATTGAAATGTGTTCTTTATTTATACGTTAAAAAACAATTAGTTTTTGCATACCATTGTTTTAGGCTCACTCAAAATATAAAATAGGCCCCTTTTAAGGGGTAGTATTTTTAAAATATATTTTAATTACTAAACGCTGAGTAAAATTCAGAAACCTTTTGTAAGGTCTAAACATTTTCCGGACTTGGGGCACGGGGTTGCTAAAATTTCCCTTACATTGGCCACCTGTTTGGATATTCGTATCATGTGAGTTGAGACACCAAAATGTTTTATTTTATTGTACGACCAGCTGTGAAAAATCTTCAGTATTTGTATTTTAAGATTTTTGTCATCCATTTCATGGAAAGAGTCTTAATTTTTGTATTATTTCAGAATTATTTGAAGTTTCATATGAACCAGAGTCTGTAGCATAAAATATTTTCTGCTTCATTGCCTGTGGTATTTCCTGCAACTTCTCTCTAGGGTAGCATTTTTGCGACAGTTTTCTTTTCTTTTTTGGAAATTCTCCTATTGCAGTCAAACTGGCGTTCAGTTTATCTGCTACATCTGTTTGGACCATACTTACTGCGTCACTAGAGGACAAAGAGCTATCGCTATCATGTTCTTCTACCAAACTTTCACTAGCACTAGGCACACATAACTCGGTGGTGGCTTGTTCCTTTCGAAGTGATGACATTTTCATGCGGCAACTATCACAAAATTTCAAAGCGCGAGATAAGTTTAAGTCTTCTAATTTAAGTTTAATCAGCATTGCTGACGTCACTGGTCTCAGCTTTTTATTACGAACTCTGTGATTAATTTGAATGGGTTAAAACAGTAGCGTAACTCCGTTGCGCCAAATCAGCCAAGATTATACACAAGCACAATCAACACCACAGCTCACACTAAAGGTCAACTAGCGATAAAATTATATTATGCAAACAATAAAAACCGGATGTACAATGACACCTTACCTATGTGTTCACAGCACTTTCCTCAATCGATCCAAGTGACTCACCACGCACACGTCATTAGTAAACTATTGATATCACATCTTATTCGAATCCTATTCAGAAACAAGCTTAGTTCAATGCACAATACTTCTGACTATAATTATATTTTCTCAGTTGTTTAAAAGTATGCGTTCAGTAATTAAAATATATTTTTAAAATACTACCCCCTAAAAGGGGCCTATTTTATATTTTGAGTGAACCTAAAACAATGGCATGCAAAACTGCAAGTTTTTTTGCTTTAGACTGCTGCAACCACGAAAATTCTAAACTTCAAATAATATTCGGTATAATGATTTTTATATAATACAGTATGTGAATATAACGTAATAATAATAATAATAATAATAATAATAATAATAATAATAATAATAATAATAATAATAATAATAATAATAATAATAATAATAATAATAATAATAATAATAATAATAATAATAATAATAATAATAATAATAATAATAATAATAATTGATAAATGATAATGATAATGATAATGATAATGATAATGATAGTGATAGTGATAGTGATAGTGATAGTGATAGTGATAGTGATAGTGATAGTGATAGTGATAGTGATAGTGATAGTGATAGTGATAGTGATAGTGATAGTGATAGTGATAGTGATAGTGATAGTGATAGTGATAGTGATAGTGATAGTGATAGTGATAGTGATAGTGATAGTGATAGTGATAGTGATAGTGATAGTGATAGTGATAGTGATAGTGATAGTGATAGTGATAGTGATAGTGATAGTGATAGTGATAGTGATAGTGATAGTGATAGTGATAGTGATAGTGATAGTGATAGTGATAGTGATAGTGATAGTGATAGTGATAGTGATAGTGATAGTGATAGTGATAGTGATAGTGATAGTGATAGTGATAATGATAATGATAATGATAATGATAATGATAATGATAATGATAATGATAATGATAATGATAATGATAATGATAATGATAATGATAATGATAATGATAATGATAATGATAATGATAATAATAATAATAATAATAATAATAATAATAATAATAATAATAATAATAATAATAATAATAATAATAATAATAATAATAATAATAATAATAATAATAATAATAATAATAATAATAATAATAATAATAATAATAATAATAATAATAATAATAATAATAAAGCGCAAAATGAGCGTGTCACACCAAAAAGAAAACATTCGGGTTATTTAACCTCATCTATTGATAAGATTTTAAAAAATTGGAGAAAATAGTATGCCAAGTTTAAAAAATGTTCAATTTGACGTGAAATGACCTATTTCAGTACTTATGCTAACAGTTTGACCTTGACGGAAATACAACGCATGAGACGCAATCAGCTGCATGCGGTGTGTATACCTTCTAGCCATGAATGCAGCGTTACTCCAGTTTGCACGGTTTGGTATGTTATTTAATTTCTCTGCATGTATTTAGAATTCCATTCTGAACTTGTTCTAGGATTACATGGCATCATCAAGCTACGTTTTAAAAATTTTCCCGGAAATTTTTAGTTTAGAGTAAGTACTGTTAATGATGTTTATAATGTTAATGACCTTGTAAAAATATGAAATATCAAACTAATTGTTTTTTGTTTAACGTATAAATAAAGTATACATTTCAATGTTCAAAATGAGCTACAGATCATATTTATCTGAAAAATAATACCAGAGATGTTTATGTTTATGTAGAACGTTGTGCGAGAAATATCCGAAAATTTAATGCTTTATATTTACCAAAATAACAGGCGCGGCTCCTCAGGGTAGGCAGGGTAGGCATTGCCTACCCTATCGTAATACATCAACAAATAATGTTTAACTATGATTCTGCATTTTATCATTTGAACCGTCATTTTCCCTTAAATTGCAGTTCAAGAAAAGTTTTCTCGGTTATAATGACCAGCGCATGATCAAATCCTTTAATCTCAATTCCGATTCATCAAAACTGCGCTGCGTGTTTGAAACGCGCGGCAGAAATGATACGCATGGAACCTGGGTAGTGGAGAGCAGGCTAGCTTAACATCTGCCTGCCCGACCCCATTTCCTCAGTACGAGGCCCTTGAACTGGGATAAGGAAACATTCGGTCTGTATATGCACTCCGAGCATGCGTAGACGCGTCTGCCAGCAGTCCGAACACTTGCCTGCCCAAATCCGAATTTATGCGACATTTTCCGAACAGCCATACTCCACGAACGAAGATCTCAGAGATCTGAATCTGTCGTTATCTCTGTGTAATACCAGTCTGACCGACTTAATTAGTGAACTATTGCAAATTTCGCTTTCGTGGCGCACTGACAATGAAAAGAGGAGTGTTTTAGCTATTTAACACAAAGCTGCAGTCAGAGAATTTTTCAATTTCTTAATCTATTTTAGTCATGGGCGTCGCGAAACGGGGGCAAGGGGTGCCACGGCCCCCCCTTGGAAGTTGGTGAACTTAATGTGCAGTCAGTTACTGACTTTTAAACTATTATTTTAATTTTGATGTAAAGAACAATTTTTGTTTAGCACAAATTAATACGGTTATCTGCAACAAATACTATAAATTTTGACAGTAAAATAATGATTTAATATTATATGATTGCAAATTTCCAACATGTGCCCCCCCCCCTGGAAAAAAGTCTGCCGACACTCGTGATTTTAGTTTTGGCGGTAATTCGTCCGTAAGTCACACTCATTCACTCTGCTCTTATTAAACAACCAAACAATATATTGTTTGCGTTATCCGCAATGACTTCGCCCCCTATATTTCGGATAAACGGGGTTTATTATTATTATTATTATTATTATTATTATTATTATTATTATTATTATTATTATTATTATTATTATTATTATTATTATTATTATTATTATTATTATTATTATTATTATTATTATTATTATTATTATTATTATTATTATTATTATTATTATTATTATTATTATTATTATTATTATTATTATTATTATTATTATTATTATTATTATTATTATTATTATTATTATTATTATTATTATTATTATTATTATTATTATTATTATTATTATTATTATTATTATTATTATTATTATTATTATTATTATTATTATTATTATTATTATTATTATTATTATTATTATTATTATTATTATTATTATCATCATCATTATCATTATCATTATCATCATCATTATTATTACTATTATTATTATTATTGTTGTTGTTTGTTACACTTTTCCTACCCTAAAATTTTGACTGCGAGCCGCCACTGCAAAATAATTAATTTACAGACAAACAAAAAAATAGGGGTATCATTTTTCCATTCACAGAACACGTACATTTAATATTAATGAAATCGGAGACATGAGGGTCAAATTTTGTGTGATTTGACATTGAATGACTCCTCTGTATTAGAGGTAGAGGTCTGCACACAGGGGCGAAACCTCAGGGGAGACACAGCGTCTACCCTAAAAACTCTGGGAAAGAAAATTTATTTTAACTTTTGCATTAAGCAGGTATTTGTATTTACCGGCTAGGAAGCTTTCGTCTCCATTCCAGTATTTGTGCGACTCCGCTACTGAAATTCGGGACCATATTGTCTGTTGTAGACGTTCGCCGATCTGTGTATTTTGCCATGCTAAGAGCATGGGGAAAACATGCGTGCCATCTGACAGGGATTTGTGAACTACAATGTTTCCCTATAGCCAGATTTCTCCGCCCAGTACACGGTCAAGCCTCCGTCTCTTTTGGCTGCGATTGACTATTGTGGTAATGGAATGTTTTGGAGCCAAGAGACAAGCGCTCTTATTGGTTACCTTTCAAGAGCCTTATAGGGATTAATTTGAATTGAATTATCTCACTATCCTTAGCAGTTTCCTTCAGGACCGCACTTTCAGAGTGAAAGTGGAAGGCAAACTGTCTACCAAAAGACAAATAGCGGCCGGAGTCCCAGAGGGCAGTGTACTCTCCCCGCTACTCTTCGCAGCTTACATGTCCGATTTCCCCACGGAACAACACACTGCGACCTGCCAGTATGCGGACGACGTCCTCATCATGGCACAGAACAAAAATGTGAGATATTGCCTCCCTCCCCTTCAACGACAACTCGACGCCGTCGACCGTTGGAGTGAAAAGTGGAGAATGGCTATTAGTCCGGGGAAAAGCTCCGCTCTCCTCCTTGGTAAGGTTCGCAATTGGCGACCGGATCGGTCACTTCGGCTCAGGCGGAGAAATATCCCATGGGTAACCTCTGCCAAATACTTAGGCGTCGTCCTCGATCGCGGGCTAACATATGCCCCACACGTCCGCGCAAAGGCCAAAGTTGGTCACGCTGCGCTCAGACAACTCTACCCTATCCTCAGATCTACTATGCCAAACCACCTTAAATTAAGGATTTACCGGGCCATCATTCCGCCCATGATCCTTTATGGCTGCGAAGCCTGGGGATCAGCTGCACCTTCACATATCATCAAACTCCAGTCGGTGCAGAACAGGGCACTTAGAATGATCTTCAATACCGGACGTAGATTCCCATCTCACATCCTACATACCCAAACAGGACTTCCTTACATCGAGGACATGGTAAAGGAGCGATCCCGAACCATGTACTCGAAAATCAACTCCCACACCAATCAGCTGGTACGGGTATTAGGTCAATATGACCACTTAGCACCTAGAAGGAAGAAAAGCTACCGCTTACCCAAGGACGTCCTTGGATAAGGGTAACGCCACTCCCATCCTCCAACACATCATTACCCATCACCTATTCCTGCCCCCTTTCTGTATCCTGAATTAGGTATACAGAAAGTAACCTTTGCCCAGAACAAACACGCACGACAATACACAGACAACCTCCCATATCGCACAGATAAAGCCGCAAGAGCGGCTAGGTGCTGTGCGAAAAGACACACCGTACAGGAGTACCTGTACGACCTGATAATGGTTCTGGTTCTGGTTCTGAATTGAATTGAGATATGTGAAGAGAAGTTTCGAATCAAGAATACACTGCCTTATAAATAGTAATTATTTAAAAGCTCTAAATAGTATAATAATCTGTTAATATGATGTCTAAAAGCAAACGCGTGTTTTGGTGCCAGCTTAAGCAACGAGCGCCAATATGGGAAATTTCTTCCTATGAGAAAGGTCATTGTGCTCTGTGCTTTTGTGGCTGTTGGTCATTTTAGTGATCAGTATCAGTATAAATCAGGAGTGACTATTAAAAGTGTGCTGCGAAATTATACAGTGTGCGTGCGTCCGTGCGCGCGCGTGTGTGTGTTGTGCCTCCCAGGACAATGTCTTGTGAATTTATATCTAACAGTCCTGACTTCGATACAGTTCAATATGTACTTAAGAACGGTATTTCATCACTCACATTAGAGCAAAAGTTAAGAGTAAAAGATTTTTTCAGAAACGACCTGATTTAACTTTATCACAGTAGGACGGTAAATTTCTGCGTAAATTCCAAAACAGCTCGTATGACAAATCCAGTGGTTGTGTGGAACTGGCGAACGAAAAGGTTTAAGGCTTTTATGTTAATTTTGCTTGATGTTTGGAGGTAAGGGTGAAGATTCTTGGCACAAAACTGGTGAAAATACAGTGAAACGTTTTGAAAACAAGGCCAAGAGGCACTTGACATCTCAGAGCCATATTAACACTGCAGAAAAATTTCACATGCTAGGGTGATGCCGCACAGATCATGCTGTTTCGGAGGGACATACGTTGCAAGCCATTAGGCACAATGAAACTGTCAAAAAACAGGCAAATTGTAGGGGATGTAGTTTGCCATTTGGGGATCCAGGAATTGTCATTTAGGGGTCATCGAGAAAGCTTAGATTCTTTTGGTAAAGGAAATTACTTGGCCATCCTTGGTTTATTGGCTTCAGAGGAGTCTTTGATGAGAGATCATTTAGAATCGGAAACTGTTTTAAGGGCACTTCTATAAGGGCTACTCAATCCACTAAGCCACCATGGCCAGCTTTCCAGTACGAATTTATAAATTCGATAAGCAGAAGATCCGTGGTTCAAATCCCGACTATGGCATTGAATTTGTCATTCCTGGTTCCACCACTTAAACATTACCGACACACGACTTGTGTGTTTAAAAATACCAGCATTAAGTTTCTTGGCATAAATACATAATAAAAGTATGTATTATTGATAACTGTTATAACAAATTTAAGTTGAACATGAATTACAAGACCTTTCATTCTCATTTGAACGCGTTTGTAAATTACTAAACTGTATACAGCTGTTAACTATGCGGAGATAAATAGCTAAGAGAGTTAAACGTTTTCCGTTGTTTAGATGATAATTATTACTAGGGCTAGGAAGTTCATGCTTTTGCATGTTTTTTCATAGGGGTTAAAAACGTATGCTTTTACATTATGTGCACGAATTATGAAATTTTCAGTTATTTGGACATGATTTTATGGTGCATATAACTGCATATTTTCTTCATTCTTTATAAATGCATATTATTTCAATATTATAGCCCCTATATTGCATATTTTAATGATTTTTATGGTTTTTATTATTTTTTCCATGTGTATAATACTTTTCATATTGGTAGTATTGCACATGTTGATGCAACTCGCGAGGTGAGTCATGTTGTCATGCAGTGAACCCCCTGTTTCCATCGCTTCATTATGTGTTTGTGTGTAGAGAATAATCAGTGCGTTATCTGAGAGGTTTATATTAACTAAGATAAAGTGCAGGTCAATATTTTGAGCAGCACAATTATCACAACACTTCCCTGCTCTCCAATAGTTGTGTCATGGTCTTCAAACGTAACAGTGTTGTGAACCGGTTTCCACCAAATTAAATTAGGCGTGTAAAATGTTAAAAAGCTCTTCAAATGCCGAAAATAAAACCAACTTCGAGTGCTAGATTAATTAAATTACAGAACGAGTTTTCGAGTGATTTAATATCTACAGATAATAGGGTACTGTATTGTGGAGCGTGTGAGAAAAATATAGGGAGTGAGAAAAGATTTCAAATAGTTCAGCACATAAACACAGAAAAACATAAGGAGAATTTAATCAGAAAACTCGCAAACAAAGAACCTGTTCAAAAACAGCTAGTAGAGTGTTTAGGAAGTAGGGTTACTGAATTTTCCTATGACCTGTGCCAAGCATTTTTAGCTGCTGATATTCCCTTGTTCAAAATCAATAATCCGACATTTAAAAACTTTCTTGTCAAGTACACTCGACAACATGTGCCTGAAGAAAGTACACTGCGTAAGACTTATGTAGGACATTGTTACAATAACGTATTGTCAATTATACAAAATGAATTAGCGGATCAGTTTGTGTGGTTGTCTGTTGATGAAACTCCTGATTCTGAGCGCCGTTCTATTGCTAATATAATCGTGGGTGCCTTAAATAATGAACAAAAGACGACACCTTATCTTCTTAATGTGTGCGAATTGTCGGCCACTGACAATGTTACTGTAACCCAGTTTGTGATGGACTCTTTGAAATCATTATGGCCATGTGGAATCAAATACGACCGGGTACTTTTATTTGTTACTAATGCAGGTCCTTATATGGTAAAATCAGGACAAACCCTGAAAGGTATTTTTCCTAACTTAATTCATATAACTTGTTTGGCACACGCTCTTCGTCGCATTTCTGAGACAATACGCGATTCTTTCCCATTGGTAGATAGATTTGTGTCCTGTAGAAAGAGAATTTTTGTTAAATATCCTAAAAGAGTTAAGTTGTTTAGATCAACAGCACCTAATATCACACTTCCTCCTGCACCAGTGTTAACTCGATGGGGAACATGGGTCGATGCAGTTTTATATTATGCTGAGCACATAGAAATAGTCGAAGAGGTTGTTAATTCATTGGACTCGAAAGATGCTTCATCAATAGAAACTGTGCAAAATATTCTGTCAGGCACTGGGTTAAAAGAGGATCTTAGTTTCATATCTGCCTATTATTCTTTTTTACCAACAGCCATAATGGCATTGGAAGCTGTAGGATCTCCTTTGCATGAATCACTTACTGTCTTTGAAAAAACGATATGTGATCTAAGTTCGGTTCCTGGTAGCATATGACAAAAAGTGAAAGAGGAAGTGAATTATATAATTTCAAAAAATTCTGGTTATAAACAGATGTGCGATATTCGAGACATCCTTGAAAGAAAACCATCTACCACTTCAAGAGACTCTCCTCTCTCTGTGAGGCAGTTAACATCATTTAAATATGCCCCGTAACATCTTGTCACGTGGAGATGTTTTTCATGTTACAAAAGTGCTTTGCGAGACAACAGACAATGTTTTACAGTTGAAAATTTGTGCAAAGTGTTGGTTGTGAACTGCAATTTAGCAGTTAATACTAGCGGTGAGACCACTTCTGCTTCAACCTCTAAGGGATAAGGTAACTTCATTTATTATTTATACTAACTCGCCTTGTCTACTGCGAAGGGGCATTGTTTTAATTCAATAATAGTGCATATTTCTTGGCATATTTTCAAGTTTTTAAGAGCATATTTGTATGCATATTTCAGTGTTTTTAGGGCATGAACTTCCGAGCCCTATTTATTATTTATACTAACTCGCCTTGTCTACTGCGAAGGGGCATTGTTTTAATTCAATAGTGCATATTTCTTGGCATATTTTCAAGTTTTTAAGAGCATATTTGCATGCATATTTCAGTGTTTTTTAGGGCATAAACTTCCGAGCCCTAATTATTAGGAGCAATTCATACAATTTTCTATTTGATTGAAAGAGAAATACGCAGTACATTCACATGACTTTTTCAACCAGCTTTTCTTCCTGTAGTCTTTATTCCTCAACAGTGCTTTTCCTTTGTGTCGCTCTGGCGTTTTAATACAAAATAAAGAAATAGCTAAAAAAGTAAAGTAATCATAATTGGTGTCAGGAGCGCGCCGAAAAGCACGATATGGAACAGTCGATGAAACAAATGTTCGCCAAGATGGGCATAATGGGGAATGAAATGAATTCCGGAATGCGGCAGAGGAAACAAATATGAAAGCCGAATTGGAAAAATGTAAACTACAAAATAGAAATTATGGGAACAAAAATGGACAAAATGGAAACAAAATTGGATATTAAGCATCGATGATAATACAATAATATAATTTTATCCTAAGCTCCTGACCAGGATCATCAGGATAAACAACATTAATTAGCTAAATTCATCAATGTAAATTTGCACACGTGTCAAGGACCGATGGAAATACAATAATATTGTAACTTTATCCTAAAGTCCTTACTAGGGTCATCAGGAAAAACAAAATTATTCGGCTAAATTTATCAATGTAAAGGAACCTTTCGACGTAATTTTCAACAACTTACATTCGTCTGATTGACATGAAAATTTGCATAAGTGTCAAGCATCAAGGACCGGATTTTAGTGCTGACAGCTACTCAAACGAAATGCACCTCTGCAAGCTTCGTTTATGCTGTTATAGTATAAGTGGATTAGCTGTTCAACATCAGGATTAGCGTCAACTTTTTGGGTGAGTTTCTCATCCATGTTGTCCGTGTTTGTGCAGTTGAAGTATGATACAAATTTTAGTACTAATAGGTTATCACAGTTTCGATAATTATCAGTATCTGTTATATATCTAATTCTTTGAAAAATTGTCGGCTCGCTTTTAAGTGTTGCTTATTCTGAATGTAATTATTTTGTGATCAGAACAACTTTCTTCCTGTCCACAATTCCACTCCCCCACGTCTCTCACTAGTGTATTATTGACAATAGGTTGACCCAGTTTCTGCCATTTTGCGTTTCAAAAGTTGGTACTCCATTATTTTCATTTAGAATATATAGGTTGTTTACTATAATAAACTCTTCCAGATTTCTGCCTCTTTCATTAGTTATAATATTATACCACAACTTGTTTCTAGCATTATTGTCTATTGAGATTACTATTCCGTGGCCTTTAGTGTGTTGCATAATATTTTTTATTTTATTTTTTAATATCATTTTCTATTTCTGACTGACTATCGAAATACATACCAGCACCACAGAATGTTTTTCCTCTGTGCGTAATTTGTGTCACAATGCAGTCCTTGTCTGAGATTTGACTAATGGTGGTGGTATCAATGTTCTTGTTGTTTATAATTATTGCTGCTCTTTTATCTTGATTATCAGCAGTAAATATTCTTAATGTTATGCCTGCCAGATTGTTATCAATTAAGCAGGGCTCCTGTAAAAAAGCGATATCGAAATTCTGTTCAATCACTAGCTGCATTAAATTTTTAGTCGCTATCCTGGAGTGTTGTAGATTCACTTGAATACACCGTGGGTTGTAATTAACCATATTAGTAATCAATGCTATCTATGTTGATACCGCCGTATGGCTGCTTGGTGGCACGGGCAGCTCAAATCCCATGCAGAGTGATTTTCATTTATTGATGCATCTTTATTGTACTTGTAATTAGCACAGTTATTACATTTGTAATTCTCTTTACTAACTTTACAGTACTTTAGTATGTGATTTCCTGAGCAGTCAGGACACGTTTGTTGTCCTTTACAATCTTCAGCTCGGTGAAAATATTTACAACAGTGAAAACAGCGCCTCACCTTGGTATAGTCATCCAAATTACACATGTTCTATCCAAGTTTATCTTTTCTGCCGAGAATTTCCTTCCGTACATTAGAGCTGACTTCAATAACAAGGTTCTAGTTCTTGCTTCTATCTTAAAAGATGAACTTCGGCAGGATTTATTTCTCACATTTCTTCAGTTCATCGTTTTGTGTAGTTAACGCAAGCAATACAGTCTGTAGGGTTATTTCCTCAGGTGTATTAAAAATTAGTACCTGGGCAACAGAGCTTTGCTCCGCTTTTCGTTTCTTTTCCCTTTTTTAATGTTTTTTTTTTGTGGGGGGGGGGGGGAGAAGATACTTATTTATATAAACTTTAAAACCAAAATTTTAACTCAATATAGATTTTCATCCCATATGTTGGAGCCGTTTCCGTGCCGAGACCCTTAATATCCTGGCTTGTTTGTTGAAATTGGCCCATTAACAGAAAAATTATGGCCAAAATAAGGTTTCGAATGATTGTGACTGTCACGCTTAGACTAAAATACCTAGGTCAACTTTCTTTAGGTTTTCTGAAAGCTCTTGACAAGACCTTTAATATCCTGACTTGTTTGTTGAAATTGGCCCATTAACAGAGAAATTATGGCCAAAATAAGGTTTAGAGTAATTGTGACTGTTACGCGTAAAATCGCGTTTTCACAGGAATGACACCTGTATAGATAAACTTGGTAAGGAAAACCCTGTTTGAATACAAAATTTGATTGAAATTCTTAGAGTCGTTTCCAAGTTGCGCGGAATATATTTATATACAAGAATTGCTCATTTAAATATATAAGAGTATCTGGGTGGCTTCGCTCAGCGTTTTTCGCCTGTTTTTGTGAAATCTCTTTTTTTTTTTTTTTTTTTTTTTTTGTGGGAGAAGATACTTAGATAAATCTGAAAGACAAAACGTTAACTAAATAATCATTTTTGTCGCAATTGTTCAGAGTAATTTCCGAGATACAAGAGATATAGAAATACATACAAATATTTCATAAACACCATTTGAGCTGAAAAAGTCTACTGCTGAACGCAGGCCTGCCCCACAGATAACCATCTAGTTTGAAGTTTTCGTCGAGCGTTTGTTCCATTATGGAGTTCAGTTCTTTGGTGCTGCAATTGACTCGAGGGCGTTAACACGTTGGCCAAGGTCCTTCATATTTCCGTCGAGTTCTTCTATGGCTTCCTTAACCCCGGCTAGTCGCTCCTTAGTATTCTCCGATAGATCTACCTTCATATTGGACATTCCCGCCTTCATCTCTTCCGTTTCGGAATTTACATTTTCAATTTGGCTTCCAATTTTGTTTCCATTTTGTCCATTTTTGTTCCAATAATTTCTATTCCGTAGTTTAAATTTTTCCAATTCGGCTTTCACATTTGTTTCCTCTGCCGCATTCCGGAATTCATTTCATTCCCGATTATGTCCATCTTGGCGAACATTTGTTTCATCGACTGTTCCATATCGTGCTTTTCGGCGCGCTCCTGACACCAGTTGTGATTACTTTACTTTTTTAGCTATTTCTTTATTTTGTATTAAAACGCCAGAGCGACACTAAGGAAAAGCACTGTTGAGGAATAAATACTACAGGAAGAAAAGCTGGTTGAAGAAGCCATGTGAATGTACTGCGTATTTCTGTTTCAATCACATATAAAATTGCATGAATTGTTCGTAATTGTTCGTGGAAATGGGAGTAGTGAAAGAAATGTGATTGTGTTTTACTAAAGAAAAATGAGTAGAAAAACCGTGTGAATGTTATACTTTGCACTTATATTTGAAATGTATGGAAAAATGTATGGACTGTTCTTAGAAGAGGGAGTAGTATGTTAGGTAAAAGCAAATGGAGTAGAGAAAACCATGTGAACGTAATACGTTGCGTGGTAAAATGGACTCCATAAAAACCTTCGACATGAAAACACTTAGATATGTCAATTTTTATGGCAATCGGTCAACCGGCTTTGGAGTTTACTTACTCTTCAGCATACGATATGTATAGGCGTTGGTATGTATGAAGTTGACAAACGAAAGGAATAACATGTGAATTGTTACGTATAACAAAAGTGAATAGAGAAAATAGTATGAATGTAATACGCTGTATTTCTGTTTCAAACATATAGCAAATTGTATGAATTGTATGTTGAAGGGCGAGTAGCGAAAGGAAACTGATCGTGTCTCGTAAAGCAAGAATTAGTAGAGGAAATCTTATGAATGTAATACGTTGCATTTACCGTATTTTATCGCGTAATTCCCCCTGTTTTTTTTTCTCGAAAAATTTGTTTGAAAACACTGGGGAGGGAATTATGCGTGTGGTGCTTCTAGAAATTCAGAAAGGAAGGGAAATCATGTAGTATAATGCAAAAGTTATATATAAATATATATAAATATATATAAGTATATAAATATATATTATATATATAAAAAAATAGTATACTAGGTTCAGTCTTAGGTTTGTCCGCGCCAAAACAAACCCATGTGACCAGTGCACCGTGGTACGACAGGGTAGCAATGCGTGCAGGGAAGTAGTCCCATCCTAGTTATCTGAGTTTTAGAATGAATTTATCGTTAAATGATGCAATATTCTACACAAATACCTAAGAGGTTAATTAACGCTGATGTATACTGATAAACAGAGCTACAAGTTCCAACATGTAACTCGTGGAATTACCTGATATTTGATATCTGATATCTGATTATTGTTTATAACAGCAGTTTCTATTTAGAATCATGGCGGACGGCCACGGTGAATTTGCTCTTGCGTCTTCGTCGACTTAGGCAAAGCATAACGCGGGAAAACCATTGACTAGTGGTGAAAAAACAATAGTGTTTAACGTGTATTATAAGTTGTATGAGAAATATCCAACTGTTCCCGTCAAAGAAGTAGCGAAATTACCTTCTGAGTTCACCGGTTTTTCGAGTAGCAGTATAAACAGTGCTCGCAAAGAAAAGCAATAATTATGACATGTGCATCGTTTATTTTGTTGTGACTATCAATCTTATCGTCTCTAGTTACATGTTAGTCACTTTAAATTGACGGAATAAGGGATCGTATCCTTTCTGTTATGTATTGCATGAACTCACCACATGGTTGTGACAGTATTTCTGGCGCGAATGGCGGAAGGATACATTATAACTGTGAACTGACCACCTGGGTCCAGTTTCGCGCGGATCAACCTTAGAATGAATAGATAGTAGGTATAAAGTAATTTGTGAATGAACTGGATACACACCACCGTTTCATTGGGCCTATAATGTATTGTTTCATTGTTTCTTTTCTCTGACTACTCTGCAATCTCACTTTCGTCACTATCATCACTATTTTCATTTATATCTGGCTCAGGTAGCACACCTTCATTTTCACTATTCCACAGTATGTCGCCAGAGCCATTAATGGCACAAGAAATACCAGTTGTTTTTTTTTAAACGCTTCTCAACAATATGACGACTTGTAACAAACTGACTTAGAAACACGTCTGCAACTTCACATTTCAATTTTACGGTACGTTGTGACAATGGCAATATGAGTATTTTTGTGACAAGCACTGAGTCCATTGTTGTCCGTGACAGGCGACCGCTGCGTCGATTGTTGTCCATTATCAAGTCATTTGAAGGCCACTCCAATAATAACGAACCAGGAGAAGGAATTACGCGATGTTTAAAATAGGTAAATAATTTTTAGTCATGAAAAATCATAGGGGAGGGAAATATGAGAGAGGGGGCCTTATGCGATAAAATACAGTATATTTCAATCATAGAAAATTATATGAATTGTATGTTGAAGGGCAAACAGAGCATACATAAATGTGCTACGTAAAAAGTGCGAGTAGAAAACCATTTGAAAGTATTATATTGTGTAGTAAAATTGTTACCATAAAAACTTTCTCCATGAAAAAAATACATATACGTGCCGAATTTTGCGATCGATTAAGTGGTTTTAGAGATCAACAGTTACATATACACAAACATCCATTTTGTGTGTGTATATAGATTGTTTTAGAAGAGTGAATAGACAAAGAGATGTGAATTTAATATGCAGCATTTCTATTTCAAACATACAGAAAATTGTATGACTTCTTTGTAGAAGAGTGAGTAGAGAAAGAGATGTGAATGTGTTACCTAAACGTGAGAGGAGAAAACAGTGTGAATGTAAAACATTTGTATTTTAAACATACAGAACCTGCTATAAATTATTTTAAAAGCAAGGATAAAATGTTTTTTGTGTGTAAAATAGCATTTTATGGAAAATTGTTCATAGAACAGTGAGTAGAGAAAGAGATGTGAATGTGTTACCTAAAAGCATTTAAGTAGAGAAAACACTGTGAATATAATATGCAGCATCTTTATTTCAAACATACAGAAAATGGTATGACTTATTTCTAGAAGAGTGAGTAGAGAAACAGTTATGAATGTGTTACCCAAAAGTAAGTAGAGAAAACAGTGTGAATGTAATACGTAGCATTTATATTTCAAACATGAAAGAAATTGGTGTTTTTTCGCCTCTGTTTTTGTAAAATCCTCCTTTTTCTTCTTTTTTGCGGGGTGGGGGGAGAAAATGCTTAGATAAACCTGAAAAGCAAAACGTTAACTAAATAATTTTTTTTTGTCGGTCTGGGTGGCTCACTTGGTTAGACGCTGGCCTACTGATCCCAAGGTCGCGGGTTCAAACCCGGCCCAGGCCGATGGTTTTTAAGCGTGCTTAAAAACGACAGCTCCATGTCAGTAGATTTACTGGCATGTAAAAGAACTCCTGCGGGACAAAATTCCGGCACACCGGCGACGCTGATGTGATCCTGGCAATTGACAGCGTCGTTAAACAACAATATATATATATATATATATATATATATATATATATATATATATATATATATATATATATATATTTTAAATAATTTTTGTCGCAATTGTTAACAGTCATTTCCAAGATACAAGAGATATAGAAATGTATACAAATATTTAATAAACACCATCATTTCAGCTGAAAAACATCTACTGCTGAACGCAGGCCTGCCCCATAGATATCCACCTGAGGTTTTCGTCCAGCATTTGTTCCATTATGGATTTCAGTTCTTTGGTGCTGCGATTGACTGCAGGGCATTAACACGTTGGCCAAGGTCTTTCATATTTCCGCCGAGTTCTTCCATGGCTTCCTTAACCCTGGCCAGTCGCTCGTTAGTATTCTCCGATAGATCTATGTTCATATTGGACATTCCCACCTTCATCTTTTCCGTTTCGGAGTTAACATTTTCAATTTCCCTTCCATTTTTGTTTCCATTTTGTCCATTTTTGTTCCAGTATTTTCAATTCCTCAGTTTACATTTTTCCAATTGGGCTTTCATATTTGTTTCCTCTGCTGCATTCCAGAATTCATTCCATTCCCCATTATGTCCATATTGGCTAACATTTTTTTTTTCACCAACTGTTCCATATCGTGCTTTTCGTCACACTCGTGACATCAATTGTGATTACTTTACCTTTTACTTTTTTAACTATTTCTTTATTTTTTATTAAAACACCGGAGCGACACTAAGCAAAAGCACTGTTCAAGAATAAAGACTACAGAATGAAAAGCTGGTTGATAAAGTCATGTGAATGTACTGCGCATTTCTGTTTCAATCACATATAAAATTGCATGAATTGTTCGTAATTGTTCGTGGAAATGGGAGTAGTGAAAGAAATGTGATTGTGTTTTACTAAAGAAAAATGAGTAGAAAAACCGTGTGAATGTTATACGTTGCACTTATATTTGAAATGTATGGAAAAATGTATGGACTGTTCTTAGAAGAGGGAGTAGTATGTTAGGTAAAAGCAAATGGAGTAGAGAAAATCATGTGAACGTAATACGTTGCGTGGTAAAATGGACTCCATAAAAACCTTCGACATGAAAACACTTAGATATGTCAATTTTTATGGCAATCGGTCAACCGGCTTTGGAGTTTACTCACTCTTCAGCATACGATATGTATAGGCGTTGGTATGTATGAAGTTGATAAACGATAGGAATAACATGTGAATTGTTACGTAAAACAAAAGTGAATAGAGAAAATAGTATGAATGTAATACGTTGTATTTCTGTTTCAAACGTATAGCAAATTGTATGAAATGTATGTTGAAGGGCGAGTAACGAAAGAAGACTGTTCGTGTCTCGTAAAGAAAGATTTGGTAGAGGAAATCGTGCGAATGTAATACGTTGCATTTATATTTCAATCGTAGAAAATTATATGAATTGTATGTTGAAGGGCAAACAGAGGATACATGAATGTGTTACGTAAAAACAAAGCGAGTAGTAAACCATTTGAAAGTAATATATTGTGTAGTAAAATTGTTACCATAAAAACTCTCTCTATGAAAAATTACATATACGTGTCGAATTTGACGGTGATCGATTAAGCGGTTCTAGAGATTAACAGTTACATATATACAAACATCCAATTTATATATATATATATATATATATATATATATATATATATATATGATAAGAATTGCTTATAAGTGAGTTAGTAGAGAAAGAGATGTGAATGTGTTACCTAAAAGTGAGTAGAGAAAACACTGTGAATGTAATATGCAATATCTCTATTTCAAACATACAGAAAATTGCATGACTTATTTGTAGAAGAGTGAGTAGAGAAAGAGGTGTGAATGTGTTACTTAAAAGTGAGAGGAGAAAACAGTGTGAATGTGAAAGCATTTCTATTTCGAACATACAGAAGATGGTATGACTAATTTTAAAAGCGAGGATAAAGATGTTTTTTTTTCTGTAAAATCGCGTTTTTATGGAAAATTGTTCATAGAAGGGTGAGTAGAGAAAGAGATGTGAATGTGTTGCCTAAAAGTGAGTAGAGAAAACCCTGTGAATGTAATATGCAGCATTTCTATTTCAAACCTACAGAATATTGTATGACTTATTTCTAGAAGAGTTAGTAGAGAAGCAGTTATGAATGTGTTGCCTAAAAGTAAGTAGAGAATACAGTGTGAATGTAATACGTAGCATTTATATTTCAAACATGAAAGAAATTGTATGACTTATTTGTAGAAGACTGAGTAGAGAAGCAGATGTGAATGTGTTAACTAAAAGTGAGAGGAGAAAACAGTGTGAATGTAATAGCATTTCTGTTTCAAACATACAGAACATAGTGTGACTTATTTTAAAACTGGGTATAAATATGACTTTTGGTGTAAAATCACGTTTTTTATGGAAAATGTTTTATAGAAGAGTGAGTAGAGAAAGAGGTGTGAATGTGTAACCTAAAAGTACTTAAGCAGAGACTGTGAATGTAATACGCAGCATTTCTATTTCAAACATGCAGAAAATTGTATGACTTATTTGTAGAAGAGTGAGCAGAGAAGGATATGTGAATGTGTTACCTAAAAGTGAGTAGAGAAAAAACTGTGAATGTAATTTGCAGCATTTCTATTTCAAACATACAGAAAATTGTATGACTTATTTCTAGAAGAGTGAGTAGAGAAACAGTTATGAATGTGTAACCCAAAAGTAAGTAGAGAAAACAGTGTGAATGTAATACGTAGCATTTCTATTTCAAACATGCACAAATTTGTATGACTTATTTATAAAAGAGTGAGTAGAAAGAGATGTGAATGTGTTACCTAAAAGTGACTAGAGAAAACAGTATGAATATAATATGTAGCACTTCTATTTGAAACATACGGAAGATTGTTTGACTTTTTTGGAGAAGAGCGAGTAGAGAAAGAGATGTGAATGTGTTACCTAAAAGTGCGAGGAGAAAACAGTGTGAATGTAATAGCATTTCTATTTCAAACACACAGAACATAGTATGACTTATTTTAAAACTGGAGATTTTTTTGTGTAAACTCGCGTTTTTTATGGAAAATTTTTATAGAAGAGTGTGTAGAGAAAGAGATGTGAATGTGTTACCTAAAAGTGAGTAGAGAAAGCACTGTGAATATAATATGCATGTATACAAAATGTTAACCAAATCTTTATAGCTGTCTCTATATATATAGTGCAATTCTTGTGTATATATAATATATTCAAGAATTGCACTGTAGAAGCGGGGATAAAAAAATATTGTTTTTTATGTAAAATTGCATTTTTACGGGAATTACACCTATATAGATGAACTTAAAAAGCAAAACCCTATCTGAATACAACATTTGATGGAAATCGTTAGAGCCGATTCCAAGTTGCGCGCAATATTCTTATATATTTAAACGAGCAATTCTTGTGTGTGTATATATATATATATATATATATATATATATATATATATATATATATATATATATATATATATTTATCCCGCGCAACTTGGAAACGGCTCTAACGATTTCTAACAAATTTTGTATTCAGATAGAGTTTTGCTTTTTAAGTTCATCTATACATATAGGCGTAATTCCCGAAAAAACGCGATTTTACATAAAAAATAACATTTTTTTTATTCCCGCTTCTACAGTGCAATTCTTGTATATATATTCCCGGTATTTCAGGAACGGCTCTAAAGATTTGGTTACATTTTGGTATACATGCATATTGCATTCACAGTGTTTTCTCTACTCACATTTAGGTAACACATTCACATCTATTTCTCTACTCAGTCTTCTACAAAACATTTTCCATAAAAAACATGATTTTGTACCAATAACATTTTATCCCCACTATACCAGCCATACCGTGTTCTGTATGCTTGAAACAGAAGTGCTATTACATTCACACTGTTTTCTCCTCTCACTTTTAAGTAACACATTCACACCTCTTTCTCTACTCACTCTTCTACAAATAAGTCATGCAATTTTCTGTATGTTTGAAATAGAGATATTGCATATTACATTCACAGTGTTTTCTCTACTTACTTTTAGGTAACACATTCACATCTCTTTCTCTACGCAGTCTTCTATAAACAATTTTCCAAAAAAAAACATGATTTTGTACCAAAAACATTTTAGCCCCACTTTTAAAATAAGTCATACTATATTCTGTATGTTTGAAACAGAAGTGCTATATATATATATATATATATATATATATATATATATATATATATATATATATTGTATATATTCCACATGTATACAACAGACCAGTACATCTAAGAAGGCTAGTTGACCATTATTTTCTATTTCTATGTGAATTGCATTCAAGGATTGGAGCTGTTGAAATGATGAAGAAAATCTGCTGAATCTCTGTGACTCCAAACAATGAATGTCTCCCAAACTGATGATTTGTATAAGACAGAACTCAAAGCAGTAACCTCAAAGCACCCCTTTAAGAAGTTGGCAATTATGGGCTTAGCGGGCTGTCCATGGCAACCCTGTCACTCTATTCGTAGAAAGCCTGGTTCCATTGGAGGTACATGGTGGTAAGCACTATTATGTCATGTGGTAAAAGGTGTTTCATCTGTGTGATGGCATCATTTACAGGAACCATGATGAAGACAGGGACAACATCGAAACAAATGAGTACATCATGAGGCTGCAAGGTGATAGTCACTACGTTTTAAATCAAATGAGCTAGAGTCCTTGATTCAGGTGTCTGTGGGTCGGAGCAGGTAGCTAATGTCCGCTCGCCTTATGAGAATAAAGGGGAGAGGAGAGACATTCCATATAGTGTAACCTGAGTTTTGTAAACTTCCTGCAAATGTTCTTCTGCTAAAGGTGCTGCTGTATGTTTTAAATAGAAATGCTACTACATTCACACTGTTTTCTCCTCTCATTTTTAGGTAACACATTCACATGTCTTTCACTACTCACTCTTCTGTAAACAATTTTCCATAAAAAGCATGATTTTGCACCGAAAAACACTTTTATCCCCACTTTTAAAATAAGTCAAACCATGTTCTGTATGGTTGAAGCAGAAGTCCTATTACATTCACACTGTTTTCTCCTCTCACTATTAGGTGATACATTCGCACCGCTTTCTCTACTCACTCCTCTACAAATAAGTCATACAATTTTCTGTATATTTGAAATAGAGATGCTGCATATTACATTCACCGTGGTTTCTCTACTTCCTTTTAGTTATCACATTTACATGTCGTTCTCCCCTCACCTTTCTATAAATAATTTTCCTTAAAAAACGTGATTTTTCACCAAAAACACTTTTATCCCCACTTTTAAAATTAGTCACACCATGTTCTGTATGTTTTAAATAGAAATGCTATTACATTCACACTGTTTTCTCCTCTCACTATTAGGTAACACATTTACATCTCTTTCTCTACTCATTCTTTTATAAATAAGTCATGCAATTTTCTGTATGTTTGAAATAGAGATGTTGCATATTACATTCACACTATTTTCTCCTCTCACTTTTAAGTAACACATTCACATCACTTTCTCTACTCACTCTTCTACAAATAAGTCATGCAATTTTCTGTATGTTTGAAATAGAGATGTTGCATATTACATTCACAGTGTTTTCTCTACTCACATTTAGGTAACACATTCACATCTCTTTCTCTACTCAGTCTTCTATAAACAATTTTCCATAAGAAACATGATTTTGTACCAAAAACCTTTTATCCCCACTATACCAGTCATACCATGTTCTGTATGCTTGAAACAGAAGTGCTATTACATTCACACTATTTTCTCCTCTCACTTTTAAGTAACACGTTCACATCACTTTCTCTACTCACTCTTCTACAAATAAGTCATGCAATTTTCTGTATGTTTGAAATAGAGATGTTGCATATTACATTCACAGTGTTTTCTCTACTCACATTTAGGTAACACATTCACATCTCTTTCTCTACTCAGTCTTCTATAAACAATTTTCCATAAGAAACATGATTTTGTACCAAAAACATTTTATCCCCACTTTTAAAATAAGTCACACCATGTTCTGTATGTTTTAAACAGAAGTGCCATTACATTCACACTGTTTTCTCCTCTCACTATTAGGTGATACATTCGCACCTCTTTCTCTACTCACTCTTCTACAAATATGTCATACCATGTTCTGTATGTTTGAAACAGAAGTGCTATTACATTCACACTGTTTTCTCCTCTCACTTTTAGGTAATACACTCACATGTCTTTCACTACTCACTCTTCTGTAAACAATTTCCCATAAAAAGCATGATTTTGCACCGAAAAACACTTTTATCCCCACTTTTAAAATAAGTCAAACCATGTTCTGTATGGTTGAAACAGAAGTCCTATTACATTCACACGGTTTTCTCCTCTCACTATTAGGTGATACATTCGCACCTCTTTCTCTACTCACTCTTCTACAAATAAGTCATGCAATTTTCTGTATATTTGAAATAGAGATGCTGCATATTACATTCACAGCGGTTTCTCTACTTACTTTTAGCTATCACATTTACATGTGGTTCTCCCCTCACCTTTCTATAAAAAATTTTCCATAAAAAACGTGATTTTTCACCAAAAACACTTTTATCCCCACTTTTAAATTTAGTTCGGCGTTTTTTCGCCTCTGTTTTTGTGAAATCTTTTTTTTTTTTTTTTTTTTTTGTGGGAGAAGATACTTATTTAGATAAACCTGAAAGGCAAAACGTTAACTAAGTAAAACTACTTGTCGCAATTGTTAAGAGTAATGTCCAAGATACAAGAGATATAAAATACACAAAATATTTCATAAACACCATCATTTCAGATGTAAAACGTGTACTGCTGAAAGCAGGCCTCCCCGTAGATATCCACCCAGTTTGAGGTTTTCGTCGAGCATTTGTTCCATTATGGAGTTCAGTTCTTTGCTCCAGGACGTTAACACGTTGGCCAAGGTCCTTCATACTTCTGTCGGGTTCTTCCATGGCTTCCTTAACCCCAGCCAGTCGCTCGTTGGTATTCTCAGATAGACCTGTCTTCATATTGGAATTCCCGTCTTCATCTTTTCCGTTTCGGAGTTTGCATTTTCAATTTGGCTTCAATTTTTGTTCCCATATTTTCTATTCCGTAGTTTACATTTTTCCAATTCGGTTTTCATATTTGTTTCCTCTGCCGCATTCCGGAATTTATTTCATTTTCCATTATGTCCATCTTGGCTAACATTTGTTTCATCAACTGTTCCATATCGTGCTTTTCGTCGCACTCCTGACACCAATTGTGATTATTTTACTTTTTTAACTATTTCTTTATTTTTTATTAAAACAGCGGAGCGACACTAAGCAAAAGCAATGTTGAAGAATAACAAATACTACAGGAAGAAAAGCTGGTTGATAAAGCCATGTGAATGTACTACGCATTTATGTTTCAAACATAAAGGAAATTGTATGAATTGTTCGTAATTGTTCGTCGAAGTGGGAGTAGTGAAAGAAATGTGATTGTGTTTTACTAAACAAAAATGAGTAGAAAAACCATGTGAATGTTATACGTTGCACTTATATTTCAAGTGTATGGAAAAATGTATGGATTGTTTGCAGAAGAGGGAGTAGTATGTTAGGTAAAAGAAAAGGGAATAGAGAAAACTATGTGAATTTAATACATTGCGTGGTAAAATGGATAGCATAAAAATCTTCGCCATGAAAAAAAATAGATGTCACTTTTCACGGCGATCGGTCAACCTGTTTTGGAATTTAATCACTCTTCAACATAAGATATGTATAGGCGTTGGTATGTATGAAGTTGATAAACCATAGGGAATAACATGTGAATTGTTACGTAAAACAAAAGTGAGTAGAGGGGGAGATAGAAGATGTAAAGGAAGAAATTAATCCAGAATTTGTTCGATTTGTTGAGAAATCTGAGAGAGAGAGAGAGAGAGAGAGAGAGAGAGAGAGAGAGAGATAGGCTTAGGAAATAAGTAGGGAAAATACTGAATAACGAGAGAGAAACAACCTGCAAAGAATTGGAAGAGAGTAAGGTTAGGTTACAGAAGGCAGAAAGCGAAGGTAGGAAGTTAACTGTAAATGTGGAAGATTTAAAAGTGCCTGTAAAGGAAGTGGTTACGGAAATCCAGGGTGTAAAGAAAGCACTGGAAAATTTAAAATTAAGTGATAGTCGTGCTAATTCTGCTTGTCCTAGTGTAAACACAAATCCTAGTGTAAGTGCCAATCTTAGTGAAAGTACTAATCATAGTGCAAACAAAGCCAAACAGGAGATTGATCAAAGCAAAAATCAAAATCAAGGTGAAAGAGCTTTCCAAAACTTTTTCGGGCAGAGGGCAACCCCAAATTTGAATCAGAATTACGAGGTTCGAGAGAGATGTCGTGGTCTCATACCTAGAAATGACAATTTATGGGAAAACCGGAAAAGAGTAAACCTTAGAGATAATGGTTAGATAATTTATATTTAATTTGTGTTGCCAAGAACGAGAAAATGTATAAATATTGTAAATATAGTTAAGTTAGCATGATAGTGACTAAGTGAAAGTGTTGTGCAAACCAAGAAGAGAAAGAGGATCAAGAAACTAACAAACACCAACCCAAGGAACTTTTGTAAAATTATGTAACTTCCGAATATGAAAAAAATGTACGTAATAGGGTTTTAAGTAAAATTTAATCTTGTTTGGAATTGCTGTTTTAAAATGCTTGTAAAAAATGTATGTGGATGGAGAATTGCCGACCACGAGTATAGGTATTCACTAAAATTAATCATTAGGACCGAGCATAAACATTAACTTATTATGTAATAATAATATATAATATAATATAATGTAATATAATATAATATAATGTAATATAATATAATGTAATATAATATAATATAATATAATATAATATAATATAATATAATATAATATAATATAATATAATATAATATAATGTGATGTGATGTGATGTGATGTGATGTGATGTGATGTGATGTGATGTGATGTGATGTGATGTGATGTGATGTGATGTGATGTGATGTGATGTGATGTGATGTGATGTGATGTGATGTGATGTGATGTGATGTGATGTGATGTGATGTGATGTGATGTGATGTGATGTGATGTGATGTGATGTGATGTGATGTGATGTGATGTGATGTGATGTGATGTGATGTGATGTGATGTGATGTGATGTGATGTGATGTGATGTGATGTGATGTGATGTGATGTGATGTGATGTGATGTGATGTGATGTGATGTGATGTGATGTGATGTGATGTGATGTGATGTGATGTGATGTGATGTGATGTGATGTGATGTGATGTGATGTGATGTGATGTGATGTGATGTGATGTGATGTGATGTGATGTGATGTGATGTGATGTGATGTGATGTGATGTGATGTGATGTGATGTGATGTGATGTGATGTGATGTGATGTGATGTGATGTGATGTGATGTGATGTGATGTGATGTGATGTGATGTGATGTGATGTGATGTGATGTGATGTGATGTGATGTGATGTGATGTGATGTGATGTGATGTGATGTGATGTGATGTGATGTGATGTGATGTGATGTGATGTGATGTGATGTGATGTGATGTGATGTGATGTGATGTGATGTGATGTGATGTGATGTGATGTGATGTGATGTGATGTGATGTGATGTGATGTGATGTGATGTGATGTGATGTGATGTGATGTGATGTGATGTGATGTGATGTGATGTGATGTGATGTGATGTGATGTGATGTGATGTGATGTGATGTGATGTGATGTGATGTGATGTGATGTGATGTGATGTGATGTGATGTGATGTGATGTGATGTGATGTGATGTGATGTGATGTGATGTGATGTGATGTGATGTGATGTGATGTGATGTGATGTGATGTGATGTGATGTGATGTGATGTGATGTGATGTGATGTGATGTGATGTGATGTGATGTGATGTGATGTGATGTGATGTGATGTGATGTGATGTGATGTGATGTGATGTGATGTGATGTGATGTGATGTGATGTGATGTGATGTGATGTGATGTGATGTGATGTGATGTGATGTGATGTGATGTGATGTGATGTGATGTGATGTGATGTGATGTGATGTGATGTGATGTGATGTGATGTGATGTGATGTGATGTGATGTGATGTGATGTGATGTGATGTGATGTGATGTGATGTGATGTGATGTGATGTGATGTGATGTGATGTGATGTGATGTGATGTGATGTGATGTGATGTGATGTGATGTGATGTGATGTGATGTGATGTGATGTGATGTGATGTGATGTGATGTGATGTGATGTGATGTGATGTGATGTGATGTGATGTGATGTGATGTGATGTGATGTGATGTGATGTGATGTGATGTGATGTGATGTGATGTGATGTGATGTGATGTGATGTGATGTGATGTGATGTGATGTGATGTGATGTGATGTGATGTGATGTGATGTGATGTGATGTGATGTGATGTGATGTGATGTGATGTGATGTGATGTGATGTGATGTGATGTGATGTGATGTGATGTGATGTGATGTGATGTGATGTGATGTGATGTGATGTGATGTGATGTGATGTGATGTGATGTGATGTGATGTGATGTGATGTGATGTGATGTGATGTGATGTGATGTGATGTGATGTGATGTGATGTGATGTGATGTGATGTGATGTGATGTGATGTGATGTGATGTGATGTGATGTGATGTGATGTGATGTGATGTGATGTGATGTGATGTGATGTGATGTGATGTGATGTGATGTGATGTGATGTGATGTGATGTGATGTGATGTGATGTGATGTGATGTGATGTGATGTGATGTGATGTGATGTGATGTGATGTGATGTGATGTGATGTGATGTGATGTGATGTGATGTGATGTGATGTGATGTGATGTGATGTGATGTGATGTGATGTGATGTGATGTGATGTGATGTGATGTGATGTGATGTGATGTGATGTGATGTGATGTGATGTGATGTGATGTGATGTGATGTGATGTGATGTGATGTGATGTGATGTGATGTGATGTGATGTGATGTGATGTGATGTGATGTGATGTGATGTGATGTGATGTGATGTGATGTGATGTGATGTGATGTGATGTGATGTGATGTGATGTGATGTGATGTGATGTGATGTGATGTGATGTGATGTGATGTGATGTGATGTGATGTGATGTGATGTGATGTGATGTGATGTGATGTGATGTGATGTGATGTGATGTGATGTGATGTGATGTGATGTGATGTGATGTGATGTGATGTGATGTGATGTGATGTGATGTGATGTGATGTGATGTGATGTGATGTGATGTGATGTGATGTGATGTGATGTGATGTGATGTGATGTGATGTGATGTGATGTGATGTGATGTGATGTGATGTGATGTGATGTGATGTGATGTGATGTGATGTGATGTGATGTGATGTGATGTGATGTGATGTGATGTGATGTGATGTGATGTGATGTGATGTGATGTGATGTGATGTGATGTGATGTGATGTGATGTGATGTGATGTGATGTGATGTGATGTGATGTGATGTGATGTGATGTGATGTGATGTGATGTGATGTGATGTGATGTGATGTGATGTGATGTGATGTGATGTGATGTGATGTGATGTGATGTGATGTGATGTGATGTGATGTGATGTGATGTGATGTGATGTGATGTGATGTGATGTGATGTGATGTGATGTGATGTGATGTGATGTGATGTGATGTGATGTGATGTGATGTGATGTGATGTGATGTGATGTGATGTGATGTGATGTGATGTGATGTGATGTGATGTGATGTGATGTGATGTGATGTGATGTGATGTGATGTGATGTGATGTGATGTGATGTGATGTGATGTGATGTGATGTGATGTGATGTGATGTGATGTGATGTGATGTGATGTGATGTGATGTGATGTGATGTGATGTGATGTGATGTGATGTGATGTGATGTGATGTGATGTGATGTGATGTGATGTGATGTGATGTGATGTGATGTGATGTGATGTGATGTGATGTGATGTGATGTGATGTGATGTGATGTGATGTGATGTGATGTGATGTGATGTGATGTGATGTGATGTGATGTGATGTGATGTGATGTGATGTGATGTGATGTGATGTGATGTGATGTGATGTGATGTGATGTGATGTGATGTGATGTGATGTGATGTGATGTGATGTGATGTGATGTGATGTGATGTGATGTGATGTGATGTGATGTGATGTGATGTGATGTGATGTGATGTGATGTGATGTGATGTGATGTGATGTGATGTGATGTGATGTGATGTGATGTGATGTGATGTGATGTGATGTGATGTGATGTGATGTGATGTGATGTGATGTGATGTGATGTGATGTGATGTGATGTGATGTGATGTGATGTGATGTGATGTGATGTGATGTGATGTGATGTGATGTGATGTGATGTGATGTGATGTGATGTGATGTGATGTGATGTGATGTGATGTGATGTGATGTGATGTGATGTGATGTGATGTGATGTGATGTGATGTGATGTGATGTGATGTGATGTGATGTGATGTGATGTGATGTGATGTGATGTGATGTGATGTGATGTGATGTGATGTGATGTGATGTGATGTGATGTGATGTGATGTGATGTGATGTGATGTGATGTGATGTGATGTGATGTGATGTGATGTGATGTGATGTGATGTGATGTGATGTGATGTGATGTGATGTGATGTGATGTGATGTGATGTGATGTGATGTGATGTGATGTGATGTGATGTGATGTGATGTGATGTGATGTGATGTGATGTGATGTGATGTGATGTGATGTGATGTGATGTGATGTGATGTGATGTGATGTGATGTGATGTGATGTGATGTGATGTGATGTGATGTGATGTGATGTGATGTGATGTGATGTGATGTGATGTGATGTGATGTGATGTGATGTGATGTGATGTGATGTGATGTGATGTGATGTGATGTGATGTGATGTGATGTGATGTGATGTGATGTGATGTGATGTGATGTGATGTGATGTGATGTGATGTGATGTGATGTGATGTGATGTGATGTGATGTGATGTGATGTGATGTGATGTGATGTGATGTGATGTGATGTGATGTGATGTGATGTGATGTGATGTGATGTGATGTGATGTGATGTGATGTGATGTGATGTGATGTGATGTGATGTGATGTGATGTGATGTGATGTGATGTGATGTGATGTGATGTGATGTGATGTGATGTGATGTGATGTGATGTGATGTGATGTGATGTGATGTGATGTGATGTGATGTGATGTGATGTGATGTGATGTGATGTGATGTGATGTGATGTGATGTGATGTGATGTGATGTGATGTGATGTGATGTGATGTGATGTGATGTGATGTGATGTGATGTGATGTGATGTGATGTGATGTGATGTGATGTGATGTGATGTGATGTGATGTGATGTGATGTGATGTGATGTGATGTGATGTGATGTGATGTGATGTGATGTGATGTGATGTGATGTGATGTGATGTGATGTGATGTGATGTGATGTGATGTGATGTGATGTGATGTGATGTGATGTGATGTGATGTGATGTGATGTGATGTGATGTGATGTGATGTGATGTGATGTGATGTGATGTGATGTGATGTGATGTGATGTGATGTGATGTGATGTGATGTGATGTGATGTGATGTGATGTGATGTGATGTGATGTGATGTGATGTGATGTGATGTGATGTGATGTGATGTGATGTGATGTGATGTGATGTGATGTGATGTGATGTGATGTGATGTGATGTGATGTGATGTGATGTGATGTGATGTGATGTGATGTGATGTGATGTGATGTGATGTGATGTGATGTGATGTGATGTGATGTGATGTGATGTGATGTGATGTGATGTGATGTGATGTGATGTGATGTGATGTGATGTGATGTGATGTGATGTGATGTGATGTGATGTGATGTGATGTGATGTGATGTGATGTGATGTGATGTGATGTGATGTGATGTGATGTGATGTGATGTGATGTGATGTGATGTGATGTGATGTGATGTGATGTGATGTGATGTGATGTGATGTGATGTGATGTGATGTGATGTGATGTGATGTGATGTGATGTGATGTGATGTGATGTGATGTGATGTGATGTGATGTGATGTGATGTGATGTGATGTGATGTGATGTGATGTGATGTGATGTGATGTGATGTGATGTGATGTGATGTGATGTGATGTGATGTGATGTGATGTGATGTGATGTGATGTGATGTGATGTGATGTGATGTGATGTGATGTGATGTGATGTGATGTGATGTGATGTGATGTGATGTGATGTGATGTGATGTGATGTGATGTGATGTGATGTGATGTGATGTGATGTGATGTGATGTGATGTGATGTGATGTGATGTGATGTGATGTGATGTGATGTGATGTGATGTGATGTGATGTGATGTGATGTGATGTGATGTGATGTGATGTGATGTGATGTGATGTGATGTGATGTGATGTGATGTGATGTGATGTGATGTGATGTGATGTGATGTGATGTGATGTGATGTGATGTGATGTGATGTGATGTGATGTGATGTGATGTGATGTGATGTGATGTGATGTGATGTGATGTGATGTGATGTGATGTGATGTGATGTGATGTGATGTGATGTGATGTGATGTGATGTGATGTGATGTGATGTGATGTGATGTGATGTGATGTGATGTGATGTGATGTGATGTGATGTGATGTGATGTGATGTGATGTGATGTGATGTGATGTGATGTGATGTGATGTGATGTGATGTGATGTGATGTGATGTGATGTGATGTGATGTGATGTGATGTGATGTGATGTGATGTGATGTGATGTGATGTGATGTGATGTGATGTGATGTGATGTGATGTGATGTGATGTGATGTGATGTGATGTGATGTGATGTGATGTGATGTGATGTGATGTGATGTGATGTGATGTGATGTGATGTGATGTGATGTGATGTGATGTGATGTGATGTGATGTGATGTGATGTGATGTGATGTGATGTGATGTGATGTGATGTGATGTGATGTGATGTGATGTGATGTGATGTGATGTGATGTGATGTGATGTGATGTGATGTGATGTGATGTGATGTGATGTGATGTGATGTGATGTGATGTGATGTGATGTGATGTGATGTGATGTGATGTGATGTGATGTGATGTGATGTGATGTGATGTGATGTGATGTGATGTGATGTGATGTGATGTGATGTGATGTGATGTGATGTGATGTGATGTGATGTGATGTGATGTGATGTGATGTGATGTGATGTGATGTGATGTGATGTGATGTGATGTGATGTGATGTGATGTGATGTGATGTGATGTGATGTGATGTGATGTGATGTGATGTGATGTGATGTGATGTGATGTGATGTGATGTGATGTGATGTGATGTGATGTGATGTGATGTGATGTGATGTGATGTGATGTGATGTGATGTGATGTGATGTGATGTGATGTGATGTGATGTGATGTGATGTGATGTGATGTGATGTGATGTGATGTGATGTGATGTGATGTGATGTGATGTGATGTGATGTGATGTGATGTGATGTGATGTGATGTGATGTGATGTGATGTGATGTGATGTGATGTGATGTGATGTGATGTGATGTGATGTGATGTGATGTGATGTGATGTGATGTGATGTGATGTGATGTGATGTGATGTGATGTGATGTGATGTGATGTGATGTGATGTGATGTGATGTGATGTGATGTGATGTGATGTGATGTGATGTGATGTGATGTGATGTGATGTGATGTGATGTAATGTAATGTAATGTAATGTAAGGTAACATAACGTAACGTCAGGTAACGTAACGTCACGTCACGTCAATCACGTCACGTCACGTCACGTCACGTCACGTCACGTCACGTCACGTCACGCCACGCCACGCCACGCCATGCTATGCCATGTCATGTCATGTCATATAATATATATTTTGTAACGGGTTCGGGACGTTGGATTTAGGTAGGCATGAGAGGATGTTTCTCAGGCGTGAGGTTAGATGACAACACAACACAGACTTTTACTATGTTTATGCTTCACCACTTCATTTGCCTCGAAGTGCCGACCTGAGCAAGTTTCCTGTGTTTCGTTCTAAGATTGCTATTTGCTTTACTTTACGCTAATCACTGTCGCATTTCACACCTCGACGTTTCTTTTTGGCGCGAAGCTACACTTATTCAGCGATACGAGGTTCACCCTACTAGGAGCATCGCAGCACAGACCCAACTGTAAGCTTCCAAGTTTCCTCTTTATATTTCACCCCCGCACTTTCTCTCTAGTCCCGTTATGGACGTGGGGTGTATTTTCCCCAGCTGTGTCCTTGGACTTCAGGCAACTGTCTCTCGGAGCGAGGTAACAAAAGATTGTTTGTCCCCTGGCCTTCAGAAATGCGGTCAGGTCAACCTACTTCCAAGAGGCAGCTTCATTGCACAATACAAAATTATACTTATATCTAAAAGTCTTATACATATGTACGTTCATAATATAAAATTACAAATATATACATAGAAGTTCCCGTCTCAAATGCGCCGGATTTTGTAACAAGAAAACAGGAAGAACTTTGAGAGATTTCTCCCTTTTTTTTTTCTTGATTACCAAATTCTGTTTTCCTCCTAAGTCCTGACTTCAGCTTAACTTACACAAGAGAATTTCCACTTCCTCGTAGCATACCTTTACTTTCAATTAGCTATCTGTCTTGGACTTTCACCTTCTTCCCTTACACTATCACACATATAGGTCACTGACACAGGTTCTCCTTGTCTGCCTGGCCAACGTAAACACAAGGGTTCAATGTCTTCCAGGGTCCCTCAATTCTTAACCAGTGTTTCACATAATGACATTTTGTACTGCTAATCTAATCACACTTATGAGCTACTAATTTTACACTTTTTTTTAATTCTTAACCATTGTTTCACATAATGACATTTCTGTAATTTCTGTCATAGCCGTAATCAATCTGTGATTTCCTTCCATTTTTCATTTAATAAGTACTACAACGAGTTATAACGTTCCAGCAATTAGGACTCTGATCCAGTTTTAGCATTTTTATACCTTTCTCGCCTTGTGCATTGCTTTGCATTTGTCTACTTTTGTTTTTATTTATTTATTTATTTATTTTCACGGTCAACTTGATCATTTTTATCTCAACATACTTTTCGGCAGCTTCTACTTCAATTATCATTTCTTAAGTTCGCGCATCTCAGCTTACTTTTCGGCAGCATCTACATAAATTATTCTTTCATAAGTTCGCGCATCTCAGCTTACTTTTCGGCAGCATCTACATAAATTATTCTTTCATAAGTTCGCGCATCTCAGCTTACTTTTCGGCAGCATCTACATAAATTATTCTTTCATAAGTTCGCGCATCTCAGCTTACTTTTCGGCAGCATCTACATAAATTATTCTTTCATAAGTTCGCGCATCTCAGCTTACTTTTCGGCAGCATCTACATAAATTATTCTTTCATAAGTTCGCGCAATCTCAGCTTACTTTTCGGCAGCATCTACATAAATTGTTCTTTTATAAATTTGCGCCCACTGTGTTAATGAATTTGATCTCCACTATTCTATCGGTTCGAATCCCCTTTTGTTTCATCTATTCCACGGTCAACTTTATTTATTTTTTTTTTTTCTCAGCCTCTTTTCACGCCGGGTACTTAAGTCAATTGTTTTTAAGTTATTTAGTAAAGTAGATAAATAAATCTTTCCTTGGTACTCTCTACTGTTTTCAATCCCGTAACTTGGTTCATTGACCGTAAATACAGCTGGTTCGGTCGTCCTTCGCCCCTTTGGCCTTGGGGTGGTCACAATGAGGACCGTGGCTATCCGCCTGCCCCTTATCTTTCGCAACGATCTTTACTATGCGTTCACAAATGACTGTTGGTTTCGTGTATCAATATGGATTTCCCCTTTCTTTTTCTTTCTGATCTTATGATTTTCTTTGCCTTTGTCGGCTTTCTTTTTCACCCGTTCCGATGCCAATTTCCTAAACATTAATTTTATTTTGCTTTGTGTAGTCGCATCCCAGTACATATTAATAAGATTTTGCTTGGAATGCTCGTAAAAGCAATTTTCTCCCAAAATAAGCTTTAACCACGTCAGAGATCTGTTTCTCAGTCCCTTCCGTACAACAAACATTTTGAGCTGTTTCGTTATATCCTCTTTCTCGAAATAGTGGTATACGTTGGTAAGGAATTGCTTCTGATTTATGGCATTACTCGTCAAAAATGGGAACAGACAATTCATTCAACAATTGCCCATATTGACTAAGACTATTTCCTGTATCAGACGGGTTCACGTGGAAGGAGCTAGGTGTTACATTCTCCATAGCGGCAGCCTCATGCTGTGCACTATTTACAATTGAGTTATCATTGCCATTACTGTCAACTGCGCTTGTCGCATTACGATCATTAATACTTCTTAATTGTATCTCCATTCTCTCTACAGATCCCTGAAGTTCCACTATCCTACCCTCATTCTGTTTTGAACGGTTATCTACCTCTAGATGAGCTGATAGCTGTTTCACATTCTTTTCCTTAAGTTCACTAATTTCTAGTTCCTCAGCTTCTAATTCAGCGTGTACTACTTGTAAAGTTTCATTTACCTCCCCATGCACTGCGTTCTTAATAGCTATTAGCTCATCCGTCAGCATTTTCATAGTTTCTACATTTTTTCTTTCACACGTCTCTTTCATACATTCTAAATTTTCGTCCACGTTAATTCTAAAGGAATTTAACCCTTCCTGGATTTCGGAAATGCTCACCTGCTGTGTATTTAATTGCTCTCTCATTCTCTCCTCAAATTCCTGGTGTTTGTGATCTAAATGTTCTTTAAGCTTTGATTCTTGGGTCCTAAATCCTTCGTCTAGGAGTTCTTTAACTTGACCACTAATTTTACTCTCTAACCTCTCACCCATTTCGTTTAGTTCTTTAACCTGACCACTAATTTTACTTTCCAACCTATCACCCCTTTCCTTTAGTTCGTTTATTTTTTCCAAGAGTATCTTAAAGTAATCTCCCGAAATATTCCCTACCACGTCGCTGCTCCCAGCACTGTTTTCTTTATTCTGTTCTAACGACTCCATTTTGGTATTTCTACTTAACTTTCCGCTACGAAGGAGCATCTATATAAAATTTACCCTATTCTAATCTTCCCCACTCAGTCATACAGTATATAATATCCTCTCATTCTTGCACACATTTATTTTCATGCATCTACTATTATAACTATGATATATATTGTCTTTACATAGGATTGTTTTTAAAACTCTGACCTTTCGGCGACTTGCGTTGCTGGGTTGATGTGGTCGTCTTCTGATGTTGATTGTCTCGCTTGTTGAAACAGCACCTCGTGCGCCTTTCCCCCGAGGTCTTGAGGCTGTTTCTTGTTTCTCGTGATGTTACTTGTGGTCGTCGTCTCCTTTTCGCGTCCACGGCGTCTACTGCTGTCCCTGGGTTGAAGTTCACTCTCTTCCCACGCGTCGATTCATTCTCGCCGAGTCAACTGCTTCCATCGTCGATCCTCTGGTTGTCATCCTTTGTCGAGCCGCCACGTTGGAACGCCGTTTGTAACGGGTTCGGGACGTTGGATTTAGGTAGGCATGAGAGGATGTTTCTCAGGCGTGAGGTTAGATGACAACACAACACAGACTTTTACTAAGTTTATTCTTCACCACTTCATTTGCCTCGAAGTGCCGACCTGAGCAAGTTTCCGGTGCTTCGTTCTAAGATTGCTATTTGCTTTACTTTACGCTAATCACTGTCGCATTTCACACCTCGACGTTTCTTTTTGGCGCGAAGCTATACTTATTCAGCCATACGAGGTTCACCCTCCTAGGAACATCTCAACACAGACCCAGCTGTAAGCTTCCAAGTTTCCTCTTTATATTTCACCCCCGCACTTTCCCTCTAGTCCCGTTATGGAGGAGGGGTGTATTTTCCCCAGCTGTGTCCTTGGACTTCAGGCAACTGTCTCTCGGAGCGAGGTAACAAAAGATTGTTTGTCCCCTGGCCTTCAGAAATGCGGTCAGGTCAACCTACTTCCAAGAGGCAGCTTCATTGCACAATACAAAATTATACTTATATCTAAAAGTCTTATACATATGTACGTTCATAATATAAAATTACAAATATATACATAGAAGTTCCCGTCTCAATTTAATAATAGAAAGAAACAAAGGGAGATTCTAGTCAATAGTTAAGGGGAAGACGTAATAAAGCTGAATATGTTAAAGTCTCAAGAATGGAAGCCTAGGAAGATTTAAATGAGTGATAAGGTTGCAATTGTTGTTTGTACGAAGCTATAGTGATTTCGCGGGCTGATTCTTATCTTACCATGATGTGCTCTAAAGTTAGGCAATGGAAATCGCTTCCTTCGTGTTGCTCCCGCAAAAACAAATGCAACGCAACACATACTCGTCTTGAACCGAACCGAGAGAACACACGTGCAACTTGGGAGTTCTACGTAAGCTAGCGCGTATACATAATTCGGCGGTTGCTAAAGGGTGACAAAGTAATAGTGTTATGACGTTATAGTTGAAGTTACAAAGTGACATTCTATTTAAATATCGTTGGCAGTTCTCTACAAATTTGGAAATTTACAAATAAAGTGATATGTTGGTTAATTCTTCGTTTGGTTCCATTCCTACCATTACCCACGCACACCCTGCAGATTAGGACCTCTTGCTAGAGCTAGTCCGCACACCAAGCACGAGATCCTATAGGTGTTAAAGGCGACGTCTTCGACGGAGAGGAACGTTTGCGTCAATCTATACGTGTTAAAAAAAGTAGCCGACGAAGATCCCAATGTGATGGGGTTTAAACTGTGTAATAAATGTGTAATTAATGTTTTTCCACACAATAGCCATGTGAAGGACATGGGGTAGAGTGAGACTGAAAAATTGAATGCCATGACCGGGATTTGAACCACGGATCTACCGGTTACCGTCCTGCTACTCTAATCACTAAGCCGGTCATGGTATTAATTTTTCAGTCTCCCTCTACCCTTTCCAATAATATGTAATAAATTATCTGCAACATTAAAAGTGCTAAATGGAGCAATATATAAATGTCTTTCTTCTTCTTCTTCATTATTATGAAGGACTTACATCCCCTAGCACTTACAAGCTAGTGCCTAGGGAATATATAAATACCAACTAAAAAAATCCTTGAAACCAAATGTCTGTGTAATCTTAACGAATTGTAAGTAATTATTTAGGTATGTTCTCATAACGTAGCGCAGTTGGTAGAGCACCTGACTCCAGGGTTCGATTCCGGGCAGGAGGGTAGGAATTTTTCTCCAGCCAAGATTATTCCTCATCCTTCCTTGAATCTGTAAGTATAATGGCGGTGCCGTGGCTGAGCGGTTAGACCCGCATGTGGTATTCGTGGCGTTATCCGATTTCCCCCGCCATTCATTCCACCAATTGCTCCGTTATCACCCTTCCAACCATGCATTTCGCCTGCATTTCATATTATCCTCTTCCTCACTATCATACCTGGTGCTTGGCTGACCACCAGCTTCCAGGTCTTCACTCGGTCTGGTCCAGAGGTCCCTCTGCTCCCCGACAGGCGTCAGACCCTAGGCACTGGCTTGTAAGTCCTTGGGGGGTGTAAGTCCTACATAAGGGGATGGTAGTCAGGGAAAGAAAAAGAAAGTTTTCACAGGATTAGAGCATTGATTTATTATATCGCATTATACCTATAGAATTTTATCTTTATTGATGACGTCAAAATTCTGCAAGTCTACGACTAATAAAATTTTAATTTTAATTTATATGAAGTGTTCAACGTTCCTGAGCTCCGCTTGCGGGGTGACCAAATGCACGAAGATAGGGGGGGGAGGGTGCTTTCGATCACACCACTTCTGCAGTGCAGCCTTGCTTGATATATCACAGGCATTTGATATGCACTCATAAGAGAAAAGTACATTTTACTGATTTCAGTTTCAGTCCGGGTTGCCAATCTTTAAAAGTAAAATTATTGTGCCAGCTACTCAAAATTATAGATTTGTGTTCAAAATTATCTTGCATCATAAATCCTGCAACAATAAAAATATCAGCATAACACTTATGAAAGTGTAACAGCATTATTGTTTATGGTATCCACTTATAAGATTGACGATCTTAACTAGTAGAAACTTAGCACTTATATTTCTCGCACTATTCATCCGAAAGTTCATTTTCCCAACTATTGCATTACACAAATTTGTTGCTGAGATAAACTTTGACATCTTCTCGCTGACTTGCAGGTTTTAGGCCCTACCACATCCCTTCATAAGCTGAGACGACAGAATAAGTCCATTTACCGTATCTAGCGCCAATCTGTTTCTAATTTTTGTCTTTATTAATCCCAGTTCAGATAAAACTCTTTCACAAGAAGCGTTCCTGTGCGGCAATGAGATCACTGATAATGCAACCTCCGCCAGTTCTTTGAAATGAGTATTTCTACCAAAGTGGTATATGTTTAACAGCGCTCCAGAGACTCTCAGGTTCAAGCATATTCTTTATTTCACACGGAATATCACATATTCAGAGTTTTTTCCATTGATCATTAATTTTCTGAACAGTGCCTTCTTCATTGAGATTACTAGATCTGGGCACACTGGCAATAAACGGTTAAATGGTAGGAGGTTTAGTAGGATATGAAATTGTTGCCTTAGAGGGGTGGAGACAGGCCATGAGGGCAAAAGTGGTGGCTCTATTTGTAATTAATTTCATTTCGCTGGTGTGACAAACCAGTGAAAATGATATTTCGCCGGTATCGAACTATCATAAATTCAAATTACCGTACATCCCCATAGTTATCGTACGGGTTGGCAACCATGTGTACAAACTTTAACATTATCGTATGCCCCATAATTATCGTCCGGGTTGGCAACCCTGGTTTCAGAACGTTGGCAAGTATGTGAATGTTTTGAATTACGTCATGACATTTTGGTGCTGGAAAATCAAACTTCAAGAAGATGTATAATGATTGGCGCTACCCCGTATAATGACCAGGAAATAAAAATGCAAATGTTTATTTGATGCAATGGGAAACTGTTGCCATCGTTGTGGAGTGAGAAGGAAGGCTTCCAAAAGGTATTGGACGTATACTTGTTTGTGAATCAGATATAACCTTTGAATTAATTAAGGGTTAAATGACTAGCCCGGATATATTTGCCTGATTTTTATGTTATTCAGGAAAATTGTGCTTATGCTGGTTGGCCTTGATAATGCAGGAAAGACAACGGCAGCGAAATCTTTAATAGGAGGTAGGTAGTATTGTTGAAGCACAATTTTGTTGATGTAATTATTAACCAAAGAAACCGATGATTAATGGAACTGAAGCATACGTTACAGTGTAGATGCATATTTAGAAGCATTTTCTTCGTAAGTAGGATAGTATAAACATCGATAAACATTGAATACTAGCCATTTTAACGACACTGTCAATCACCAGGATCACATCACTCATATACATACACTAACCTAACCTAACACGTGCAAAATTTCGACAAAACGGGACCTTATTACCCTACTCATACACGTAAACTAAACCTAACAAACACGGGCAAAATTTCGATAACATAGGACCCTGTTATCAGTCATTTACACACACTAAACCTAACCTAACACAGGCAAAACGAAAACAAAGTTTGACCGCCAAATAAAACTTTCAAAATCGTAATCAGCAATAACAATTTCAACTTAAATACATTAATCAATCATTCTAGCATATAGTATACTCGTTTATAAACATTTATTTGCTAAATTTCCGCTACATACGCGAAATAAAACCTCCGCATCGCATATACGAAATTCCCTCATAAATCAAAAACGAAGCTTGAGTGCCAAAATCGTAATCAGCAATAAAAACTGCATCTATTGCACTATGTTTCATTCATTTTCTCGAGCGACCGATTTTGTAAAGAATTACCGAAGGTCGTAAGCCACAAAGTAGAAAACCCAATGATCGCCCTAATCACATTAAGTCTGCGGTTCAAATCCTGCCAGTACCATGCTCTGTTTCCTAGCAGGTTTTCCCAAGCTTTCCTGTACCGTTGCAACTGGCAAGGGCAGGAGAAGTACTCTAAACTTGGCCTAGAATATTTTGTTCCCAAAATTTCTTTCCCAGTATCATTTCTGTACATATATCATTCAGTGTCCATGGTGGTGTATGCAGGCAACCATTACCACCACCATCACCTGTTTTTGATTTCGTTAAAAAATGGCTGATGATTTTTATTAATAATACCATATGGTCAAAGAATTTAAATAAATGATAAACTATCTTGAATTTTTGTATATTGCCTGTGAAGTCTTCATTCAGAATGGTCATATACTTCTGTATAACTGGTAAACTACAGTACGTTTACTACAAAACCTGGCTGGCAGGTTCATGGCCTATGTGACCTCACTACTTTTCTTGCGCACGTCTGCGGATCATCCCACGTGCAGCAGTCATACTTCTGTTAGGTAAGTGTCAAATGCTGTTCTAGTCCAGTTCACATAAGAACATTAGGAGTGAGTATTAAAAATAGAAGCTCTAATAACAGTGAAGTATTCTTCATGCTTGAGATCATTTTGAGTCACCTTTTTTACACTCATCTTCACTTAAAATGTTTTAAAAATTTTCAGGATTGTTTGATCCCATCATCAACCATTGGGTGACTGACGCTATCCTCCACTGACTGACTGAGGATAGCATCAGTCACCCAATCGCTGATGATGGGATCGAACGATCCTGAAAACATTTCCAGTTTTTAAAACATTTTAAGTGAAGGTGGGTGTAAGAAAAATGAATCAAAATGGTCTCAAACATTAGGAGTGTTTATGTATGATATGCCAGTGCTTACATCATCTTGTAGGGAAGTTATAAGGCAATCTGAAACTAAATTTCCTGGCGTGTATATTCTGAATACAGACACCATTCGTTTGCATGTAAATAAATTCAGGGAGGCAGCATCAATTTGTGATGGAAAAAAAGGTAAAACGGAACAAAATTAGACGAAATCAGACAAAAATTGGAATGGTCACCTCGAAAATCTTGTAGGCACCTTGCACAAGACAAAATCAAACAAAATATCATGAGAGAAATTTACGCTATTTTGGAAACTGAACAAACGTTTGTGAATGAACATTTTAAGTAAAGGTGAATGTAAAAAAAAAGTGGATCAAAATGATCTCAAACATTAGGAGTGTTTAGTTTAGTTTTGCTTGAAGTGTTTTCAAAATGAATTGATTGCAGTATATAGTACAACAAAGAGTGTATATGTACGATATGTAAGTGTTTATATCATCTTGTAGGGAAGTTATGAGGCAATTTGAGACTAAATTTCCTGGCGTGCATATTCCGAATAGAGACACCGTTTGTTTGCATGTAAATAAATTCAGGGAGACAGGATCAATTTGTGGTAGGAAAAGAAAGGTAAAACAGCTTGTGCTTACAGAACAGAAATTAGACAAAATCGGAGAAAGATTGGAATGGTCACCTCAAAAATCTCGTAGGCACTTTGCACAAGACAAAATTAAACAAAATATCAGGAGAGAAATGTATGCTATTTTGGAAGCTGAGCTAATGTTTGTGAGTGAAAATTTCCGCAGATGTATTGATACAGATGGACGACATTTCCAACATCTCCTGTGATAAGACATATTGTGTGTTTACTCTGATAATTGTTAATTGATTTGATGTTCATGCATGCAGGAGACTGCCCATGCGACTTCCAGCCAAATCATCCAGTACGTGTCCAGGAGACGGGCCAGGTGCCTGTTGGCCAAGTTTTGTAGTAAATGTACTGTATAAGAAATAGACAAAAAGTTCCAGTTCTGTGTGGCTAATAGTATTAAAGTTGAATATGGCAGTTACTAAAGCTTACATACTTTCTGATGCTAGAACGTAGTGCATTTTTCAAAACATTACCTAATGGTTGGACGCACTATGTGATGGCCACTAAATATCATTACATCTTAGTGGTTTTAAAACGATACAACGAAAGTGGATTCTTGTAGGTCTCTGATAAGAAAACGTGGATTGGTGGTGGGATAATGTGTTATAAGCTTTACATCGGTGTGCTAAAAGTCATATACGAGGTCTGTGCAAGAAGTATCCGACCTTGTGCCGGGAAAAAAAATTATGTACCTGAGTGGATGGGACTCTTAATCCCCTTCAAAGTAGGCCCCTTCTGAAAGCACACACCTAATCCAGCGGTCCTTCCATCGCTGGAAGCAGTTCTGGAAAGCTTCTTTTGAGATGCTGCGCAGACGTTCCGTCGCGTTGTGCATTATCTCCTCACAGGTCTCAAAACAGGACGCTTTGAGCATTGTCTTTATCTTTGGGAACAACCAGAAATCACATGGGGCCATGTCAGGTGAGTAGGGAGCTTGACGAACCTGCAGAATGCCGTGCGAGGTCAGGAAATTCTGGATCAGGTGTGACGAATGAGCTGGAGCATTGTCGTGATGCAGCTGCCAGTTGCGTGCGGCCCACAGATCAGGTCTCTTGCGCCGATCTGCATCACGAAGATGACGAAGGACTTCTCGGTAGTACTCCTTATTGATGGTCTGCCCTTGTGGTGCGTACTCATGATGCACAATGCCCCGATAGTCGAAAAAAACAAGCAGCATCATCTTCACTTTGCTCCGAACCTGTCGTGCTTTTTTTGGTCTTTGGGAATGTGGGTGCTTCCATTTAGATGACTGGGCCTTTGTTTCTGGGTTGTACGCGTACACCCAGCTCTCGTCACCAGTGATCACAGTCTTCATGAACTCAGGATCGCTATTGGCGCATTCCAGCATGTCCTGTGCCACTGCAAGGCGGAGTTGTTGCTGCTCCGGTGAAAGCAGCTTGGGCACAGATTTTGCTGCCACTCTTCGCATGCCCAAATCCTCAGTCAAAATGCTGTCTGCAGAACCAACGCTGATCCCAACCTCAGCAGCAATCTCCCGAACTGTCAAACATCGGTCCTCCATGATCAGTGTACGCACTTGCTCGATAACAACAGCATTTCGGCTCGTTGATGGTCTTCCGGTTCGTGGGTCACTCTCCGCCGACATGCGGCCATCACATTTTAATTTGAGTAATTTTCATTGCATCATCACCGAAAGCCTGCTGGATCTTGCGAATGGTTTCTGATTGGGTATCCCCAAGTTTCTGGCAGAACTTGATGCAATACCGTTGCTCCATGCGTTCCGTCATCTTCCAGAAAATGTGAATGCGACGAACACGTGTTACACGGAGCCAATCACTGGTAGCTACTGACGTGACCGGTGGTGCTGCGGGGGTATAAATATTCACGCATGCGCAGGAAGCTTCCTTCTACGAGTATGCGCAGTTGCCATACCTACCTCATTCTTTGTTAGCGAGAAAAAAAATAAGGTCTGATACTATTTGCACAGCCCTCGTATAATGATCAATTAATGCTTAAATATGCATATATTATTATGTGATTGTGATCTAAATTCATCTAAGTGCCTGTGGAAACATTAAGAACTCTAGACTTGAAGTATTATACAAGAACAACAAAAATTTTAGTTTGTGTTCGTGTAACAGTGAGTGTTTCAACACAAAAGTAATTTTTCGTTAAATATTCACACATAAAGCGTGTTATATGAATTCTGATTATTGATTCTGATACTACTAAGTAAACTGCATCGAACAATATCAATATCTGCTATACCCGAATGATTTTGTGTACACAATTTGCATTCTTCTGTGAAATACGGTGAAAGCCATACATCTGTGCTAAGTTTGGTTAACTTTGTTTCTTTCACTATTATTCTAAATGTGAAGTGTTGTATGGCCTTATATCATAATATTTTAAATGTTTTAGATAAATTAGACCAGTGTATGCTAATATATTATATAACTGTGTGATTTTCAACGTAATTTATCACATTTTACCTGAAATATGGTAACGGCCATATGAACAAATACAAGATATCAGTGTGTTAAGTTAAAGACAACGAACAGTTTTCCTTTGATAATTCACTGCCGTATAACTTGAAAATGCATCCGTATCTATTAAGTACAGTGCAATATTTATAAATTTAACTGAAAGTGCGGTTTTATTGGAAAAGACATTATTTTCCAAATAATTCCAATAAATTAATTAATATCACAAAATTATTTTTTCGTCATCAATAAAATGAATAGAAAATCACATAAATTATCAAAAGATTTTAATAAAATGAGTGTTTTGACGTCCAAAGCAAAGTCATCTGAAATTAACCAAATTATGAAAATGACAAAATCTACCGACATTGCAAACTTAAATACAAAAATATCTGGGCTTGATGGCATTTCCAAAGCTGAACTAAAGATGTCTAAGTTTGTTGACACTCATCTAAAATGACAAAATGTAATTAACATTACAAGTACCATAATGGAAAGAACTACAAACAATGATGACTTAACATCGAAAATGGATACACTTAAACAAATTGAAGACAATACATCTACAATAAGAGATGACTTACAATCCACAACTATTGAGCTTAATGTACAAAAGAAAGACAACGAAATAGAGGACATAACAAATACTTTCATACCCATAATAGAAGATAAAGAAGCATTTCCAACACTTTCAATAATCTCAACTACGACAACACCTACAAAAGTCAATCCCGCCTTAGAAAATAATGAATTTGAAAATAATTTCACGGAAGCAATGTCACAAATAAACTATTTATTAGGAAATGAAAAAATAAATACCAAAAAGAAAGAGAAAATTTATATAACGTTAGGAAAACTAAACTTCTACTATGAAAACATAGTTCGCGAAAACACTAAATTAAGAACTGAAGTAGAGGTTTTGAAAGAAATAAAATCAACTCAAAAAACACAAGAACTACCGACTTTTGCCTCAATGGTGAAACTACCCTCAACTAATAAAACAGATGCACATATACGTAACACTGTGATAAAAAACAATATATTATTCATTAAATCAGAAAATCAAAATTTCAAAAAAATACAAGAAATAGTTACTAGTGAATTGAATCCAGCAAAAGATAAAATCAAAATTAGAAATATTCGGAATAATAACAAAATGGTTATAATTGAAGCAGACACAGAAGAAGATATTAAGAAAGTTATAGATCATCCGCAACTACAAGAACAAAACTTGACAATGGAATTGCCAAAAAGAAGACGTCCATTGATGATTATTTATAATGTATTATCTGGACAAAGCAATGAAGACTTAATTATAAACATATATAAACAAAATTTTGAACATCTTATGACAGAAGAAGAATTTCATAATAATTTTAAACTTCGATTCAAAACAGGTCCTCACAAACGAACAACAGTTCATCATGTTGCTGAAGTTTCTGCACAACTCCGAAAAGAAATGATTAAAACAGGTAGAATTTTTGCGGGATTTCAATCCCTAACAATTAAAGATTATCTGTCTATTGCAAGATGTTTTAAATGTCATGACTTGGGACATACCGCAAAATGGTGTACCAGAGTGGAAGAAGGAGAACATGCAAACTGTAGACACTGTGGTGAAAGAAGTCATCATATTGAAAACTGCAGTAAGAGAGCTCAACCGGCGATATGTATCCCTTGCTCTAGAAGAAAAATATTCTGTAAAAACCAAAAAGACTTATCGATTATTAATGGATAGACTCATCTCTCGAACCGATTATGAGTAACAAAAATTGGCCAATTAAAAGAAAAGAACATCAGAGAAAATTAAATAAATATATAAGAATAGGGCAAATCAACACCCAAAATTCAAAATTAGTAATGGGTGAATTAAGAAAACTAGTTGAAGAAATGAATATAGATGTGCTATGTTTACAAGAACCATACACTATTCATAATAAAATTCCTTATTTCCCAAAATCAACAAGGATAATTTGTGACGGTGCCAGCCCTAAGGCAGCAATAGCCATCATCAACAAAGACCTTCAAGTTGTTAAAATAACTCAAGCTTGTGACACTCATTCAAATTGTGTTGAAATCACTAGTAAAAATGGCAATTTTATTATTGCTAATTATTATTTTCAACACAGCGATGAAGTAGAACCATATTTGGATAAAATTAGAGATGTTCATAATCTTCATGTACAAAGTCCATTAATAATCACTGCAGATGCCAATGCCAAATCACCTTGGTGGGAAGAAAAAAAAGATTCAAGAGGTGAAAAAATGGAAGAATTAATTGCGGAACTGCACCTTCATGTTCAAAATAAACCAAATAATCCTCCAACTTTTGAAAACCGAGCAGGAGCAAAGGCGAACATTAACATTACTATTACCAATAGTAAAGCCTCTAAATTCATTCAAGAATGGAAAGTAGGACAAGGATTAACCTCTAGTGACCATAACTTCATATATATGAATATAAATCTTGGATCTACGGTAAAGGAAACATGGCAACCTTTTAAACTTAATTTTGATTTAAGTAAGGTAAACTGGAAGAAACTCAATGAAGAAATTAAACTTCCATCACCAACAATCTTTGGTGATAACATTGACAAAAAAGCCATGGAACTTACTAAAGCAACGATAATCGCTACTCCTAAAAAAACAAAGCATAAAGCTCATTTTCCTCTATGGAATGAACAATTACAAAAACTTAGAAGCAAAATGAGGAAACATAGAAGATCTTATCAACATGCTGTAGTACAACATGAAAGAGAAAGATATCTAATAATGTATCAGGAATCTAAACAACTTTTTAAATCTAAACTAGAAGAATGTAGAAGAAAGTCTTGGGACCTCTTTGTAGATACACAATTATCCTTAAACATCTGGGGAATCCCGTTTAAACTTATTACTAATAAAATAAGAACACCTGAAACTATATCAACTTTAAGGAAAGAAAATGGATCTTTAACTAAAAATTGGACGGATACTACATACACTCTACTTAGAGCTCTTCTACCACCTGATATTAAAGAGAGTGAAACTGAACATCAAACTCAAATGCGCATGGATTTTGAAAATGTGTTACCAAACTCAGGAATAGTGATCCCGTTTACTGTAGAAGAAGTAAGGGATTGCATTTATAAATTAAAAGAACGTAAATCCCCAGGACCAGATGGTATTCCAGTAGAAGTTATACATCATCTACAGCCAAAAATTGCTCCATTATTAAGAGACTTATTTAATGAATGCCTTATACAACAATGAGTACCCTACTGTTGGAAACAATCAAAAGTAGTCATAATAGGGAAAGGCAACAATAAGGACCCATGCCAACCAAAATCTTATCGACCGATATACCTCTTAAATGTCTTAGGCAAGTTGCAAGAAAAATTACTTAATAAACGATTCCAAGAACATCGCAATATTTTTGGAGCAACTAATAGACAATACGGTTTTAGAGCTGGAAAGTTGACGGAAGATGCCATAATCAAGGCACTTGAAAATAAAAATTCTTCTCATAAATATGTCACTGCTATATTTTTTGACATACAAGGCGCCTTTGACAATCTCTGGTGATCAAGCCTTTTTAAGAGATTAAAAGATATCAACATCCCAAAATGTCTATATGGCACACTCAAGGACTACTGTACGAACAGATCAGTGTATATAGACGGAATTACCCATAGGTTATCAAGAGATTTATCCAAAGGCTGCCCTCAAGGATCTATACTTGGTCCTATCTTTTGGGATATAGGAATAGAACCTCTTGGTATTAACCAATTGGAAGAAGATGATGAAATAAAAGATGTCATCGCATATGCGGACGATTTAATGGTCATTGTTGAAGCTGACAATAGAGCAGAACTTGAGCGCAAAGGAAACTTTGTTGCCACGAAAATACAGGAATGGTGTAAGCTAAACAAACTAACAATAGCTTCAAATAAATCTATGTATATGCTAATCAAAGGAAAATTAAAACGAAACCCAATTATAAAAATAAATGGCATTAATATACAGAGATCACATGTTACAAAATATTTAGGTTTCCATATAGATGAAAAAAATAATTTCAAACATCATGTGGAAACTGTACGTACTACAGCCGAAAAAATAATGATACAAATCAGCAACATCGGACAAAATAGATTTCATCTACCACTTCTTCACATTAGAGCGTATAATAACGCTATAATGTCCGCCATCATGAGCTATGCAGCAGGTGTATGGGCACACTGTGCCAAAAATGAAAATATAAAACGTTTGTTAAGAAGAACACATAGAAAAATACTACTAAGATTCACAGGTGCAACCAATACCACACCAACTATGGCGTTATTAGTAATTACGGCAATATGGCCAATAGATTTACAAATTTGTAAAAAAGGAGCCATATACTGGTTGAGAAAAGAAAAATCTGAAAAAGTAAAGGATATAATAGGAATAAATTGCCAAACCAAAGTAGACATAAAAAGAGCTCTTTTAAGAGATTGGCAAAACGAATGGGATAACATCAAAGAAGGGAGAAGAGTCTACAATATATTCCCTAAAATAAATAAAAGATTAAAAATGAAACATCTGAATCCAACAGAAGGACTAATTCATTTCTTGACTGGACATGGCCCATACAACACCTATTTTTACAAAATAAATAAATCTCCTACAAACATGTGTGAGACCTGTGAAACTATAGATACGCCGGAACACAATATATTGGAGTGTGTAAAATTTTCAGAATTAGTAGAAAACGAACGACTAGCAATACAAGGCTATACTTTGCAAGAAATACTATTAAATAAAAACTTATTGAAGAGCCTACAAATTCTAACTAATAAAATATTGAAACAAGCAATCACGGAATACAGAAGATCAAGACCAATACACATCCAACCTATTGCTGCATCAAATACTCCAAGAAGATCCATAAGGCTGAATACACCTAAAACAACTAGAACTAATCTTTAACAAAGAGTTGGCACCCCAATAGTTGAAGGAAACACTATGTAGTGTCTCTAAGAGGAAGAAGACAAACTATATAACAATCATATGAACATTATTAACTTACTTGTTTGGATTAAGTGTTATGTTAGTATTTAGTTTTCATTTTCTGCAACATAAATATTGTTAAAGGAATGTTAAAAATTTTTTTTTTTTAAATGTGATGTAACCAATATAATAATTAACTATCCTGATGTAAGAAATTAGGTATCAGGATTAATAAATGCAGATTATCTATCTATCTATCTAGTTACTAAAGCTTGAGAAAGACTTGTGTAATCAATTTCAGGATAGGTGCATATTAATCCTGAGTTAATAAGGAGTATTGGCAATCATTGGGTTTTAGCTACATTGATGTATGTATGTATGTCTTTATTCACCGTAAGAATTTTTTTACAAATTCATGGCTTCGTCAATTTTTAAATAGGGAATACAAATAATATTGGTTTAAACAATATCATGAATACAAATAATAACAACAGAGACAGCATTACAGTCATAAGAGTATAAGTTATATATATAGCCTACAGATTAAACACAAATAAAATTATTCAGAGAGTGAATCAAATAATATATATATACAGAGACTGTTACAGTAATATAGTGTTACAATAATACAGATAAAATTATTCAGAGAATGAGTCAAAGAACTCCTGCACACTGTAGTAGGTTTGCTCAATTAGAAAATTTCTAACTTCTTTCCTAAACTTAGTTTGACTGCTACTGTGGATTCTATTTGCGATTTTATTATACATGTGTATGCCTCTATGCAGTATGGAATTTACCTTTTTTGTTGTTCTGGCAGTCTGTATGTGTATTTTATTACTATTTCTGGTACTATGTGTATGAACAGTGTTGTTTATGCTAAATAAGTGAATATTGTCCCTTATAAAACAAACAGTTTCTAAAATATACAGACTTGGCAGCGTAAGAATGTGATTTTGCCGAAAGTATGGTTTACATGATGTTGTCCTGTGCAAATTTAGCATTAGTCTAAGTATTTTCTTTTGCATTATGAATAGCACTTATTTCGCTACTGGATCCCCATATAAATATACCATAAGCAAGCACAGATTGTACATAAGAGAAGTAAACCATTTTTAGTGTTTGTAGGTTACTGATGCTCTTTAGGACATATATTACATAATGAGCTCGATTTATTCTTGCTGTAACATTCTTAATATGACTTTTCCAATCTAAGTGTTTATCAATTATGATTCCCAAAAATTTTGTTTTGGAGACATCTACGCTTTAGTGTCACTTTGCAATCTGGCCTGGCCACAACTACTACCCTCCCACGCTTTGGTTACACTTTGCAGCTAAGGGCCCTGAGTATATTTTGCTATACTTGTTTATTATGTGTATACCTGCCTGTGCTGTATGCATTTGATGGCTGCCATGTTATGGTGCAACCATTGAATTTCAAACCATATTCCTTCTAATTTACATTTATTGTTATAAATATGTTATGTGTAGTTCTCATAAGTGTCATTCATGTGTATTTGTTGATTGTGGGACTATTGAGGATACGGAACATTAACCAACAGAAATTTAACACCGAAAATATGTATATCTCTTTAAAAGATACTTTATTTCGAAAACTTAGTATTTTTGGCATCTGTCATTCCCAAAATACTTGATATGGGTTTTAATTTTCCAACATCCTCATGTTATGAAGTGCTGTCACCTTTCAGTTATTTCTCATGATTTTCTGCAATAAGCATGGAATTTTGAAGCCAGCATATAGCAATCTGGTTTTAAGCACTTTGCTCATTCCAGCCTCCTGTCCCATTATAATGAAACCCTATCTGCAAACAATTTACTCAATAATAACTAGTGGATTCTTCCTGGCTGATAAGCTGTGGTCTGCTGGAATTTCAATGTCCAAACATTTCGTCCTTATCTGCATTTGACATTTTCAGTGGCATGGTCTTAATCTTCTAGGCTCATTGACTGTAAATGCTGGGGTATTTACATGAAGGCTGCCCACACAGTTAGTTCAGCTGGACAGGATGATGTGGTGAGTCTGGTGGGCAGGGCTTAGCCTCTTCAGTATTGATGCTTGCTGATTGGCTCACGTTCTTTTTGTGTTAGCACCTGTTTTGTATGTTCAAGTATTGGAATCCAGGTTTTATTAAGTTTGAGAGCTTCTTCCTTTCTATTAAAGTTATTCAGGTGTTTGTAAATTTCTATTGCTTCCATTGTAGTCTGGGGTAATCGTATTTTATTGAAGAAAGAATGGTTGTGTTGTTAAATTGAAGCATGTGTTCCCGTTCTACCCAAAGTGCATGTTTTGCAACTGCAAACTTGTCTGACTGGTCCAGATAACTGTTCCATCGGTCTGTTTATGCTGTGCTGGGTGGTACCTATGTATGTCACGTTGCAGGAGCAAGGGATCTTATATACATTGGCTGAAGTAAGCAGGTCCCTGCAAACTTGTCTGACTGGTCCAGATAACTGTTCCATCAGTCTGTTTATGCTGTGCTGGGTGGTACCTATGTATGTCATGTTGCAGGAGCAAGGAATCTTATATACATTGGCTGAAGTAAGCAGGTCCCTGGAATATTTGGCAGTGCGCAATAAATTGCTTATCTTCCTAGTGGGCTTTAAAAATTGTTTTTATGTTATGGTGCTAAAGTAAGTGTTCAATACTGTCCGTGACTTTTTTAAAGTATAGCAGGAAGACTGTGCCTTTGCTTGTGGGCAGCTTTTGTTTGAGACTGGCAGGCTGAGGTCTGGGAGGATGTTGAGCCCTGCAGACTACTTGGACTGTGTAATCATTTGAACATAAGGCCTGATGAAGGGGTCGTAGTTCCTGTTGTAATGCATATGGCTCACAGATGTAAGCAGCATGGACAGCAAGAGTATAGTGGCATGTTTCTGCTTGGGAGGATGGATGGAATTCTTGTTTAAATAGCAATCCGTGTTAGTGGGCTTTTGGTATACTGTGTGTCAAGTTTCCTGCTTGCATTTTTGCTCACCTATTATACCTCAAGGTGAGATCCTAACTTGGCCGAGCGAAAACCAACAGAAAATGGGAGGGGTGTTAAGCCTTTGTTGACAAAACCAACAGTAGACAGATGAATATAATAGTTTGTGGAGCATTAAGTAAACTATGTACATTAAGTATGATAAACCTTTGGCTCCAGTCAGTCTACTTGGTGATAAAGTTTTAATGTGTGAATGGACTTTACAATGACGTGAAATACAACCGTACGGTCATACCTACTATGGCAACTGTCAATAAGCTGCCGTGAGCTACGGCATACCGTCTCCATAAGAAAGATGCTCTAGATTCCCAACATCAAGGATTTATAGATCTCGAAAAATGTCTTTGTGATTCTTCTCATTAATATTTACTTTTTAAGTCCAGTAATCTGGAGCTTGTACTCTCCCTTGCAATTGGGGATACTTGCCTTTTGTCTGCCAACTTCTTTGCTTGTCCTTCCTTCACGGTAATCATTTGCTTGTTCTACAAACATCCCTTCTGTTTCACGGTTGCACAAATATTGCATTGACTGACTGTCGCCTTTAAAATACAAGTGTAGCACAATTCTTAATACCAAATAATTTTCATAGTTAACAATAGTTACATATTTTATGCTAAAATAAGCTACCAGTATACAATATATATTCCACATATACAACAGACCAGTACATCTAAGAAGGCTAGTTGACCATTATTTTCTATTTCTATGTGAATTGCATTCAAGGATTGGAGCTGTTGAAATGATGAAGAAAATCTGCTGAACCTCTGTGACTCCAGACAATGAAAGTCTCCCAAACTGATGATTTGTATGAGACAGAACTCAAAGCAGTAACCTCAAAGCACCCCTTTAAGAAGTTGGCAATTATGGGCTCAGCGGGCTGTCCATGGCAACCCTGTCCTCTATTCGTAGAAAGCCTGGTTCCATTGGAGGTACATGGTGGTAAGCACTATTATGTCATGTGGTAAAAGGTGTTTCATCTGTGTGATGGCATCATTTACAGGAACCATGATGAAGAGAGGGACAACATCGAAACAAATGAGTACATCATGAGGCTGCAAGGTGATAAGTCACTAGGTTTTAAATCAAATGAGCTAGAGTCCTTGATGCAGGTGTCTGTGGGTCGGAGCAGGTAGCTAATGTCCGCTCACCTTATGAGAATAAAGGGGAGAGGAGAGACATTCCATATAGTGTAACCTGAGTTTTGTAAACTTCCTGCAAATGTTCTTCTGCTAAAGGTGCTGCTTATGTTGCCAACCTTACCTCCGATGTTATTCATGCCATGTTTACTCACTGCTGACTTCTCTTAGTTGCAATTGTAAAATCATACGAGTTGCTACTGTTACATTGGAAGTCAAGAAAAAAAGAGTGATACATTCAGAAGATAAAATTACTGTTGTACAGTTGTTTGATTTTGCCTCTTCAATTAAAATATCAATATCCTCACTAGAATATTCGTCAAATCTTTTGTCTGCCATTTTTAATGGCTTGCTAATTCTTTTTACTATACATGGATACTTCAAACTCTCAGAAATGTAAGAAAAGGAGGAGGTGATATAACCAAAGTGATAATACTACGACCAAAAGGCGATAATCTGGCATGAGTGGAACATCTTTATAATTATTTACCACTGAATAGATATGCGCTTCAAAGATGAACAACAGCTAAGTTCCATTTTGGGTAAAATCTATTTAACATTCTAAAGATAAAGCAATTTACATGCTTACTTCCTTAATTTTCAATCATTCATCCTGCTGATACACCTAAAAACATGGTTCCAAACAAAATGGGGTGTTACACAGGGCACATATAATTGAAACTTCTTTTCTAATATATTTTGTCTTGTAATATGTAGAATAAGTAGATTGCAATGTGATTAGCATGAGCAAAAATGTTCATGTTACATAAGTCATTGAGTTACATGAATATTGTCTGGGGATGTAGGAGTTTGTTCTCGTTCATTATCATAACTGGTCAGATGTTCTTCTGTAGCTGGATTTCTTTGTCAAACCTGATGTAACAGAGTATGGTGTGGCTTATTACATTGTTTACAAGGTGCTGTCTTTGAACGTTTTTGTGCCGTATGCTTTTCTTGTAAACAGTTGAAACACAACCTTGATCTTGAAAGAAATGTTCTTCTTTCACTGACTGGGGACTGAATAAGTGCATCGCATTTGTACAGTGCATGTGCTGCCTTACATTTCTGACAAATGGAACTAGTCGCAGAAGTGAAAGTGTTCATGTTTTGACCCTTATGGTGCTTATCTGATTTTGTGCGATGGGGTTCTCCAGTTTCCCCTGCCATTCATTCCACCAATTGCTCCATTATCACCCTTCCAATCATTCATTTCGCCTGCATTTCATATTATCCTCTTCCTCACTATCATACCTGGTGCTTGGCTGACCACCTGCTTCCAGCTCTTCACTATGGCTGGTCCAGAGGTCCCTCTGCTCCCCGACAGGCGTCTGACCCTAGGCATAGGCTTGTAAGTCCTACATAAGGGGAGGGTAATAGAAAGGGAAAGGAGAAAGAAGAGTTCTTGCATCAGATGACGTCTGTTTACTACCCACCACATTTTCCAATCCTTGTCGTCTTTTGTCCAAAATAAAAATGAGTTCTTGCAGCCGAGGAAATGATGTATCATTTAAATGAAGTTCCCAAGATTTCTTGGTTGTATTGTCTAGTTTTACTTTCTCTACTGGTAAGTAGGGGAAGTATTGTATTCCACCCAAAAATTTAATGTCGAGATTTCACCGGAAATACATGTTTTGAGGCCCCCTGAATCCAAAAAAACATTTTTAGAAAAAGGTCCGTGTGTGTGTCAGACTCTCAGTCTGTGGACAGCATAACTCAAAAACGAAAAGTCGGTTAAAAACCAAAGTTGGTATTTAAGTTTAATGTCTTTCAAGGGTGCAACACGAAGATTTTGAAGAAAATAGCCCCACCCTAAACTACCCTTTACATGGAAAATTTTTATTTTCTTGAAAATGGCTCTAACGATTTTGATTAAAATGTCATATGTTTGAGATATTTTTATGACAAATGAAGTGTATATTTTGAATTTTCTGGCTATGGCCCCTTTAGTAGTATTTACTCTGGACGACTTTTGCATAACTGGTAAACCGTTAGAGATAGACCAAATTATACTATACAAAAAATGTAGATCTTGCTAAAATACACAATTTATGTCTCAATAAATTTTCTTGTAGGTTGAACCATTTTGGAGATATTCCTTGTTATGTGTGTGGGTTTCGGAAAACTTGCTTTCATGAAATGGTACATCGTTGTTCATTTTTTTATGTTACATGTGCAAAGAGAACGGAATCTCAAAGCTTTAAACGATTTGACTATCGCACAAAGCCTACTGCATTCTAATATTCCCCTTGCACCTACAAGGAAATAACCAATAAAATAATTTGTGCAAATGTTTATTTTAACTAACATGAAGAACATATAGGAATAAGAGTTTGTAAGAATGGTTAGTACAAAAGTAGAGAAAGTCATGTGAGTGCAACACATCAGATTTTTTAATGTTATCAAGTGTTCAATAATGATATCACTTAGCTTAATGGGTATGTTTAGTGCTTCCAAAGCATTTGTATTATTTGACAATCTGTTCACTAACTCAGTGAGCTCTTGTGCAGATCCTTTTTGTACTGCCTTCAACTCGAAAAGACTTTTAATATGACAAGATGCAATGAGTCTTTTGTTTTCAAATCTTTTTGTTAATATTTCCCAGGCTATATGATAATTAGCTGGAGTCACAGGAATACTACTTATTATCTTCCTTTCATAGAAGTTTGATTATGATTAATTTAATTTAAAAGGTGAGTCAATAACACTAAACAACACTTACAACATAATTTTCCAGAACGCATTTCGAAGTTTAACTTTCCTCCATTATCAACTGGACAATAACTGGGTTTCCGTGGTGTTTCATGGTGCGGTTGGCGATGCTTCTTCTGATGTTTCTTCTGGTAACGGTTCAAGGAACTTGCTGAAAATATCTTTCTGAGGAATGTCGAAATTAAATACTCGGTTGCCATTTTTTACTCCATAAAAAACCTGCTACTTTCAAACATCAAAGATGCTATTCCACCTAACAAAAAATCTGGCATATACCAATTTGAATGCAGTGATTGTAATGAAATATACATAGGAAAAACCAAAAGAAATTTAGAAATTAGATCCAAGGAACATGTTAGGAACATCAAGAGTAAACAATTAGAAAAATCAGCAGTTGCATTTCACTTTTGGACAAAAAATCATGACATAAAGCTAGAACTGAAACTTCTCAAACACATAACCGGAAAACAAGAACTGTCCACATGGGAACAAATCTTCATTTTAAAAAATAGAAACCTAGTATTTAATTTTGACATTCCTCAGAAAGATATTTTCAGCAAGTTCCTTGAACCATTACCAGAAGAAACATCAGAAGAAGCATCGCCATCTGCACCATGAAACACCATGGAAACCCAGTTATTGTCCGGTTGATAATGGAGGAAAGTTAACCTTTGAAACACGTTCCGGAAAATTATTTTGTAAGTGTTAATTAGTGTTATTAATTGACTCACCTTTTAAATTAAAATACTACTTATTGTTTGTTTAACATCTCCCTTCTGTGTTAATTTCAAATAATTAAATTTTTGAATGTCAGACAGTTCTTCATTCTCATGTACTAGGGCTTTAAATGTATCACTAAAACTGATCCACCGATTGTATTTACCTTTGAACTCAGGTAGCTGGATAGCTGGGAGTTTTATATGTATGCCTGCTGATGAATGCACTGATCCTTGTGACGGTAATGGTGGTACACTGACTCTTACTTAATGGTCATCAATGAGCCTTTGCATACCCACATGCACTGCGTAATACCGAGCCTCAAATTCTTCTTTCTTTATCATGTATTTCTGGGTTCTCTTCCAATGTTTATATTTGATCTTGAATATATTCCTATTTTTCCCACAATTCTTGTAGTCTAGGAACTCGTAACTTCACTTTTAAGATGTCTTTGGTATTTTGATATTGTTATACAAATGTTTGTAAGCATGTTAATCCTGCTTTTATGCGAGTGCGGGCATTAACAAGTTGCTTTATTTGTTCGTCTGCCATATTCTTGAATTTCCTCGTGAAATCCACTGAGAAGAAATACGTCAGCGGTGTAAAGTTTTGCTTATATAGCAAAAGCCAGTTTTTCCGCTACTTTCATGCATCACCATTTTGCGATCTTATAACCCAACTTATAATCACAATTTGCTGTTCATAATCTGGCCGTCTAGGTTTAGAGTTGCTAACACTTATGAGGTCTGGTATGGACTGTATCTTTACTATGGTGCTATTATTTAATCTATTTCAAGTCTAATACCTGGAGTAACTGATGAAATAACATCACGCATTTCTTATTATACATCAACCGTCTTTTAATGAACTCCAAGGTTACTGACGTGTACCAACATGAACAAACAAGAATTTAAAGTAAGAACAAAATTAGAAACTAAAAGCTACTTATCTTTAGTAATATTACAAGTTCTTTGGTGCTGCGCTGACAGTGTTTCGAGTTGACTCCAACTCATTCTCAAAGCTATACAAACAAATTCGTTACAATAGCTACTGATGCTCATTTTAATCACTAATCTCTGAAAACAAAAACCATAGCCACTGATGCTCATTTTAATTAGCAATCTCTGAAAACAAAAATCTATAAATACAATCTATAGAAGGTATTTCAAAATTCATAACACGGTTGCTGTTTTTGAAAATAAATATTTTTTCCCAAACCATTAAATCTATAGGTCCACTTAATTGTTTTAATAATTTAACTTCTAGATTAATTTCATGATTAAATGACCAAAAATGATCTGCCACAGCTGATTTATCAGTTTGTTTATGCTTAATATTTCTAAAATGCTCTTTTATTCTGATTTCTAAATGACATTTAGTTTTACCAGTTTAAACCTTATCACAGTCCAAACAGCTAAATTGATAAATGCCAGATTTTTTATAATTTGGAATTTTATCTTTTTTAGAAAAATTTTAAATTTTGTGTATTAAATTTATTTTGAGGGACCAAATTTATTCCATGTTCTTTAAAAATGTTTTTTAATTTTTTTATTGACCCATGGATGGTAAGTAAACTTTTTAAAAATACAACTATCGTTTATTTTTTTGAGGATAGAAACCTCTTTAACAGCCTTTTGATACTTAAATTTTTCTATCTTTTTATGTATAAAATCTGTATTAAAACCATTAATTACTGCAGTGTTAATAATGTGTTTATATTCTGTGTAAAATTCTTCTTTATTAAGGGGTATATTTATTAACCTATAAATTGATCTATTGAAAACAGCAAATTTATGTGCAAAAGGATTAAAACTTTTATTTTTTATGTAATTATAAATACTAAAATTCAATTTATTGTTATGTCTTTTAATTTTGAAGTCTAGGAACGGAAGGCATCCATTATTTTCATTTTCCAAAGTGAATTGTATGACTTTATGTTATAAATTTAAAAGTTTTAAAGCATCATTTATCTGTTTTTTAGGAACAACAGCAAAAATGTCATCCACATATCTACACCATATTTAATGTATATTTTTCGCGTGCACTGACATCTGCACGATCATTGTATGTAAGGCCACAAATAATAACAGAGGTCGTAATAGAGATCATAATGACAGCAATCTCAAAAACGGAGGGAAATGAAAGAATTATAATAGCCGGACACATAAACTGCTGAATTGATAAAGAAAACACAAAACAGAAATGGTCATGGACGCATTAAAGGAGGAACAAATCTTCATTTCAAAAAATAGAAAGCTAGCTAACAAAAAAGACATGCCAACGTACATTGCACATAATGGGTCAAGTGCGATAGATCTACTACTATACAAAGGGGAAAAAATTAAATTAATAGAACAAAAGGGACTTTGGAACTCTAATACCACCCACTTAGGAAACACATTCCAATTGAAACTCCATGGATATATCAAAGGAGAGACAACACAAGAGGAGAACAGAAAACCAGGGCAAAAAAATTGAGGATACTAGACCCACAAACAATAAGACACAGCAAGGAAGAGATAGAAAAAGTAAAAGGAGAAATAGAAGGACGACTAGAAATAGCCATTGAACTGATGAATAACAATAAAATCGCTTGTGAAGAAACCAAAAGAAGAAGAGCACAGCCTTGGTTTAACAAAGCATACCACGAAGAACGAAGAGAAACACTGAAAGCCATAGGATTAGCAAAAACTACAAAACGAAAAGAGGACTTTCAGAACTATGCCAGAAGAAGCAAACAATACAAGACAATGATAAAGGAAGCAAGAGGATAATTCATGGAGGAAGAAGCCAGAAAGATGGCAGAAGAAGCGGGGAATAACCCTTCCCTAGCATTAAAAAGAACAAAACAAACAATGAAAGAGATTCCAATACAAAAATGGGAAAAGCACTTCTCAAGAATACTTAACAAAGGAAACAGAAAATAAGCATATGAAATAACATCAAAGAAAGAGGCAACAAGAAACAGAGTAGAAATAACAGAGGAGAAAGTAGATGTATCAGGGCAGCAAAAAACAAAAAAGCAACTGGACCAGACCAGATAGCAAACAAGCATTTAAAAAGCTCGTTAGAGATGCTGACCCAAATTTAGACAGAAATATTTAACAAATGCATAAGCACAAACACCGTTCCAGAGAATTTGAGAAAAGCCACACTAAATATATTATATAAGGGGAAGGGAAACACTGAAGACTTGAATGCATACAGAGTAGTAGTGCTCGAAAATACATCTTTTAAAATCTTCATGAAGATCGTTACAAACAAATTGACAGAACTCGCTCAACAGAACATACCAGAGAATCAGTTTGAATTCAGAAAAGCTAAATCAACATTACAAGCAGCAGAAGTACTAACAAAGGAAATAGATGAAGCACTCAGCAAACCAAAAGGAAAATATTACACAGCATTCATAGATTGTGAAAAAGCTTTCAATAGCATAAACAGAGGAAAGCTAATACAGAAGCTAAAAGATACGATTGGAAAGGAACATAACCTAATAGGTATAATACAAGACATCATGAGGCACAGCGCACTGGAAATAACTGATGGAGTGTCAACATCACAGGAAATAACACAAACAAACTGAGTTACGCAAGGTGACCCTATAAGCCCACTACTGTTTAACATAATGACAGCAGATATAGTAGAAAAATTGAAAGGATCCACCCTCATAATGTGTGCAGATGATATGGCCCTAGGATCAATTAACAAAGAGGAACTACAAGAGGATATGAACATGATAAAGCAATGGGTGACAGAAAACAAGCTCGTCATAAACAAGGACAATACAGCACAAATGATATATAGAAGAGGGGGAAAAATATCGAAGAACGATATCATAAAGATAATGAACCACTGAAAATAGTAAACAGGTACAAATATCTAGGCATTGCATTGCAAACAACAGGTACACAATTTAAGTCCACATACAGGAGAAAGCAGCAGCGGCTATAAAAGCAATATTCAATATTTAAAACATCACATAATTGAAACTAGAAACAGCGATGAAGCTGTTCGAAACGACAATAGCCCCAATAGTCACATACAGGTAGAACTATACTGGGAGAAATTAAAAATCAGTGACAGGGAGAAAATAGAATCTGTGAAAACAAGATACATAAAAAGGGCAATAGGAACCAGCAAATACGCACCAAACAGAATGGTGTATGCAATCGCCTGGGAAACCTACTTCCTGGAAGACATAACGAACAAAATACTATTACCAAGTACAGAAGCGTACAGAGAAGCAATAGCAAGAAACAAAATTAAGGAGAATGGGCTGTGCTGAATTCTTCGAAATGGATGCCATGACAAACAGACAATGGATGGAGAACAACCAACCACAGAGGCACGCCATAGTAGTTCTAGCAATTCATGGATTCCACGATCTACTGTGTACAACTCAGAAATACCGCCAAGTGAACGATCAGTGTGTGTAAAAAGAAGTGTGAACTCTACCACTACAACAAGTGCAAAAAAAGGACATGCCCACTAAATGAACTTATAAAAGAAAACAGACAAACTCATTAAATTCTCATTCAAGTGCAACTTTCACTTCATGTGAGATAATTAGAAGGTGTGGGTTGCACAGCCCATTGAGCAGTATATTTAAACTGTACATTCGTTATCAACATACTTATTTATTCAAGGCTTAATAAGATATATATATAATGCAGAGGAAGGCCTTCAACAATTTATAGTGATAGTGGGACAAATTTTAGAGGGATGAACAATGTGACGACTAAACTCTACTGGCTGCCACCAGTGTCAGTGATACTGCTCTACTGCTCCCACTGCTACTACTATTTTGCCACAAAACTACCCTTTTTTGTTACCAGCCCCAGAGAGTGTAGATAGTGTCAAACTTTAGTCACTAGAAGCACCATTCTACACAGCTAAAATGTATGTCATAGTTCTACAGAATTAGAATTATGGGGAAGTACCTGTAATGTGCACATGAAGAGAGTATTAGTGTTACAAAAAAAGTTTCTACGTTGTATCTATAGATTAGCAAGTACTGATTCATGTAGAAACGTATTTAGAGATAATAAGATTCTTACTGTAGTTGGACTATATGTATATAAGGTAATTGTAATTGCAACTGAGAAGGAAAATAATGGCGCAAGTAACAGTATACATTATGATTATTATACCAGAGGAAGGGATAACTACCACGGGAAGCATGTACATCTCAAATCAACTTGCAAGGGTTCATTAATTTAAGGACAGATATGCAACAAACTGCCAACAACTATTAAACTGCACAAAGGAAAAATATTTAAAAATGAACTGAAAACATATTTAACTCAAAAATGTTAGATGAATTATAATGAATTATATGTAATAAATTGTAAATAGTTTTATATGTTGTAAATAGAAACTTCTTATATTATATAACAAATGTATGTATATATTCAATTTAGTTTAATTTTGTTTTACAAATATTAATGTAACCTGTGAACAAATTTATCCATTGTAGAATCTGACAATGTCTGAAACTTGTATGAAGTCTATAGACAATAAATATCATCATTATTATTATTGTTATTGCTATTGTTGTTATTATTATTGTTGTTATTGCTATTATTATTATTATTATTATTGTTATTATTTATTATTATTAGTAGTAGTAGTGGTGGTGGTGGTGGCGGCGGCGGTGGTGGCGGTGGTGGTGGTAGTAGTACTACCTTCGTTCTATGTGACACAATGTTGGAGGATGTTAATTTAAAAAAAGTACTACCGCCACAATTCCTTTTGAGTTGACTACCTGGACCAAATTCTAAAGCACATACAAAACTAAATAAAATTGCACATTTAAGCTGGAAAATTTGTACCCAATCAATTAAGTATTATGATTTCACTAACAGTAAACTTAACTGTACATGAAACAAATATTAACATGTTATTTTTATTTGCATTTCAGAACCTCAAGATGGCATAGTTCCAACAGTTGGATTTTCTACAATGACTCTAAATTACAAATACTGGTCTGTCACAATATATGATGTTGGAGGCGGACAGCAGATTAGAGGCATATGGCCACAGTATTTTGTGGATGTATGTGAATTGGTTTTATATTTTAAACATTTTTAATTTTCTGAGCAAGAGGATAATAGAATTTCTGTACATTCTAAAGTAAGAACAAATTAAAAACTAAAAACTTCACTTATCTTATTGTTTTGGTGCTAACCCTGGGGTTTCAAGCTGTGTCCAGCTCATTCTCAAAGCCATATAAACAAACTCATTGCCAAGCTACAATCTTTTATTTTTTCTGAAAAACAATTCCTCTTATTCAATTTTTATTTACCAATCTCTGAAAACAAAAATTTATAAATACAATCTATAGATGGTAATTCGAAGTTCATGACACGGTTCCTGTTTTTTAAAATAAAAATTTTTTCCCAAACCATTAAATCTATTGGATTACTTAATTGTTTTAATAATTTAACTTCTGAATTAATTTCATGATTAAATGACCAAAAATGATCTGCCACAGCTGATTTATCAGTTTGTTTATATTTAATATTTCTAAAATGTTCTTTTATTCTGGTTTCTAGATGACGTTTAGTTTTACCAATATAAACTTTATCACAATATAAACAGCTAAATTGATAAATGCCAGATTTTTTATAATTTGGTATTTTATCTTTTTTAGAAAAATTTAGTAAATTTTGTATATTAAATTTATTTTGAGGGACCAAATTTATTCCATATTCTTTAAAAATCCTTGTAAATTTTTTATTAGCCCATGGATGGTAAGTAAACCTTTTAAAAATACAATTATCTTTTATTTTTTTAAGGGTTTAAACTTCTTTGACAGCTTTTTGATACTTAAATTCCTCTATCTTTTTATGTATAAAATCTGTATTAAAACCATTAATTACTGCAGTGTTAATAATGTGTTTATATTCTATGTCAAATTCATCTTTATTAAGGGGTATATTTATTAACCTATAAATTAAACTATTAAAAACAGCAAATTTATGTGCAAAAGGATTAAAACTTTTATATTTTATGTAATTATGAGTATATTTTCTGTAAATACCAAATTTCAATTTATTGTTATGTCTTTTAATTTTTAAGTCCAGAAATGAAAAGAATCCATTATTCTCAGTTTCCAAAGTGAATTGTATAGCTTTATCTTGTAAATTTAAAAGTTTTAAAGCATCATTTATCTGTTTTTTAGGGACAACAGCAAAAATGTCATCCACATATCTATACCATATTTTAAAAATTAGAGGGAATGATTTTGTAATTTGAGTTTCAAAAAAACTCATGAAAAGATTAGCAAGAAATGGCGAAAGTGGACTACCCATTGCCAAGCCAGAAGTTTGTTGAAAAAAATTACCATTAAAACTAAAGAAATTTGATCTAAACAAAGATTTGTAAGTTTTACAAAATCATCTATTAAGTCATTGTCTAATTCTAAAGAATTTAACCATTTTTTTAAAAAAATCAAAAGCTTTTTTCTAGGAATGCTAGGAAATAAAGCAATAACATCAAAAGAAACGAGTTTATCATTATCAGACAATACTAGGTTATTAATCTTTTTTACTAGTTCAAAAGAATTTTTAATACTTAAACTCACAAATGTTTCAAAAGTACTAAATTTTTTAGTTAACCATTTAGCTAAATTATAATTTATAATTTAAAAAAATGGTTAAATTCTTTAGAATTAGACAATGACTTAATAGATGATTTTGCAAAACTTACAAATCTTTTTTTAATTTAATTTAAAAGGTGAGTTAATTAATAACACTGAACAACACTTACAACATATTTTTCCGGGACGCGTTTCGAAGGTAACTTTCCTCCATTATCAACCGGATGCATTTCTGCTGTAAAATCAATAACTTATCCATATGCATCTTTGCTGCACTTCCCCATACCTCAATCCCATAATGTAGATGTGGATAGATTACACCGTAATAAATCATTTTTAATTCTTCACTACCTAATGTATGTTTAAAAAACCTTAAAAGATAAATAGATTTGCTAATTTTTGGTAGCTATAGCATCTATGTATTGTGCCCATGTAAGCCCACTGTCTGTCCATATTTCTAAGAACTTATGCACATCTATTTTGTCACAATTTTTATTCTCAATCGCAAGTGATTGTTCCAATTGTTCTCGTTTTGAGAGATCATACTTCATAAATTTTGTTTTGTCCATGTTGCATATGAGATTATTCATTCTAAAGTAGTATAATATTTCATTGGTACCCAAAGCTGTTGTTTAAAGATACATTACAAGCCCCCCAAAAATTTATTGTAGTGTCATCCGCATACGATGTTATAATGACATGTTTTGGATGGTTAATATCATTAACATATAATAAAAACATTAAGGGACCCAAAACTGACCCTTGAGGTACCCCATATCTTACTATTCCCTGTTTTGACTTCACCTTTGACAAACGTGTGTCATTTTTAACATGAATTTCAGTTATCTGTTTTCTACCTAACAAATAAGATTTACAAATTTAATAGGCTTTTCTCTTATTCCATAAGCTCCCAATTTATCAAGTAGCAGATCATGCTTTACACTATCAAAAGCCTTCGAGAGGTCAAAAAATAATGTGTCTACCTTTTTATTCTGTTCTAATAAACCTATGACCTGATGGACATAGCCAATAACAGCAGTTGTAGTTGAAAACCCCTTTTTAAATCCATGCTGAAATTGGCAAAATAATTTTCCTTATTTTAAAATTCTAGCATCCTGACTAAGAGAACCTGCTCATATATTTTCCCAATCTCTGAGGTTAGAGTTCTTGGTCTGTAATTATTTATATCTAATTTCTCCCCTTTCTTATAGATAGGCCTTAAAATACTTGTCTTTAAACAATCTGGAAATATTCCCTTCTGTATTGAAAAATTGATAAGATGTTCCAGTGGTTTTGCTATTTCATTCTTGCAATATTTTAGTAACACTGGACTAATTTCATCCCAGCCTGAAGTACTTTTACTATGCAGAAGCCCAATCATTTTGATAAGTTTTGTACATTTGTAGGTTTTACATACATTGTTGATTTTACAACATTTCTAATAATGTTGTTGCTTTTCCCTGAATTTTGTTGTGTTAAGTTTAAATACAAATTGTTTATATTTTTTCAGGGTCATTCTCAATGTTCCCATTTATTTCTAGTTGGAAATTTTCTACTTCAGTATTTTTACTCTTACTTTGGTTTACAATTTCCCACAATGTTTTAGATGTATTTTTAGAGTTTTGAATAGTATGTATATAATATTTCTGTCTAATGAGTTTTAACTGATTTAATACTCCTTCCTATATTTACTATACTTCTTTTTAAATACTTCAAAAGAGGTAGATTTGTATAATACATAACAATCCTTAGCTTTTTCCCTTAGCTCAGTAATATAACTAGGAACATTAACTTTAATAATTCCATTCCCCACTTTCTTGGTTAAAACAGGGCATGCCATATCATAATGCATTTTAAATACTTTATAAAATACACCCCATTTATCATCTCTGTTGACAGAATTATAAACCTCATCCCAGCTTTCCTGTTTTAACAGACTTATTAAATTTTCCAAATTACTTTCTTTCAATTGCCTAAACGTTTTAGTAATGTTTTGTTTTGATTTGCAATAAGTATTTATTACTTCAGGATACTGAGCTGTATGGTCCGAGATACACGAATCTATCGTACCCATAGCTATGACTTCCTCCACCATATTTGTAGCTATGTGATCAATAGTGGTAGCAGTGTTTACTGTAACTTGGGTAGGTTCATGGATAGTTGTTGTTGTTGGCTAATGCTGGATTTCTGACAATGAAGTCATTAATCCTCTTGCTCTCCAATATTTTTCGCTGATGATATTGAAGAGAGCAATAGCAGTAATAGTAACCGCTTTTTAGAGAGCACCATATTTTTATGTTTTGGCGGTCACATCGCTCTCTCACAACCCCCAGAATGTCTGGAGGACCACACCTGTCGTTGGTTTACGGGTCTCACCGACCTGACCGGGAGAATTATCAAAATAGTGGTGCTGTTTTTATTGATGAGAAGCTTCAAGTTTGAGCGATGTGGCTCTTATTTCCCTCAGGGCATGGTAACGGATGGAATGAATAATCACACGATGTTTCTTCACCACAATGTATTATTTTATTAACACTTTTTCTCTATTTTACATTTAAATAAATCCTCTTAGCACCGTTTTAGATTATTTAAGTCCTTCCACTTTTTCAAGAACTGGAACAAAAGCTTGATGAAAGTCTGGTAAATGTTCTACACATGTTCACATGCTACCAAAATACGTCTTATCACCTTGAATATACAGACACTAGTGGAAAAAGTCCAGTGTCACCTCACGTGATACTACCTTTCTCGTATACATCTGCGTATGCGTTCATCAAATAGTTCCCGTATTGTTAGGGAAGCGATCTTTAGCTATTCTCCCTTTGCTATTAATATTGAACACATATAATTCTTTTATTTATACATATATATTAAAATTAAATATGGAAATATGACGTCTTTAAACAAACTTAATTGTTTGTAACAAGGAACATGAGTAAACACGTTTTCGTCATTTAACCAACTCATACCAACATCAAACAACAAATTACACTCTTAACAAATATTCACATAAACGATTTTCTTTTGGGGTCTTCTAATATACTGTCTCACATGCCCCTTGTTTTGTTTTTCAAGTTGTCACCTATATTTACAATCTTGAAACACAATACAACACTTCTCCCTATTCCTCTGATACAATCACTTTGTACAATACTTTTTTCTTTACAGTCTTCTTTGCTGTGTTTTTGTCTTTTGTTTTGGTATGACACAGCATGTCTTTATAAATTTCACATATTCAGTTACTGCACAATACATATTCGGTTATTATACGACACATATTCAGTTATTATACAACTCATATTCAGTTATTGTACAATACAACGCCAAGAATATTCCTAAGTTTTTACATTTGACATTGACACAAATATAATTTAAGTGTATCATGGTTTATTGTGTGGCTTTTGACTTATGTTCCTTGTTATGAGGAGAGAAAAACAGGATACAAATCTTGAGCTAATGATTATGATCATATTTATGGCAATATTTTATTCAGTTCTTTGCCTTCTTTGTCTTGTAAGCTTATTATGTATAGGCAGGTCATTGAGTCAATTCTTAAACTCTGATGTTACTAATGGTACCATTTTTAAATTGGGTTCTTATTCACTATTGTTTAGTTCGACATTTCTTCAAGCTTAACATTGGCTATATCCATCTTAATTCATGGGCATTGCTTTTCTAACTATGATTTTTCTTACTTCACTAATTGTCACCTCTTTGTCTCTTATCTCTATAAGAGAAAACTTCTATATGTACTTATAATTATTCTGCAATTGTATTATTTTTCTTCCCTGACATCCTTATGTCAAAAACACATTGTTTTCCGTCGCTATAATTCACTTCTTTAATGACAATCAGTGTCCTCATCTGTCTGTTGACAATGCTCTTTGTGGTCAATATAGCCAATGACTATGTTGATTTTCTTTCTTGTTGTATTTTCCAATCTGAACATGATCTTCTATAAGAAACCCATTAAAAATTATTATTTTCCATCATCTCTACTATTCCTGCCTTACATGTTTGTTGGCAAAGACTATTTGGTCCTTTCTTTCTATGGTTTTAATTTATTTTTATGATATCTTCCTACCAACTTGCCATTTGTATTCTGTAGCTCATACGTATGGTCACCCAGCTGTTTTGTTATGACCAGTGGTCCAGTGTACAATAGCTCCATCTTTCCAGATCTTTTCTCAGTTGCCTTGGATACTTTGTGGCTTCTTAAGAGCACCTTTTCTCCAATTTGTGGGGACCATTTCCTGATAAATCTTTTTACCTTATTTCTCCCTTTTTCTGCGTTTTGCTGCAACCTTCTGAATGCCAATTGACATTTTTCCTTCTCTGTCAATTCCCTTTGAGCAGCCACCGTAGTGTCAATGTCAATTGTCAATCTCTTGGGTTTTGTGTTGGTCATCAATTCAGTTGGGGCAAACTTGGTCGTGGGGTTCACCGAATGGTTAATCACCTCCTCTGTGTACCCACATTTTTCCGTCCAGGAAGTATGGTCCTTAAGGCAAAGTAGGCGGAAATATATACTTATATTTCTCATCATCCCTTCTGGCGGATTTCTTTGAGGATAATATGCTGAAGAGTAGTATAATTTTATTCCTAATGTTCTTAAGGTGCCCTGAAACAGTTTACTCCTATGCATTGTTGCATTATCCGAAAGAATCGCTTTTATATTCCCATATCTTGGAATATAATCCTTAACGATTTTGTTCAGGCAAGTCCTACCTTTAATGTTCCTGATGGGGTATATCTTAGTAAATTTTGTGAAAACATCAAACATGATGAAGATGTATCTGTTTCCATCTTTCCCCCTTGGTAGCTCGCCATGTTCATCGATGCACACCAATGCATTTTTCTCGTTTCTCAAGATGGATTGTGGAACGACATCGTATCTTACATTGATTGGCTTGGGCTTCTGACATAGGTCGCATGAGGAAATTATCTTCCTGACTTTCTTGCCAAGATGTTTGATGTATAGTACTTCTTCAATTGCGAGCATTGTTCTTTCAGTGCCAGAATGAAGCATCGAGTGATGGAGTGCTAAGATAACCCTGTCCTGTAAGGAATTTGGTACCATCATTTCCCACTTCGTTTACGTCGAGACCATGTAACTTAAACAGGATGTTCCTAAATTTCCCTATCTTGGCTTCCAATTTTGGTACTATGTCTGGAGCCTTGTCGAATAGTCTCTTCAATTCAGGGTCTTCTTGCTGTAGCTTCGCCATGTTTTTGAAGTCTTGTAAGATTTCGTTGCTTTCCTTGGTATTTATCTGCATAATTTTAATTTCATGGTGTGGATTATACATCGTCTCAGGTATGTGACTTTCTGATCTTAATCTTGACAATAAGTCACTAAAGATGTTCTCCTTGCCCGGGATATGTCTGACCTCTATGTCATGCAACGTTATTTCGTGTATGTACCTCGAGATTTTGGAGTTGGTTAGCTTGCATTTTTGAATGAAGGACAGGCTTACGTGATCGTATATATAATTATTTTATAATGGTAGATATATTGCCTGAACTTTTGTAACGCAAAATGGATTGCACCTATTTCTAATTCCGTTATGCAGGCATTGGATTCTATCTTGTTTAGAAATCTAGAAGCTGTGGCAATCACATGTTTGTTGCCATCTGCATCTTCTTGTGCCAATATTGCTCCATATGAGTGCCCACTAGCATCGGTGTATATTAGAAAAGGTGAATTTGGATCCGGTCGTTCCAGGAGAATACTGTGCTTAAAAAGTTCTTTGATTTTCTCAAAGGCTACCTGGTGTTCGGCATTCCATTCCCACTTAGTATCCTTTCTCAACAGTTCTCTAAGGGGTACTAATTCCTTAGCATAGTTAATCACAAATTTTACTGGTACTGTAAAATGCCCATAAACCTTCTCAACTGTTTCAAATTACAAATTACGTGGGGGGTGGTATATACTCTATGGCCTTGACTCTCTCCGGATTAGGTTGTATACCATCAGGTGTAATGATGTGGCCTAGAAATTCTGCCTCTTTGACAAAAAATTCGCACTTCTCCAAGTTCAGGGTCATGTTGCCTTCCTGAAACTTGGACAATACGTAACCTATATTATGTAAGTGTGACTCGGGATCCTTGCTGTATATTAAAAAATCGTCAACATATTGCGTTACAAAAGCCGATAGTATCCCCGAAAACTTTGTCAAGAGCCCTCAGTAGTGCACTGCTACTGGTTGATAATCCAAGAAATATGAACTGGTTTGAGAATTTAGTGCCATTCTGGCAGTTTGTCACAATAGCTCAGTGATAGAGCAGCTTCCCGGTAAGCGGAAGGTCTGTGGTTCAAATCCCAGTTGTGGCATTGAATTTTTAAGGTTCAGTTCTACCTCTTAAACTTTGCCCACATACAGCTTGTGTGTTTAAAAACACCAACAGTAAGTTTGTTGGCATAAATAAAATAATAATTACCATCTGAAGGTTATTTAATCCTGGGATATAAAGTACTTGCAATAGTAAGTCACCATTGGGGTAATTTGTCTCTGATTTGAGACTGCCTTTGTGGTTTGCCCGGAGAAATACGAACTGGTTTGAGAATTTAATGCCATTCTGGCAGTTTGTCACAATAGCTCAGTGGTAGAGCAGCTACCCGGTAAGCGGAAGGTCTGTGGTTCAAATCCCAGTTGTGGCATTGAATTTTTAAGTTCCAGTTCTACCTCTTAAACTTTGCCCACACACGGCTTGTGTGTTTAAAAACACCAACAGTAAGTTTGTTGGCATAAATAAAATAATAATTACCATCCTGGAATAGCTGTTCGTCACATACTGATGTGCTGGCTCCTGTATCAATCATTGCTGGCAATTCGATACCCCATGCCTTAAGCCTAATCATTGTTGGATTGGTTATTTCCTTCCTTTCACTTGTCTGTCTCTTCAAGGTACCTGTACAATGTTGGTCAATATTGCCCCTACTGCCACACATATTTCTGGGACACAAAGTTGACTTGTACTTAGTTTTCCTGGGCGTTAGAGGTGATTGTTGTTTCTGTATTCTGTGCAGCATCGGTCCTATTTGGCACATTTTCATTCTGTTCCTGTTGTCTTACGTTGTAGGTGTTCCATTGGTTTCTGCCCCTTTGGTGTGAACCCCTATTGTATGACAACCTTTGGCTGTTTAAGTATTCCCTACAGAATCGTATGTGATTCACTTGATGTGTACGGTCTCCTGGTCTCCCCTGATCATATCTATGCGTTCGGTATCTTGATTCATCCCTTGGTATTGTGTTGTGGTACCGCTGTCTCATGTTCTCCATCCTTTCGCCATGATTGTGTGGTTGTGGGAAATGGTGTGCCCCTCTCCCCCTGTCATGGGTGCTCCTAATATTTCTATCTTCTCTCTCATTCTGGTTGTTCGTAGTCACGCTCCTGTTTAAGATAGTTGAGTTTGGGTGACCATTCCTATGTCTATGCTCATTAGGCCGACCATTTTGCGTTTCGAAGGCTGTCAGTAATTCTATCATGTGTGCAAAATCTACTGGGCTCGCAACAATTAACCCTGATCTCACTGTGTCTGGGAAATGTCTTGTTATGCTGGTAATTAGCTCTGCTTCCGACAGCTTAGGGTCTAATAGCTTTCCTTTGTTGGCTACTTTCATAAAATAATCGACTAGCGATAACCCTTTGGTTGGATCACATCTATCTGTCGCTAGCTCTACCCTAGTTTAGTTTTGCTTAGCTGGGCCCCAATACCTTGATAGGAATAGATTTCTGAACGAGCAATATGATTCGTGACCAGCTAGTGTTAACCTTAGCCATTCTAATGCTTTGTTTTTTAAGCTTTTCTTAACTATCATCATCCTAAGCTCATTTGGTATCCTTTTCACTTTAAAATATTCTTCCATCTCTTTAACAAAGAGTTTTGGATCGTCTCCCTTCTCGTCAAATGTTGTTGTTGTTGTTGTTTTCTAGTGCCTTGCATCTGGCAATGAAGCCATTAGCATTCGTGCTTTCCAATACTTTTGAACTGTAGTTTCTTTTGATCTTAATGCTTCACAGGTCTTCAAGTGTTCTTCATTCATTTCTGCTGGATCGTTACACAGGACACATATTGGTGAGGCTGAGATACCCATTCTGTAGAGATGACCCGCCAAGCAGTCATGATTTGTCAATAGTCGGAAGGCTGCAACAGCTGTTTTCCTTGGTCTCTGGGGGATTATATCTGGATTGGAAAGTAGTGTAATCCATTTTTTATCTTTGGCATTTGTTTCTATTTCTTGTAGGTATGAATGAGAAAAATTTTTAATGACCAAGCGTTTTATTGAGGAATATGAGAAATTGAATTTAGACTTTTGTTTTATTGCTGTGCCTTTCTTTGCAAGTGAGTCTGCAGCTTCGTTCCCCATGACTCCACAGTGAGCTGGAATCCATTGCAGATGAACAGTCTTATTAACTTTTTGGAGTTGTGTTAACATTTTGTAGCATTCTCTAATTTTTGTTGACTTCTTTGTAGTATTTGAACATATTCCCTGAATTGCAGGTTTAGAATCTGAAAGAATTACTGCCTTGTTAAATTTATTTAAGGGAAGATTTAATAATTGTCGGAGAGCAATGTATATAGCCTCTATTTCTCCATCATAATTTGTTGTGTCCCTGCCAACAGAATGATAAAAGGAAAAATGTGAACATGTAACTCCAGCTCCAGTAAGGTTTTCCTTCGAGGATCCATCAGTATATATGTGCAGCCATTCTTCTGTGGGATACCTAGTATTGATTGTTTCCAGAGCTAGAAGTTTTTGTATTTCTTTTGGTGTGTCTGATTTACTTATTTCCTCTATTAATTCCAAATTGAAGGTAGGTTGCAATAATTCCAATGGATTTTCTCTTATAAGTAGATTTTCTCTGGTGTTAGGAATGTTCAATTTGGATTTAATCTGTGTTACCTTTTCTAGGAAACTACTATGAGTTTTAAGGATTGAAGGGGGGAGGTTCTCTTCTGTCCTTCTCGTCAAATGTAGGTGGTGTGATTTCATGTAGTATGCTGTTGGTGTAGCATGTGTTGTGTGTTGTGTCATTGTTTAATTGTGAACCTCTTTCTCTGTATGGTGAGTCAACATTTTATACATCATTCAAATAACTCTCATCTTGTACGTTACTTACATCTAAATAATTGTGCCTTTGTAGTGCATTCACATCATTTACATTAGCCAAACTTTCTTTTCCTTTTTTCATTTCTTCACAAATTGATTTTAAATCATTCTTTATTTCTAAGTGACTTTGTTTCATATCATTCATAGCATCTTGTTGTGATTGTACCACATCAGCCATAGTCTTAATTTTAGGAATGACAATTTGTTCTACAGTTTCATTAATAATTCCTTTCTTTACTGCCTCAATTTCTTTCCTTAATTCCTCAGTTATTTCTACTTTTACATTTGTAATCTTACAATCTACACTTGCATTACATTCTGTTATTTCATCTCTACATCTACCAATTTCTCCTTCTAATACAATCTTATTTTCTCTCATTTCCGATTCTATTTTTCCCATCCTATCTCCTATGATTTCTATCCTAGCTTCTAAATCTTCCTTTGTCTCATTTATGTTTTTATGTACTAGTTTCAAATTAGTTTCCATTACTTTCATATTTTCTTTGCACTCCTGTCTTCCTAATTCTATTTTCTGTTCTAAGTTCCGTCTTCCTAATTCTATTTTCTGTTCTAAGTCCTGTCTCCCTAATTATATTTTCTGTTCTAAGTCTTGTCTCACTTCCTCCACTTTCTGACCTATCTCTTCCTTATTCTGTTCTAGTTTCTGACCTATTTCTTTTTTATTATTTTCTAAGTCCTGTCTCACTCCTTCTATTTTCTGACCTAAACTTTGTTCTATGTCCTGCTTTAATTCTACCTTATTTTGTTCTATTCTCTGACCTAAACTTTGTTCTAGTCTTTCACACATGATCATTAATAACCTTTGGTCTTTTCCTATTGCTACCTGTTCCTCACTTTCTGGTTCTATCTGATAACTAGGCCTATCTGCCCCTTCCCCTACTCCTGTTACTAGAGCTCTCTCTTTTTGCAACATTCTAGTTTCTTTATTCAGTTCACTATGGCTTAAAAGTTCCACTATTTTGCCGCTTCTCAGTACCATAAAGATAAAATGAATATGAAAATAAACATTTTTGGTCCTACTTTTTTCTCGTTGATTTATCCAGTTACATGCGTCTCCTGGGTGGTTGGCTTCGCTAGACGATCTCTGGTGTTTTCCCGCATTGATTATCCGTTCATCAGTGTTCCCAAAGTCGTAGATTTCAAACGATGGTTTAATGGCGTCTTCTTCCTTTTTGGCGCGAAGATTTGGCGTCACTTGGTATTTCGCGTAAGTTCATTTCCTGTAGATTTTCATTCCATCCAAAATTCATGCTCTACGTTGGGCAAGCCATTTGCTGCTGTTTTTATTGAAGAGAAGCTTCAAAGTTGAGCGATGTGGCTCTTATTTCCCTCAGGGCGTGGTAACAGATGGAATGAATAATCACACGATGTTTCTTCACCACAATGTATTATTTTATTAACACTTTTTCTCTATTTTACATTTAAATAAATCCTCTTAGCACCGTTTTAGATTATTTAAGTCTTTCCACTTTTTCAAGAAGCGGAACAAAAGCTTGATGAAAGTCTGGTAAATGTTCTACACATGTTCACACACTACCAAAACACGTCTTATCACCTTGAATATACAGACGCTAGTGGAAAAAGTCCAACGTCACCTCACGTGATACTACCTTTCTCGTATACATCCGCGTATGCGTTCATCAAATAGTTCCTGCATTGTTAGGGAAGCGATCTTTAGCTATTCTCCCTTTGCTATTAATATTGAACACACATAATTCTTTTATTTATACATATATATTAAAATTAAATATGGAAATATGACGTCTTTAAACAAACTTAATTGTTTGTAACAATGAACATTAGTAACACATTTTCGTCATTTAACCAACTCATACCAATATCAAAAAACAAATTACACTCTTAACAAATATTCACATAAACGATTTTCTTTTGGGGTCTTCTAATATACTGTCTCAATAGTATCCACAATATTATAGTTATCAAAAACATTTTTCAGTTTACTATTCATGCTATTATCTGCTAAATTTATATTTAGATCCCCAGCAAGAATAATATTTACATTTCTGTTACATAATCATTTAATAATGTACCTAAGCAGCTCAGAAAGTCATTTACAGATGATGCAGGTGATCTATACATGCCAAATATCAATATATTTCCTTCCTGGGTTGCAACGTTAATACCAGTAACTTCAAATACCTTTTCTTCACAGTACTTATTTAATTTTAAATCTTTAGCTTCTATACCTTTCCTAGCTAATATCATTACACCACCACTCTTATGTTGTTGTTGTTTTCTAGTGCCTTGCATCTGGCAATGAAGCCATTAGCATTCGTGCTTTCCAATACTTTTGAACTGTAGTTTCTTCTGATCTTATGTACAATTCTACAATACGAGCCTACATTCTTATAATTCATAATATTATGCATACTCACTTGATCTACTCTTAACCCATGCTCAGTAAAGATAGCTATTTCTAGACATACATCATTCACAAAGTGTTCAAGAGCATCTCTTTTATTGCTGATGTATTGAACATTTAAATGCAAAACCTTAAATGTTGGAGTCAAATTACTATTTATAGGCTTTAGACTATTAGTACCATTTATTTCTGCTAAAACTAGTTTTTTGAGATCAGATTCTCAATAACTCTATTCAGCAATCTCCCAAATTTCCCTGTCCCCATCCTATTCAGATGAACACTGTCTCTACCCAAGTCTTTATCCAAAATCCATGAATTTCCATCAAGAAATATGCACTTATTTTGTTGGCAAATCCAGTCTAAAATAGAGTTCACTGCATCTATAAAGCGGAAGTCTTCATCCCTGCACCCTAGTATGCCACTCAAACATATCTTCGCACGAGGATACAGTTTATGAGCCGTGGATACTACATAAAGCATATTTTCCCTTATTTCATCTGAACTCTGCAATGTACTAAGGTTGCTTGTTCCGGAATGCAGTATTAAGACGTCTGGATCGTCCTTATTGTTTATAAGTATATTTTCGAGATGTTCTACTCTCATTCCCGGTAGACTTTTGCTTCCCCATTTAAGTATTTACTCATGTGACGAACCATAGAATTACCTATTACTACAGCCTTCTGTTTCTCATATAGCTAGTTCTCCCACATTTGGTGAAAATGAATTATCACTTCACTATCACTTGTCGAACTATATACACCACTTGTTGTTTTGGGGTTATGTTGCTCCTCAGCGTGTTCTTCCAATGGTAAAAACTTATTCTGAAGAGTAATAACACCAGGTTGATGCTCCTGTTGTAGGTTAATACAACATATTTCCACACATTTGACGACGCTTCCTTTTCACCGTGACCCAAGATTTGATCTCATTTTCACTTTCGTTAGCCCTTTCGTCTCGTACTTTTTCATTTAATTTTGCATTTAGAACCCCATTTTCTTCTTTAAATACTTTTATTTCACTTTTTAACTTATGGATTCCATTGTTTGCCACAGTGAGGTCATTCATAAGCCTCTTAAGCTGTAGAGACGCAACACTTTCCGAGCAAGAATAGACTTGTTCTGAACTGCTCGCCTACATGTCACACAGTCGCTGTTTCTCATGTCCGCATTTTTTCTCTGCAATTGCTTGTATAATGTGAGACCTATTATCTTCATTACTGCATATGCAGGTAGCACTAGAATCAGCTTGAAACTCACTTTTTTCATAATTTTCACTCTCACTAACACACCGCTCCAATGCCACCGCCGCCATCTTGCCAACATATCAATAAAGCGTTGTGTTAGGAAATGGCATAGCCACGAAAACATTGGACCTTGTATCCCTATTTTTTTTTACTTTCTTTAGCAGTTTTGTTCTGCATTTGTAATGTTCAGTTCTTGCATATTAAAATTGTGAAAAAAGATATTGCATTGAGTGTTAGGATCACATTCTCTTTCTTGTTTCAAATCTTTCTTAAATTCTTTACGTTCCTTTTTATTATTTCTTGTTACTTTCTTGAATTAGCATAATATTTATTGAATGTTTCGGCTATGACTGCATCATTTACTAATATTTTATTGTTGTGTATGATAGGTGTGCTGTTGTTTTCTTTCCTGTCCTTGACATTTTTTATGAACTTATGGGCTTTGTTACCATCTGTCCTATAATCCATTTTTTCTAAGAAATTATTAAAGTGATTCCTTTTAGCATTATTAATTTCTTTTTTTAGTGAGGCACATTTCTTCCGCCATATTTGTGTATCCGATATGTTTTTTGTTTGTTCAGCTGTATTTCTAGCTATATCCCCTTGCTTTTTCAGTTCTTCTAACTGGGAGTTCCAAAAGGGTTTGAAATTTTTAATTCGTCCATGAGGAATATGTTTTTTTTTGCTGTTTCTAGGATGAGTTTTTAGACATTTTTGTTCATATGATCTGGTTGGTCATGCAGCTGTGAGTTTGTTCATTCTTTAAATTTATGTTCCAGTTTTCAGTTTTATATTTATTCCAATTGCTTTTTTGAAGTTCCAATACAGATTCGTGTGACATTGACTTTTATTTGTATTATCTAGTTTTATATCAGCAATTACTGCTCTGTGACCAGAACTTGGGTCTTCTATAACTTGTTTTTTAATGTTTGAAACAATATGTGTTGTAGCTAATAAGAAGTCTGGGTTAATGTCAGCTCCAGAGTAATGTATTTTATTTATTTATTTATTAGTCCTTTAAAATCAGATACTGTACATGGTACACTGATATAGGATATGTCAAAAGTAATTATATTACATAATTATTATTTATTTATGCCAACAAACTTACCAGTTCTACCTCTTATATTACATAAACTTATTTACAATAAATACTTGTACAATTATACATAAGGGTATTTGTTAAATTTCAAATATTCTTCTACTGTGCAGAATCAGTTCAAAGGTGGAGATATTAAAAAATTCTTGTATTATCTTCCCTGTAGAATCCACTTTTTATAACCCCATGTTTTTTAAATGGGCATGAAATCCCCAATTACGAATGTTTTATTTAATTGGTCAGTAAGTGAGAGATCTGGTTCATTCCTGGGAGGATTGTAAATACTGTAGACATGTAGATGTGTTTTGTTATCAAAAATTTAGCTTTATTAATTCACTTCTATCTGTGTTATCCATTTCTTTAACAATTTCAAAGGAGGATTTAATATCCTTTTTGACTCCAACTAATATTCCACTACTTATCTGTCTATTTTTGGGCAGTAGGCGTAGTAGAAAACCATTAAAACTGAAATATTTAAGTTGATCATTTGTTAGATTTGCTTCTTGTATGTTATAGTCAAATACAATTTTATTGCGTTCTATTCTTTTTGTTTGGGTGAGACCACCTGCGTTCCATTGTAGAAGTCTGATCACAAATATAAAATCATTATTCTTTACTAATTTTTCCTGCTGATTTCAAATATGTTTTGAGTTTTCCTATATCACGTCAGATTACAGAGATAGGGAGTGGTCAAAATTAAATTAAACATATACAGATTTCAATGTATATCCCAATATTGGTTTACTGAATCATGTTTTGATACAAATCTCCATTTAAAACTGTGGTGCGTATGACTGCCTCTTGTATGATTTGTTTGGTAAATCCCTGTAGTCAGCAAGCATATGATTTTCCATACATTCAGTTGCTGTGGTGAAAACAGTCGCCCTGTTTGTCACTAACTGACCTGAGATTCCCTGGAGAGAAATCTATGTGGGAATGAAGGAAATGTATCTTCAGTGACATTTGGCAGCCCAGTTCACTGTAAGCATCCAAAGACTTCTGTACTCCATTTTGTAATGAGATTTGTAGTTTCCTAGGAAATTCATGCAAAGCCACTTATGAATGACAAGCACTCCTGAAGTTCCTTTTCACGGAGGCAAGATTGAAAGGCTTCATCATGAAGCGCCTTAATTTGAGAACCAACAAATATTCCTTCCTACAGTTTTATATTGCTGATTTTTGGGAACTTGTCAATCAGGTATTGAAATCCAGGAGAATTTGTTCTGCTCAACACCTTTATGAAATCTTCATCAGTCCAAGTTTTATATGAAGGGGAAGAAGGAGAATCTTTTGTGGGTTAATCAATGGAATGTTCTGACATTACATACTTATTCCTGGTTCATATGTGGTCCTTAATGGCTATTCGCATCTAACATATTGTTCAGCAACAGGGTGACTGTCCCACAAGCACAGGAAGCAGCCTTGCATGCCCATCAGCATGCCAGTTACGTTCAGATCACCATACATCCCACTGATGAGAATCATATTGCAGTTTTTCAGTCAGCTGTCATATTTCTGTAGGTCTCTTTCAGACGAACAGCATGTGCTACAGGTATTTTTTGGCTTCTCATCCCCATTGCGCAAGAGAACAGCTTTTAAGCTTCTCTTGGAAGAATCCATAAAAATTCTTCATTCTGCTGGGACAGATTTTGAAATAGTGCACCTGCATCACTACAGTAAGAAAGAGGGACATGTGTAACAAAGCATGTTGCGAACTGAAGGTTTTGTTTGCAATATGCTGCCACCCTGAGGTATTGATGAAGCAAGTTCTTTTCTTTTAGGTGGGAAACTGGAAGTTCAGCCTTTTCTTTGGAAAGAGAGAAATCCCTAACCAGATCATTCAGTTCATCTTGTTGAATTTTTGAGTACTAGAATCCTTCTCATCAAGAATATAATCACAATCACTGGAGCATCCTAAATCTGCACAGGATATAGCAGCTTCTTCGCACTCTTGTACATCTCGTGAACAGACCTGATGCTGGAAGAACAGGAACTGGTATATTATTGCTATGAGCTACTGGTCTTATGGCAGAGGGAACATCAGTAGCAAGTACAATCTTGAGTTTGTTATTAGACGAAAACCCACTGTGTTTTCACAATGCAAAACTAGCAGCATATAACATGGTTTGTTGGCTCTATCCATATCATTGGAACCCTAAATGGCATGGATGGTTTCCTTCCATTCAGCCAATCACACAATCCATTTGAACAGGAAGAACACATAATGTGTGGTGTCCTGATCTCCCAGCGGGCAACCAAAATACCCTGGTAAATTTTCTCCAAATCCCATGTTACAGAACGTCTTTGTGATGCCACAGTAAATGAACCATGCAGGTGATTCCCACACTTTCAAGGCATGATGAACTAGCTAGTAGACAGACATGAAGGATCCAATTGATCTAAATGAGAAAAAAAAAAAGGTAAACACAAGTAACATCTCTGTATATACACCACAAATGAATTACACATTAAAATATAGCAATGACCTCATCACAGAAACTAGAGGTGCTAGTTCCAAACTGAAAACAGATTTGAAATCACCATTACAAATACTATCACATCCACCTATTGTCATATCTAATGATTTTTGGTTGTTGACCAGTGTTATCAATAACGTGTCTTACACTATATTAATTTACATATATTGAAGGAGCATGTGTTTATCATAGGTCCATGGTATTATATTTGTGGTCGATGCAAGTGATGTATCCCGACTGGAAGAGGGTCGGAAAGTACTGGAACAGTTACTTGCACATGAAAAGCTATCTGGGAAGCCAATGCTACTGTAAGTATTTGCATTTAAACAAATGTTAAGCAAATTTAAACTTTTTGCACAAACAACACAAATGTGGTATACAGTATCACAGTATTTTTTTTATTTTTAGAAACATGTAAGACAGTTTTGTTTGATATTTCAATTTTTTTCTAATTTACTTAGTTCTTCCATATAATACCAAGAGAAAGATACAAATTGAGGAGCATTTTTCAAAAATTGATAAATGCCCAATTTTGAAAATTTGTACTTTTGTAATTATGTATCAACCTTGTTGCCATGTATGTGTGACCTGTTGATTTGATTTATTCAAAATCTTATATTTGCCATGATTATAGGGTGTTGAAAATAGTGAGATTTTGCAAAACTCAATGCTTGCTCTCAGCCCAATTAGAACAAAAGTTGATAAGCACATTTTATTTGCTTCTCAAAGAGAATAATATCTTGGAGAAGTAAAGTATTGGCAAGCAAGCACTTCCCATCAGAGAAAACAATGCAAGTTAATGGTTCAAACAACAGTAACTCTTGATTACTAGAGGACGGATTTCTGCATATTTGCATGTTTTATTCCTTCAAATATAAGCATATGCATGCGAGAGGAAAATGAGTTTCATGTCAGTTGGAATCAGCTGACAAAGTTTTATAGTGCATAGAAATGCATATTCACAGGATTAGCGTGTATTTCACTAATATGTGCATATGGGTGTATATATTACACTTTTTCTCCATTCGAAGTTAAAAATGTTAGTTTTAACCCCATAAAATGATAAGTTTCTGCTTTATTGTCATGTTTTTGCAAATGAAGATAATCTTCTAAATTCTAAAAGAGTCTTCCGGGCTGATAATCTTGTTTTCATAGAAAGCTAGCATTCCTATGTATATAAAATATTCACCTTTTCGCACAACAGTAACAATGCCAAGGAGGGATCTGCAGTTTTAAATCTCAACAGGTCAATAAAACAATCTGGCCGAAACCATTTCTTAAAAGGAAGATTTCGGAAGAAAGGAACGTGCTTACTAACAATGAATTGGTGGTAATTTCCTTGTTTTCATTTTCACCCGGCGATATTCTTTGAACTTTGAACATCAGCTTTATTGTACATTACTGTTGACCATGGCGACAAAGCAAAGTGGGAATCAAAGTTTAAATTCTTAGCTGTTTCTCAAATATCTTTGGTGAGTGTTAGTGGACTAAGACAAGTGTATTTCAATGCCAAAGGAAAGCTTCAGTAAAACATCTTTTCTTCATCAATGGACTGATGAAAATCCTACATTAACAACAAATGGGAAGATTGTTCTATGCCAAGTCTTTGACAAACATGTGAGTATTTTAAATAACTTACTATCAGTTTCTCACACTATTGAATCAATATAATTCTGCACTGAATGTCTTCATATACAATAAAGTAAAGTGAATTATATTTCACTAATTATTCATTTTTACTTACTTCCCTGTGACAGAAAGTTTTGGATCACACAGCACTTACAAAAAGAAGCTCACAAGAAAAATGCTACTGGGGGAAAACCATGTCAAACATTCAGACAACTTTAACATTAGCATTTTCTGCAAGGAACAATGGAAATTATGTTTTTTCAACAGACCTGTGTAAAGCTTTGTTGTCAGCAAACATTCCTTTAAAGAAATTAAACAATTCAGAAATGGAGAAATATTGAAGAAGAAATGTTCCTGGCGAGTCTACACTAAGGAAAAATTACATTGGCCCTCTTTACGAAGAGGTAAGTTCGTTTAATGAATGTAATTATGAAAACAAATAAACTTCAATGTTACATGAGAGCCGTATTTTTATAAGAGCGATATGCACAAGTGTTTTTTACTTTTCTCTTAGTAAATATTAGCATTGATGTGTTCAAAATACAAATTTCAGGAATATTTACTCCGCGATATATCGCAAAATTTGATTTACTGAGCGAACTGGTTGGAGTATAGTGAAAAACTGCTCATACACTTGAAAAAGTCACACAAAAATAAGTAAATAAAACTCGTTAAGAAGTATTGTTACCCAACAAGTAACCTCATTGAACACTTTTATTTGTTATTTCGTTAATGTGATAATTTGTATGTAATTTTTATTTTTAACACCAAAATCTTAGGTAAATCATATTATAGAAATTTAATAAGCTAGCACTGGTATTACAATTTAGGGCTATTTTCTTTTTAATATAATATAAGATTATGTGGTAACTTTTAAAAATCACTTAGGGAACGATTGAGATGTTATTCCCTCTTATGTAGAGCTAAAATATAAGATTTTTCATTTCATGATATATCCACAGAAGTGGCATATTTAACACCAAAATAAGTTATTTTACTTTAAAAAAAAAAGCCCCTTGTAATGCTATACAATTCAACTAAGATATTTGGGAATTTTATTGTAATGTTTAAATTATATTTAATTTTGTATATTTTATTTTATTTTAGGTGCTCCAAGTGATCAGAGCTGACATTGATGATTCAAACATGGCTGTCCGTAGGCGAAACAACCAATTCATGTGGAAGATACATTGCCAATGTCACCTTGGGAAAACTTTTGGAATATGAACCAGGAACACCCAATACGTGTTGTTCGTGGTGCATTACATGTTCTATGGCCTGTTCAGGAAAATGAAGAAAAACTTTCATTGATAGTCACAGATGCTGCAGCGTATATGATCAAGGCAGCTAAAGTTTTAAAAATATTTTATCCGATGGCAGTGTATCTGACATGTCTAGCTTACGGCCTTCATACATTGGCAAGAGAGATCAGAGCAAAATTTCCATAAGTGAGTGCCTTGAAATTATTTTTTCAAATGGTGCCAGATATTCGTCTTCCCCAGAGCCAATCCTTACAAGATGGGGAACATGGATAGATGCACTATTGTATTATTGTGACCACCTAGAAGCTGGAAGGTTTTAATGTGAATGAAGCAGCAAGTATTGCAGTTGCAGTGAATGCATGCAATGAGAAAAGCGTACAGGCTAAATTAGCTTTTATTGAAACCTATTTTAGTAAACTAACAGCCGCAATCATACATCTGGAAGAAAGAGGAGTGCCACTATCTTCTGTTGTGCAGATGTGTGAAGCTACCGTCACTCAAGAGGTGTCCGGAGAAACTGGAAACACACTTCATGGGAAAATTAAAAAATCGAAGCCAGAAATTCAGGATTAAAGTTTATCCGGGATGTGAACAGTGTGTTACAAGGTGAATCTGAAAAATTATTTAATTCTTTGAGAGGTAGAACTGGAACTTAAAAATTCAATGCCACAACTTTGCCCACACATGGCTTGTATGTTTAAAAACACCAACAGTAAGTTTGTTGGCATAAATAAATATTTAATTCTTATTCTTCAAGTGACATAGCCTCTTTGCGATACTGCCCTCTGACCTCATGTGAAGTGGAGAAATCTCTTCATTTAAACACATTTTAAGTGACAAAAGGAAGAACTTTCTACCACAACATTTAGAAAAGTATTTGGTTATTTATTGTAACAAAAAGTTAATGTCATCAATCGTTAAATGATTTGAGAGGTAGAACTGGAACTTAAAAATTCAATGTCACAGTTCTACCTCTCAAACATTGCCCACACACAGCTTGTGTGTTTAAAAACACCAACAGTAAGTTTGTTGGCATAAATAAATAATAATTACCGTTAAATGATTGTTGACTTATATTTCATATTAATTAATTACACACAACATTAATGAGAGTGACAATATCAAATATAATTATTAACTTCAACTAGGAGCGAAAAAGTAAAAATATTACAATTGTTGCTTCCTAAAAATGGTGTGAGAAAATAGTGTATTTTACTATCAGAAGAAAATACATTTTACTGCATATTTTTTAATTTTAAGAACATATCTTCAACTTTTTTGCTGCATAGTTGCATGCACATATTTATGGTTTTTAGTGCATATAAATCCGCCCTCTGCCACAAATTTGAAATTTCTGTTTTGCCATGAGATGAAAATAGATGTTCTTTACTGATTTACATCTGCTGATTTCAAATATGATATTAGGAACGTTCCATCACCTACCATTTTTGTGGAAAAGATGCCATGTGAACCACTTAGTCTCTACTTCGTATAAGTAGCAATACATGCTCAGTCCATAAAAAATTAACTGGCAACTTTGACACTTGGAAGTGACTATTACTATAGATGAGGAGCCTGATGCTGAATAAAATACAAATCATATAATATTATTACACGTTTTATATTAGCTTCACCGGTATGTATGTAATGGAATCTTTCAACGTAATTTTCACCCACTTAGAATCATCTGATTGACTTGAAATTTTGCACACGTGTCAAGGACTGATGAAAATGTAACAATATCATGACTTCGTCCTAATGTCCTGACCAGGATCATCAGGATAAACAAAATTAATTAGCTAAATTTATCAATGTAATAGAATCTTTCGCCGTAATTTTCACTAACTTTTGTCGTCTGATTTACTTGAAAATTTGCACAAGTTCAAGGACCGATGACAATGTAGCAATATCATGACTTAGTTCTAATGTCCTGTCCAAAATCATCAGGATGAAAAAGTGACTTGGCTAAATTTAACAATGTAAGAGGTTGAATCAGAAACTGAAAAATTCAATGCCATAGCCGGGTTTTGAACCGTGGTTCAAATTATTCAGTTTCTGATTCAACCTCTTAAACATTGCCCACACATGGCTTGTGTGTTTAAAAACACCAGCAGTAAGCTTGTTGGCATAAATAAATAATAATTAACAATATAATGTAATTTTCATCAACTTGAGACCTCTGATTGACTTGAATATTTGCACACATGTTAAGGACCGATGACAATGTAACAATATCATGACTTTGTCCTAATTTCCTATCCAGGAACATTAAGATAAAAAGGGGCTTAGCTAAATTTATCAAAGTAACGTAATTTTCAGCTACTTGAGTCACCTGATTAACTTGAAAATTTGCACACATGTCAAGGACTGATGACAATGTAACAATATCATGAATTTGTCCTAATTTTCAGTCCAGGGCCATTGGGATGAGAAAGTGACTTGGCTAAATTTATCAATATAACATAATTTTCAGCTACTTGAGCCATCTTATTAACTTGAAAATTTGCACACGCCAAGGACCGATGACAATGTCACAATATCGTGACTTTTTCTTAATGTCCTGACCAAGATTGTGAGGATAAAGAATGACTAAGCTAAATTTATAAATGCAAAGGAATCTTTTGACGTCTGATTGACTTGAAACTTTGCACGTGTCCAGGACCAATGGCAATACAATAATAATAGCATGACTTTGTCCTAGTGTCCTGACCAGGATCATCAAAATAAAAAAATTATTTAGATACATTTATCAATGTAACTGAATCTTTCAATATAATTTTCACCAACTTAGAGTTGTCTGATTGACTTTAAAATTTGCACACATGATAATGACCAATGAGAATACAATATCATCAGGACTTTGTCCCAATGTCATGACCAGGATAGTGAGGAAAAGAATGACTAAGCAAATTTATAGAAAATGGTACAGTTATGACATCTTAGCTATTGCTAGGGAACATCTCTACATGCACCCTGAAAATTACTTTAATTAGATATTTATATATTGAATAGCTTAGATGCCCAGAGAGAGGACCTGAAAGGAACACGAGACCCGGAGGAAATATCACAGACCGGCGTTCTCACAGGGCCAAGACACCCTCCACAGTTGGTAGTTTAGTAATAGACACAGGTTACACTGGACAGAGGAATTAAATCGCTTGAAAATATTGAAAGATGGAGATGCTCGGAGAAAGGACCTGAGAGGGACATGAGATTTCGGGGAAAGGATTGCAGATTGAAGTTAACCCAGGGGCAGAAAGTCCACAACAGCTGATAGTGTAGTTAAAACAATAATTGTAATCTAATTCTGTTCCAAAAAAAGTAATTTGAAAATTTTTTCAAACTCAGAAATTATAAACGGATTTCAAATAAAAATTTTGTCAAAAATTGATTAAAGAAATTTGAGACTAGAAAATTAAAAATAAATTACAGTTTTTAAAAACTAACAAAAACACGCTTTTTTAACAGACCGAGCTAAAGATAGAAAATAATGTTTAAATATGAATTTGTTCTATAAAGTTAAGTAGTTCATTATATTTCAAAATCTTGTAATAAGTTTAAAATAAAAACCAATTTGTATTAACAAAATAATACATTTTATTGTAAAATATGTGGGGTGTCTGACATATATTATAAATAGTTAATTGGCAGCTATTTATAAAAGATAAAAATATCTAAAAAGCACTCTACGCCTTTTTACAATAAAATGTATTTTGTTAATATAAATTAGTTTTTATTTTAAACTTATTACAAAATTTTGAAATATAATGAACTACTTGACTTTATAGAGCAAATTCTTCATACTTAAAAATTATTTTCTACCTTTTAGTTCGGTTTGTTATAAAAGTGTGTTTTTGTTAGTTTTTTAAAACTATAATTTATTCACATTATCGTTAACTCAGGTGTCCACCATGGGACAGTTTTTCGTTTCATATTTTTTCCATTTCTCCTGCTTATCTGAAAGGAGGCTTTGCATCATTCTCTTATGCACTTTTGCAGGTTGTTGAATAATAGTTCTATGTTTTCATATTGTTTAACAATATGGGGTAGTTCTTGGTCAAGGTTATCTGGATTTCCCTCACAATTGAATGTAGTACTGTGTTGCTAGTTCATGGTTGAATTTAATATATCCTTCCTTTGTTTGTTGTTTAACGACGCTGTCAATTGCCAGGATCACATCAGCGTCGCCGGTGTGCCGGAATTTTGTCCCGCAGGAGTTCTTTTACATGCCAGTAAATCTACTGACATGGAGCTGTCGTTTTTAAGCACACTTAAAAACCATCGACCTGGGCCGTGTTTGAACCCTCGACCTTGGGATCCGTAGGCCAGCGTCTAACCAACTGAGCCACCCAGACCGACACGGTTAAATACCTCAGTCTCTGGAAAGTTCCAGTCAAGGTTGAGCTATTGTAAGCAATTGTAAGCGTTTGTGACAATAAAGCATCTTATCTTATCTTATCAAGCTAGAGGGTTATTAACTTGTGGTCGGAACAGCTTTCTTCATTGCCTATGCCCCAGTCTGTAATGTGTCCTAGGAGTCTATGATTCAAAATTGTTAAATCAATCCAGCAACTCTTACTTTCTCAAAAGTAGGTATTCCTTTGTTTTCATTCCTGATATATATAGGCTATTGGCTGTAAGGAAATCCTCCAGTTTCTTACCACGATCATTATTTATTTTGTCTTACCGTAGCTTACTCCTTGCATTCGTGTCAGCAAGTATCAGAAGCCCATGTCCTTTAGTATTGTTGAGTATAGCATCCATTTTTTTAGGTCTACCTCTATAGTAGAATCTCCGTCAAAATACATACTTGTGTCGTAAAATAATTTGCTTTTATAGTTAAGTTGAGCCACCACGCAGTCCTCATCTGAAACTTGGCTTGTTGTTGCATCAATGTCTTTATTGTTTATAGTTATGCGGACCTCTTCCTTCTATGACCCTCCTGTATATACTCTCATCGTTTTAGCTATAATTGCTAATTTATTATTTATTATGCATGGCTCCTGTATGAATGCTATGTCAATGTCGTGATTTATAAGAAGTTGGATTACATTGCTAGTCGCTGTTCTCGAATGTATGTTAACTTGTGTACATTTCAGTTTTAGATTATCCATGTTAATAGTATGTATCCAGTTGTTTCCTTTTGATTGCTGCTTGATAGCAGGGGCAGTTTTTATCTAATGCAGAATGATTTTCATCAGTGCTGTTATCTTTGTTGTATTTTTTGTAATTAATATAATTGATACGTTTACAGTTTTATTTCTGTATTTTACACTTCTTTAACGTGTGATTTTCAGTACAGTTTGGACAAGTCTTGGGCATGGTGGTTGAACTTGGAACATTTGAAGCAACAGGTGACCATAATGTAGCCCTCCTAGTTGCACATACTTCAAGTTTTATTTTCTTTCCTAGGATCATTTTTCGTTGCTTGGTACTGATTTCAATAATGAGATTTCTAATTATTATTTATTTATGCCAACAAACTTACTGTTGGTGTTTTTAAACACACAAGCCGTGTTCTACCTCTCAAACTTTGCCCACACACGACTTGTGTGTTTAAAAACACCAACAGTAAGTTTGTTGGCATAAATAAATAATAATTACCATCTGAAGATTATTTAATCCTGGGACAATAGTACAATACAATAGTACAATAGTACTTACAATAGTAAGTCACCATTGGGGTAATTTGTCTCTGATGTGAGACTGCCTTTGTGGTTTACCAGGAGAAATACGAACTGGTTTGAGAATTTAATGCCATTCTGGCAGTTTGTCACAATAGCTCAATGGTTAGAGCAGCCACCTGGTAAGTGGAAGGTTGTGGTTCAAATCCCTGTTGTGGCATTGAATTTTTAAGTTCCAGTTCTACCTCTCAAAATGAGATTTCTGTTTCTTTTCCTGTCTTGAAATTTCTGGATTGGTCTCAATTCAGTCTTTGTATTTTTATTTTCAAATTGTTCATTCTGTGCAGCAAGGTCTTCTGCAGTGTTTTCCAAAGATATTTCTTCTGGTATATTGAAAATGATAATCTTTGACTTTCTTTTAGTGCTTATGTTAGCTTCTAATTCTTCTCCGCATTTGCTATTAATGTTCTCACATATGGTTTCTGCTTCAGACTTATGTGACTCTATTAGCATATGGCCATTTCTTAAATTTTTCACTGAGGAAATCCCTACCTTCCATTCAATTGGATTCACTTTGATTTTGAGAAATTTCTCATATACTCTGAGCTTTGACTATTCTTACTTTTAACAACCAGTTTAAATGACCTTTGTTGAGTTTTTTGTCGGGTCCCTCTCGCCACTGCCGAGTAATCTATCTTTTGTGTGGCAGGTAGCGCCTCAATCTGTCTGCTGCAGGATTGACGTAATTCTGGTGGCCACTATGAGACTGTGCTGTTAGAGTCTGAGGTGCCGACTCATTAGGTGTTGGATGTGATGTAGGATTTCTATTTCCTTTTCTTTTTTTGGTCATCAAGCTCAGTTTTCATCAAGGAGAATGATTTCCTTAATATACTGTATGCATTCATATCATTCTTCAAATCAATACGTAGGTTTTTGCTTCTCTCTGTCACATTCAAAAGCATCTTAAATGCGTTCTCACTTTCAGTTTCCATTCTCCTTTCTATGTCCGCTGCCATTTTCAGTCCAGCTGGCCTGTGCTCTCTAGCAGCAGGGAATCGGAAGTTACGTAGAGAGATGATCATCCGTTACTTATCACTTCGTCACTTCTGGTTATGCCCCAGCCAGCTATATCTTTAAATTAAACCCACAGCCTCCTCACAACCCTTCACTTCCAGTTTTGCCTCAGCCAGCTATATCTTAACCTAAAACCACAGCCTCCTCAAGGCCATAGTTACAATCCTTTCCAAAACACAAACACAATTTTAAATTATTAACACCAAACAGTCAATCCCCTTCAACACCAACAACACAAGAACCAAACATTGTAAATATTAAAATTAAATGTCAGTTTATATTAAAAACATAGCCAAAACACCACAAAACTGTAATATGTTGTTAGCTAATGCTGGATTTCTGACAATGAAGTCATTAATCCTCTTGCTATCCAATATTTTTCACTGGTGGATGGGGCACTAGAAGTGGCCGGGCATATTTGAATGTGGTCTCGATCCATTTCCTCTTGCAGATCACATAGAGGACAGAGTGGTGAAGAATATATCCCAATTCTGTTTAAATGTTTTGCCAGACAATCATGTCCTGTAATCAACCTGAAGGTTGCAACTGCTGTTTTCCGAGGATACACAGGAATCACTGTTTGAATGTTTGATAGTTTCCATCTTTTATTCTTAAATCGTTTATGTGAATATTTGTTAAAAGTGTAATTTTGTTTTTTGATGTTGGTATGTGTTGGTCAAATGGCGAAAACGTGTTAATAATGTTCATTTTTACGAACAACTAAGTTTGCCCAAAGACGTCATAAATATTTCCATATTTGATTTTAATATATATGTATAAATATTAGAATTATATGTGTTCCATAATAAAAGTAAGGGAGGATGGTTAGGGATCGCTTCCCTAACAAGAAAGAACTATTTGATGGACGCATACGTGGATGTATACGAAAAAGGCGGTGTCACGCGAGGACGCCATAATCTGCCCATTCACGTGTGTGTAATCAAGACATAAGGACGTATTGGTGTAACGTGTGAATATAGAACTTTCACCAGACTTTCATCAAGCATTAGTTCCACTAAATGAAAAAGTGGAAACGTTTTAAATCATTTAGAATGGTGCTGAGAGGAATTATTTTATGTAAAATATCGATAAAGTGTTAATAAAATAATACATTGTGATGAAGAAACACTGTGTGATTTTTCATTCCATCCGTTGCCACGCCCTGAGATCACGAAGATCTCAATAGCTCAAAGACACAACGACAATAATGATTACAAAAACCGCACCAAATGGCTTGCCCAACGTGGAACACGAATTTTGGATGGAATGGAAATTACGGGAAATTAACTTACGCAAAATACCAAGTGACGCCATATCTTCGCGCCAAAAAGAAAAAAGACACCATGAGACCATCGTTTGAAATCGAATACATCAGAACATCGATGAACGGATAATCAACGCGGGAAAACACCAGAGATCGTCTAGCGAAGCCAACCGCCCAGGAGACACGCGTAACTGGACAAAACAAAGAGAAAAAATAGAACCAAAAATTTTTATTTTTTCATCCAGTTTATTTTTATTTTTATGTTACTGCGAAGCGGCAAAATAGTGGGACTTTTAAGCCAAAGTGAACTGAATAAAGAAACTAAAATGTCGCGAAAAGAGCTAGTAACAGGAGTAGAGGAAGGGGGAGATAGGCCTGGTTATCAAATAGAACCAGAAAGCGAGGAACAGGTAGCAATAGGAAAAGACCAAAGGTTATTAATGATCATGTTTGAAAGACTAGAACAAAGTTTAGGTCAAAAAATGGAACAAAACAAGGTAGAATTAGGTCAGAAAATGGAACAAAATAACGTAGAATTGAGACAGAACATAGAACAAAGTTTAGGTCAGAAAATAGAGGGAGTGAGAGGGGACTTAGAAAATAATAAAAAAGAAATAGGTCAGAAAATGGAACAGAATACGGCAGAATTAAAACAGGACATAGAACAAAGTTTAGGTCAGAGTATAGAAACTAGAACAGAATAAGGAAGAGATAGGTCAGAAAATGGAGGAAGTGAGAAAGGACATAGAACAGAAAATGGAACTAGGAAGACAGGACTTAGAGCAGAAAATAGAGTTAGGAAGACAGAACTTAGAACTGAAAATAGAATTAGGAAGACAGGAGTGTAAAGAAAATATGAAAGTAATGGAAACTAATTTAAAATTAGTACATAAAAACTTAAATGAGACAAAGGATGCCTTAGAAGCTAGGATAGAAATCATAGGAGATAGGATGGGAAAAATTGAATCGGAAATGAGAGAAAATAAGATTGTATTAGAAGGAGAAATTGGTAGATGTGGAGATGAAATAACAGAATGTAATGCAAGTGTAGACTGTAAGATTACAAATGTAAAAGCAGAAATAACTGAGGAATTAAGGAAAGAGATTGAGGTAGTAAAGAAAGGAATTATTAATGAAACTGTAGAACAAATTGTAATTCCTAAAATTAAGACTATGACTGATGTAGTACATTCGCAACAGGATGCTATAAATGATATGAAACAAAGTCACTTAGAAATAAAGAATGATTTAAAATCAATTTGTGAAGAAATGAAAAAAAAGGAAAAGAAAGTTTGGCTAATGTAAATGATGTTGTGAATGCACTACAAAGGCAAGATGATTTAGATGTAAGTAATGTACAAGATGAGAGTTATTCGAATAATGTACAAAATGTTGACTCACCATACAGAGAAAGAGGTTCACAATCAAACAATGACACAACACACAACACATGCTACACCAACAGCATATTACATGAAATCACACCACCTACATTTGACGAGGAGAAGGGAGACGATCCAAACCCTTTGTTAAAGAGATGGAAGAGTATTTTAAAGTGAAAAGGATACCAAATGAGCTTAGGATGATGATAGTTAAGAAAAGCTTAAAAAACAAGGCATTGAAATGGCTTAGGCTAACACTAGCTGGTCATGAATCGTATAGCTCATTCAGAAATCTATTCCTATCAAGGTATTGGGGCCCAGCTAAGCAAAACCAAACTAGGGTAGAGCTAGCGACAGGTAGATATGATCCAACCAAAGGGTTATTGCTAGTCGATTATTTTATGAAAGTAGCTAACAAAGGAAGGCTATTAGACCCTAACCTGTCGGAAGCAGAGCTAATTACCAGCATAACAAGACATTTCCCAAACACAGTGAGAACAGGGTTAATTTTTGCGAGGCCAGTAGATTTTGCAGACATGATAGAATTACCGACAGCCTTCGAAACACAAAATGGTCGGCCTAATGAGCATAGACATAGGAACGGTCACCCAAACTCACCCATCTTAAACCAGAGCACGGCTACGAACAACCAGAATGAGGGAGAAGATAGAAATACTAGGAGCACCCATGACAGGGGGAGAGGGGCACACCATTTCCCACAACCACACAATCATGGCGAAAGAATGGAGAACACAAGACAGCGGTACCACGACACAATACCGAGGGGTGAATCGAGATACAGAACGTATACATATGATCGTGGAAGTCCAGGAGACCGTACCCATCAAGTGAACCACATACGATTCTGTAGGGAATACTTCAACAACGAAATACCGTCATACAACAGGGGTTCACACCAAAGGGGCAGGAACCAATGGAACGCCGGCAACATAAGACAACAAGAACAGGATGAAAATGTGCCAAATAGGGCAGAAGTTGCACAGAATACAGAAACAGCAACCACCACTAACACTCAGGGAAATTACCACGACTAAGTTCGTCCCAACTGGCTGGATGACCAACAACACAAACCCTAAGCAACTGACAATTGACATCGACACCATGATGGCTGCACGAAGAAAAAATGGAACTACTGTACACTGGACCACTGGTCATAGCAAAACAGCTGGGTGACCATACGTATGAGCTACAGAATACAAATGGCAAGTTGGTAGGAAGATATCATAAAAATAAATTAAAACCATACAAAGAAAGGACCAAATAGTCTTTGCCAACAAATATGTAAGGCAGAAATAGTAGAGATGATGGAAAATAATAATTTTTAATGGGTTACTAATAGAAGATTATGTTCAGATTGGAAAATACAACAAGAAAGAAAAATCAACATAGTCATTGGCTATTGACCACCAAGAGCATTGTCAACAAAGACAGATGAGGACACTGATTGTCATTAAAGAAATGAATTATAGCGACGGAAAATGTGTTTTTGACATAAGGATGTCAGGGACAAAAATAAAAAGGAATCAATTGTGATGACAAAGATAAAATATTTTTGACACAAAGGTGTCGAGGGTGAATTGAGAAGAAAAATAATACAATTGCAGAATAATTATAAGTATAGAAGTTTTCTCTTATAGGGATAAGAGACAAAGAAGTGACAATTAGTGAAGTGAGGAAAAGCATAGTCAGAAAGGCAATGCCCATGAATTAAGATGGATATGGCCAATGCTAAGCTTGAAGAAATGTTGAACTAAACAATAATGAATAAGAACCCAATTAAAAAATGGTACCATTAGTAACATCAGAGTTTAAGAATTGACTCAACGACCTGCCTATACATATAAGCTTACAAGACAAAGAAGGCAAAGAACTGAATAAAATATTGCCATAAATATGATCATAATCATTAGTTCAAGATTAGTATCCTGTTTTTCTCTCCTCATAACAAGGAACATAAGTCAAAAGCCACACAATAAATCATGATACACTTAAATTATATTTATGTCAATGTCAAATGTAAAATCTTAGGAATATGTGTTGTATAATAACTGAGTATGTGTTGTACAATAACTAAATATGTATTGTATAATGACTGAATATGTGATGTATAATAACTGAACATGTATTGTGTAGTAACTGAAGTCATGCCAAAACAAAAGACAAAAACAAACAGCGAAGAAGACTGTAAAGAAAAAAAAAAAAGTATTGTACGAAGTGATTGTATCAGAGGAGTAGGGAGAAGTATTGTATTGTGTTTCAAGATTGTAAATATAGGTAACAACTTGAAAAACAAAACAAGGGGCATGTGAGGCAGAATATTAGAAGACCCCAAAAGAAAATCATTTATGTGAGTATTTGTTAAAAGTGTAATTTTTTTTTTTTGATGTTGGTATGTGTTGGTCAAATGGCGAAAACGTGTTAATAATGTTCATTGTTACGAACAACTAAGTTTGCCTAAAGACGTCATAAATATTTCCATATTTGATTTTAATATATATGTATAAATATTAGAATTATATGTGTTCCATAATAAAAGTAAGGGAGGATGGTTAGGGATCGCTTTCCTAACAAGAAAGAACTATTTGATGGACGCATACGCGGATGTATACGAAAAAGGCGGTGTCACATGAGGACGCCATAATCTGCCCATTCACGTGTGTGTAATCAAGACATAAGGACGTATTGGTGTAATGTGTGAATATAGAACTTTCACCAGATTTTCATCAAGCATTAGTTCCACTAAATGAAAAAGTGGAAACGTTTTAAATCATTTAGAATGGTGCTGAGAGGAATTATTTAATGTGAAATATTGATAAAGTGTTAATAAAGTAATACATTGTGATGAAGAAACATCGTGTGATTTTTCATTCCATCCATTACCACGCCCTGAGATCACGTAGATCTCAATAGCTCAAAGACACAACGTTATTAATAATTACAAAAACTGCACCATCGCCATTCAGCAGGTACAATGGTTTTCCATGATAGATTGTAGAGTTTTAGTAGTTGTTTTGCTGTTTTACCAAGGTTCTTTTATAAACTCTGGATGTATGTGATCTGGTCCAGGAGACATTGTTTTTTAGATTATTTATTGCAATGTTCAGTTCTTGCATATTAAAATTTTGAAAGAAGATATTGCATTGAGTGCTAGAATCACATTTTCTTTCTTGTTTCAAATCTTTCTTAAATTCTTTATGTTCCCTTTTATTATTTCTTGTTACTTTATGTGAATTAGCATAATATTTACTGAATGTTTCGGCTATGGCTGCATCATTTGTTAATATTTTGTTGTTGTGTATGATAGGTGTGCTGTTGTTTTCTTTCCTGTCCTTGACATTTTTTATGAACTTATGGGCTTTGTTACCATCTGTCCTATAATCCATTTTTTCTAAGAAATTATTAAGGTGATTCTTTTTAGCAGTATTAATTTCTTTTTTTAGTGAGGCACATTTTTTCCGCCATATTTGTGTATCCGATATGTTTTTTGTTTGTTCATCTGTATTTCTAGCTATATCCTTTTGCTTTTTCAATTCTTCTAACTGGGGGTTCCAAAAGGGTTTGAAATTTTTAATTCTTCCACGAGGAATATGTTTTTTTGCAGTTTCTAGGATGACTTTTACTAAAATTTTTGTTCAAATGATCTGATTGGTCATGTAGCTGTGAGTTTGTTTGTTCTTTAAATTTATGTTCCAGTTCAGTTTTATATTTGTTCCAATCTGCTTTTTTGAAGTTCCAATACAGATTCGTGTGACATTGACTGTTATTTGTATTATCTAGTTTTATATCAGCAATTACTGCTCTGTGACCAGAACTTGGATCTTCTATAACTTGTTTTTTAATTTTTGAAACAATATCTGTTGTAGCTAACAAGAGGTCTGGGTTACTGCCTGCTCCAGAGTAATGTATGAAGGTTGTGGGATCTTCTTTACTATAAATCAGTTTAAAAGGTGTGGTATTCAAAAATTCTTCCACTATCTTCCCTGTAGAATCCACTTTTTTATAACCCCATCTTTTGGAATGGGCATTGAAATCCCCAATTACGATTGTTTTATTTAATTGGTCAATAAGTGAGAGATCTGGTTCATTCCTGGGAGGATTGTAAATACTGTAGACATGTAGATGTGTTTTGTTATCCCAAAAATTTAGCTTTATTAATTCACTTTTATCTGTGTTGTCCATTTGTTTAACAATTTCAATGGAGGATTTAATACCCTTTTTGACTCCAACTAATATTCCACTACTTATCTGTCTATTTTTGGGTAGTAGGTGTAGCAGAAAACCAGTAAAATTGAAGTATTTAAGTTGATCATGTGTTAGATTTGCTTCTTCTATGAAAAATATATCTATGCCATAGTGAAATACAATTTTATTGAGTTCTACTCTTTTTGTTTGGGTGAGACCACCTGCATTCCATTGTAGAAGTCTGATGTTAGATCTTCTATTAACATAATGTTTTAATTCTCGAGAAGCAGTCCCCGCCCGGAGATCCGAATGGGGGACTATTTTAATTCCGGAACATTTTAGCCCTCGAGTCATATTTCATAATTTGATATTGAAGAGAGCAATAGCAGTAATAGTAACCGCTTTTTAGAGACCACCATATTTTTATGTTTTGGCAGTCACATCGCTATCTCACAACCCCCAGAATGTCTGGAGGACCACACCTGTCATTGGTTTACGGGTCTCACTGACCTGACCGGGAGAGTTATCAAAATAAATTCACCAACCATATCCTCTGATTACCAATCAGAGGACGTATTACATGCCATGACAGGTCAGCATGTTAGGGGTTAACATTTTAGAGAATTGGAGAGGTTGGAAAAATAAAGACTCCCTAGCCCTCGGGAACCTTAATAGCATCGGGGTCGGAAGAGAACAAGAGATGACCAAGGTAAGGTCAGATAGAAAAGTTACAGTGAGGAGCAAAACACCAGTAAGTGGAAGTAATGTTCTGCTCAGCTTGGGTACATTGTGGTCGCTATTCACATATCCCCTAGATGGAGACATGTGAATGTGGTCTATGCGATTATCAAACGTGAATCTTCTATCAATGTATATCCCTAGGTATTTTAGTTCTTCTACTTGCTCTAATACTTTATCATTAAGGTATATATCTACTTTATCATTTTGTACATTCCTTTTTCTTGTTACAAGCATAACTTTTGATTTTGTATCATAAAACTGTAACTTATTGTTCTTAGCTCACAATTCCACTTATTTCAAATCTAGATTTGCTTAGTTTTCCATTTCCCTGTCACTCTTGCCCTTAGTCATAATTAATATATCGTGTACAAAGGCTACTACAGCTCGATGTTGGAACTCTGAATTGAGTAACCAATTGTATAGCATATTCCAGAATCTGGGACTGCAACACGATCCTTGAGGGCAACCCTTCCTCACTCCCTTCTCCACTTTATGTGAGTTAATAAACAAGCTTGCTGTTCTCTCCTGAAAGTAATTCTTAGAGAGTTTGTACAGACTTCTGGGCCTTTTGAATCTTCTTAAGTTATCTAAAATGCTCAGCCACCATGCTGCATCGAAAGCTCCCTTGACATGTAAACTAATCAAAATTACATATCCGAATTCCTGTAGGTTGTGTTGCATGAAGCACTTCATAGCCATTGCCGCATCAACAGTTCTTTTCTGTGGGATATATATGTATGTAATGGAATCGTTTGACGTAATTTTCACCCACTTAGAGTCGTCTGATTGACTTTTAAATTTGCACATATGTCAAGGGTCGATGACAATATAATAATAGCATAACTTTATCCTAAGATCCTGACCAGGATTGTCGGGACAAAAAAAAGTTGATTAGCTGAATTTATCAATGTAACGGAATCTTCTGACATAATTTTCACCAACTTACAGTCATCTGATTGTCTTAAAAATTTGCATACATGTCAAGGACTGATGAGAATACAACAATATCATAACTTTATCCTAAGGTCCTGACCAGGAGCATCAGTGTAAAGCAAAATTAATTCGTTAAATTTGTCAATGTAATGGAATCCTTTGACGTAATTTTCAGCAACTTACAGTCGTCTAATTGACATGAAAATGTGCATAGATTTCAAGGATCGGTGACAGTACAATAATATCATAACTTTTTTCTAGGATAATCAGGATAAAAGAGGAGTTAACTAAATTTATCAATGTAACGTAATTTTCACCTACTTGAGTCATCTGATTAACTTGAAAATTTGCAAACATGTCAAGCACTGCTGATAATATAATGATGTCATGATTTTGTCCTAATTCCTCAGCAGCATTATAGGATAAAAAGGTGACTTGAATAGATTTAACAATGTAACCTAATTTTCACCAACTTGAGTCGTCTGACCTGAAAATTAGCATGCATGTCAAGAACCGATTACAATACAATAATATCACGATGTCCTAATGTACTGACAAGGATCATCAGGATAAAACAGTCGCTTGGCTAAATTTAACAATGTAACGTAATTTTCACCAACTTGAGACATATTATTGGCCTGAAAATTTCCACACATATCAAGGACTGATGACAGTGTAATAATATCATGACTGTCCTAATATCCTGATTAGCAATATCATAATAAAAAAGTGACTTGGCTAAATTTTAGCAATGTAACGTAATTTTCACTAGCTTAAGACGTCTGATTGAGTTGAAAATTTGTGCACATGTCAAGGACCGATGACAATACAATAATATCACGACTCTGTCCTAATATTCTGACAAGGATCATCAGGATAAAACATCACTTGAGTAATTCTAAAGTAAGAACAAATTAGAAACTAAAAACTTCACTTATCTTAGTAATGTTTGCAAGTTAATAGCTTCATTTTCCTTAATTCATTTTCCTTAATCACTTGGGTAAACTTAACAAAGTTACGTAATTTTCACCAACTTGAGACGTATGATTGACTTGAAAATTTGCACGGGTATCAAGGACCGATGACAATGTAATAATATCATGACTTCATCCTAATGTCCTGACCAGCAATATCAGGATAAAAAAGTGACTTGGCTAAATTTTAGCAATGTGACATAATTTTCACTAGCTTGAGACATCCGATTGACTTGAAAATTTGCACACATGTCAAGGACTGATGACAATACAATAGTATCATGATTCTGTTCTACTGTTCTCACAAGGATCATCAGGATAAAAAAGTGACTTGGATAAATTTATCAATGTAATGTAATTTTCACCAACTTGAGACATCTGATTGACTTGAAAATTGGCACACATTTCATGGACCAATGGCAGTGTAATAATATCATGACTTTGTCCTAATGCCCTGACCAGGATCATTAGGATAAAAAAGTGACTTGGATAAATTTATCAATGTAATGTAATTTTCACCAACTTGAGACATCTGATTGACTTGAAAATTGGCACACATTTCATGGACCAATGGCAGTGTAATAATATCATGACTTTGTCCTAATGCCCTGACCAGGATCATTAGGATAAAAAAGTGACTTGGCTAAATTTAACGATGTAACGTAATAGTCACCAACTTGAGGTGCCTGATTGACTTGAAAATTTGTACACATGTCAATGATTGATGACAATATCATAATATCTTGAATTTGACCTAATATGCTGACTAGGATCTTCAGAATAAAAAATGACTAAGCTAAGTTTATCAATGCAAAGGAATGTTTCGACGTAATTTTCACCAACCTGAAGTCCTCTGATTGACTTGAAAATTTGCAGACATGTTGGGGATCAATGGCAATACAATAATAATATCATGACTTTGTCCTAATGTCCTGATCAGGATCATCAGGATAATCAGGATACAAAAATTACTTAGATACATTTATCAATGTTACAGAATCATTCAATGTAATTTTCACCAACTTAGAGTTGTCTGACTTGAAAATTTGTACATGTGTTAAGGACCAATGAGACTAGAATCATCATGACTTTGTCCCAATGTCCTGACTAGGATCGTCAGGATAAAGAATGACTAAGCTAAATTTATAGAAAATGGTACATCTTAGATGTCACTAAGGCACATTTCTACATGCACCCTGAAAATTGCTTTAAATAAATACATATATATCGGATGACATAGATGTCCAGAGAGAGGACCTGAAAGGAACATAAGACCCTGGGGAAATATTGCAGACCTGAGTTCATAGAGGGCCAAGATACCCACAACATCTGGTAGTTTAGAAATCGACAAATGTTATACTAGACAAAGGAATTAAAGCGCTTGAAAATATCAAAAGATGGTGATGCCTGGAGAGAGGACTTGAGAGGGACACAAGATTTCGGGGGAAGGATTACGGATCGAAGTTAACCAGGGTCAGGAAGTCCACAGCAGCTGATAGTGTAGTTAAAACAGTAATTGTAATCTAATCCTGTTCCAAAAAAGTGATTTGAAAATTTTCAAAAAATATTTGAAAGAAATTATAAACTAAGAAATTTTTAAAGGATTTCAGATAAAAATTTTGAAAAGGATTGAATAGAAAAACTTGAGACTAAAAAGTTAAAAATAAATTATAGTTTTAAAAAACTAACAAAAACACGCTTTTATAACAAACCAAGCTAAAAAGTAGGAAATAATTTTTAAGTATGAAGAATTTGTTCTATAAAGCCAAGTAGTTCATTTTATTTCAAAATTTTGTAATAAGTTTAAAATAAAAATTAATTTATATTAACAAAATAATACATTTTGTTATAAAAAAGCGTGGGGTGCTTTTCACGTTACTTTTATCATAACCTTACTTTTATAAATAGCTCACCCCATGCTTTTTTACAATAAAATTTATTATTTTGTTAATATAAATTAGTTTTTATTTTAAACTTATTACAAAATTTTGAAATATAATGAACTACTTACTTTATAGAACAAATTCTTCATACTTAAATTATTTCCTGTTCGGTTTGTTATGAAAGCATGTTTTTGTTAGTTTTTTAAAACTATAATTTATTTTTTGTATTAACACCCCCCCCCCCCCTCCCTCTTCCCAAAAGCAATAATGCTGAATAAAGCATATAATGTACTCTTAATTTAGAAACTTTTCATAGAAGCTTTCCGTTTGCGGATGAATGGTGAAATTCTTGCAGGAGTGTCCGGCAGTAATCTGCCAACATGTTTGGTGACCATCTTTCCATAGCAGCTATGTATATCTTATTGAAATTTCTCACTGTGTTTGTCTCTAACATCTCTGAGATTAGGCAGAAAAATCCAAATGGGAATGAAGAAAATGTAAGTTCAAGGACGTTACAACCTATATCCTTGACGTGTTCTGTCAGTTCCTTGTGATTCTTAGACCTAACATTTGCCAGGAAACTGTTACATACTTTTCAATACCTATTAACATTCTGAAGGTAATATCTTTCAACTCATGAATCTGAGATAAAATGAAAACACCTTTAATTTTTACTTTCTCTACTACATATAGTAAAGCACAGGAAGTATTGTATTCCACCCAAAAATTCCATGTCAAGATATCACCGGAAATATATGTTTTGAGGCCCCCTGGATCCAAAAGAGCACTTTTAGACAAAGGTGTGAGTGTGTGTGTGTGTGTGTGTCTTCTGCCAGTCTGTAGACAGGATAAATCAAAAACGAAAAGTTGGCTAAAAACCAAAGTTGGTATTTAAGTTTGTCTTTCAAGGATTCAACATGATTTTGAAGAAAATAGCCCCATCCTAAACTACCCTTTACATGGAAAATTTTGATTTTCTTGAAAATGGCTCTAACAATTTTGATTAAAATGACATATGTTTAAGATATTTTTATGATAAATGAAATGTATATTTTGAATTTTCTGGCTATAGCCTATGTAGTCCTGTTTACTCTGGATGACTTTTGAATAGCTCATAAACCGTAAGAGATAGACAAAATCTTAATATGCAAAAAATGCAGACATAATTTATGTCTAAATAATTTTTTTGTAGAGTGAACCATTTCGGAGATATTCCTTATTTGTGTCAGTTTTGGAAACCTTTCATGAAATGCAACATCGTTGTTCATTTGTTATATGTTAAGTGCACAAAGAGAACGGGATCTCAAAGTTTTAAAAGATTTGACTATGGTCAAGGGTTGGCCCCGTAGCACAGTTGGTAGAGCACCTGCCTGCTGTGCAAGGGGTCCCGGTTTCGATTTCCAGCAGGGGGGTAGGAATTTTTCTCATCCTTCCCTGAGTCTGGAAGTATAATGGCGGCACCTTGGCTGAGTGGTTAGACTGCTCGCCTACCACATAGGCGGGACCCACATGTGGTATTCGTGGTGGACGAAGCGGCATTTGGGCGGCTTTTCTCCGGGTTCTCTGGTTTCCCCCAGCTTTCATTCCATTATCACCCTTCCAATCATCCATTTCGCCTGCATTTCATATCATATCATCCTCTTCCCATATCATCCTCTTCCTCACTATCATACCTGGTGTTTGGCTGACCACCTTCTTCCAGATCTTCACTCTGTCTGGTCCAGAGGTCTCTCTGCTACCTGACAGGTGTCTGACCCTAGGCATTGGCTTGTAAGTCCTAGGGGGTGTAAGTCCTACATAAGGGGAAGGTAATCAGGAAAGACTATGGCTCAAAGTCTACTGTATTCCAATACTTCCTTGCACCTACTAAGAAAATTTGTGTAAATGTTCATCTCAACTAGCACGAAGAATATATAGGAATAAGGTTAGTGCAAGAGTAGAGAAAGTCATGTGAGTGCAACACATCAGACTTTTGCATTACTAATGGATGAAAATTTGGATGTTAAATATTGAAATCCTGACCATGTTTGTCCATTGTTTTCACAAACTTCTTCATAGAACGCAGTTTCAGGTGCAGCAGTTAGTACAGCACATTGTCTTTGTTAACAAGAGTTTATGTTTATTTATCTTGTTGTTTGACGATGCTGTCAATTGCCAGGATCACATCAGCATTGCCATTGTGCTGGAAATTTGTCTTGCAGGAGTTCTTTTATGCCAGTAGATTTACAGACATGAAGTTCCATTGGAGATGGTCATCCTGAAATCAATTGCAACAAACATTTTGTTGAGAAGATACTCAAGTCTACTACTGAGAAGCTAAGAAAAATGAATCTGTTTGCCAGTTATACTCAGATTTTCACAGACTGGCAAAAGAAGGGATTCATAGAGGAAGTTTCGAATGTAGAAATGGAGAAGCTTTGCCATTATCTTCCCCATCATCCGGTAATTAAAGTTACAAGTTTAACATCTGTTTACCCAGTATTTGATGCATCATGTAAGACAGATGAAGAAATTTTCTTGAATGACTGTTTAGAGGTGGGGCCTAATCATGTCCAGTTAATTCCGGAAATACTAATTAGGTTCCGACAAAATATTATTGGAGTTGCTTCAGTTATTGGGAGAGTGTTTCAAATTATTGAAGTTGCAACACAAGATCCACAATCATTAGCGTTTTCTATGGTGGGAGGATAATGGTATAAATAAAATGAAAGTTTACAGACATTCAGGAGTGGTCTTCGGAACAACCTGCAGTCCATTCATCCTAGATGCTGTATTAGAACACCATCTCTCCAACGTCCACAAAGAAGACAGATTGATAGCTCACAAATTGATGGAGTCCATGTATGTAGACAACTGTGTTATACTGTCGCTTCGAGGGAAGAGTATGACATATTTGGAACTAAGAGTATTAAGCTACTGAATGACGCAAAGATGGAACTTAGAAATTAGGAATGTTCAGCAAAAGTCATCTTGTCCATTGAAGAGAGTGAAGTGAGAATGCATACATACAAAGGTTTTCGTTTACAATGGAATAGAAGACTAGGTACACTAAGTGTTGAAATTAATACTGAATTTTCATCTCTACCAGAAGTACTAACAAAGAGAATACTACTCTCCTTAGTACAGAAAGTTTTTGATGTTATTGGTTTTCTTTCTCCTGCACTTCTTCCATTCAAACTATTGTTACAAAAAGCATGGCATATTAAAACTGGAAACAGAAGTGAGCTAACGAGAGTCAAACTGAAATGGGATTCACTGTTACCTGAGAGTATAGTTTATCAGGAAATTAGTTGTTTAAAAGGAAGTGAAAATTCCACGACTAATCACAGGTGGTGTGTTAGAAAAGAGCCAATGGACACTGCATACTTTTGTGGATGCTAGTCTATACCCATATGCTGCAGTTGTCTTTTTGAAAGTTAAAAGTAATCTAGGAGTTTTAGTACAACTGCTCTTAGCCGGGTAGCTCCACTCTAGTCAATTACAATTTGCAGGCTAGAATTAGGATGTCTAGTTGGAAGTAGACTCACATCTTCAGTTAAATCAGCTTTACATTTGCAAGATCTAAAAGAATATTTCTGGAGTGACTCTTTGAATGCATTGACTTGGATAAGAAGAGATGAACAATAGGCTACGTTTGTTGGCAATATAGTAAAAGAAATTAGCTTAACACCCCTGAAGACTGGAAATATATACCAGGAATTCATAATACGGCTGATCTGATATCAAGAGGATGTTATCCTAGCCAGCTACAAGACTCAGAATGGTGGAAGGGACCTGAATGGTTAAAACAATCTGAGATTAAATGGCCATTTCAAAAAACAGAAAATGATGAGAATGAAACTGTAATCTTTGAGGGAAGGAAAAAGAAGCTGAACCACACTGTATCAATGATAACCCTAGACATGACAAGAAATTGCTGTTTTTCTCAACAAGTACGGGTAGTAGCCTGGATTCTCAGGTTCTATAATAATGCAAGGAGGAATAATTCTCATGTGTTTCCCGTAAAATATTCAGAAATCAAGACAGCAGAATTGAAAGTCATTAAAGGGATTCAATCAGATTCATTTTCACCTAAAGGTAATACGTGGTATCGTTGTTACGGATGAAGATGGCCTTATCCGAGTGAGGACCAAGATTATAATGAGAGATGACCTAATGAATTTCAGGTACCCATTGCTGTTGCCTAAGAAACATGAAGTAGTGGAAGCAATGATTTTCGAGCACCATTAACTTCATTGTCATGCTGGTATGCAGTTTTTAGTGATTCATTTAAGAAAAAGATATTGTATAATACAAGCCAGAAGAACAGTTAAGAAGGCTATAGCAAAGTGTCTGCAGTGTAGACAGCATAAAGCTAAAAACTGCTCTACTTAAACATTGTGTAAAGGATGCCAATGGGTTTGATGTGGTTGGTATTGAATTGGCTGGACCATTGGTTTTGAAGGACCATGCAAACGTGTGGATAGTTCTCTAACCCTTCGCAGTCTTCTGAGCAATTCATTTGGAACTTGTGTCATCGTTAAGTATGGAAGCATTCATTCTGTCATTGAGAAGATTTATAGCAAGAAGAGGTCACCCTCAACAACAATCTATATAGCGTTCCACTCTTAGAAGACAGTATGGAGTTAAATGGGACATCTCTGTCTCTATCTAGCGCATACAAGTTGCCATTAGCCGTGTCCTTTTCTACCCTCGCGCTGTTGCCAGATTACTAATAGCATGGTATAAATATTCATTTGTTATAAATTTCAGGTTTGAACACATTATCCTATGCAGAATTGTTTTCTCTATCAGGTTATATCCTTTTCAGAGTCATTATACATTTCTATAGGCCCAAATTTCTTCAGAAAACGTTTTTTTCAATAGAAGTCCGATATTTGCTGTTTCTACACTCATCACGCGCTAACTAACAAACTAACTGCTAGAATGCATCTATATTTTTTACTTAGGTAGAGCAGACCATAGTGTTACTACCTACCTACTTTGAATTCTCTATGTTTACCCAGTTAAGTGTTATAATTTTTTAAATTAAATGTTTTCGGAAAATTGTATATCTGTGCACTGCAAAAGTTACGCAGTGTGAAACTTTTTTGTTATTGAGTTTACATCAGGGAACCAGCGAGAACAAATGTTGAGGAAGGTTGGAGAAAGTTTTTAAAATAAACCAAAAGGCAGTAACCACTTTCTTTTATCCAGTAAGGCAAACAAAAGGTATTCATCTATTCAGCGCCAGGCCTGACACGGAAGATAGTATAAGGACCAGCACTAACATTAGTTCGAAAGAAGCCGTGTGTGTAACTGTGAGCTGTTATTGCGTTATTTGTTTAATATTTTTGTAAATATTTGTAGTTATGGAGGGGGAAGCTAGGAAGAGACGGTATGTTGGTAAATTAAGAAGTAAGGAATGCCAAATAATTATGAATGTGTTAGATTATTTTTTAAGTAAAATGCGCGTAAGGCAGTAAAAGAAACAGCTAAGGCTATTAAGTGTTCCGAAGCAGTAGTGTATAGGATTAAAAAGGAAGTAATGAAAGGTCTCTAAGAACGCCATCGAAAAAGAAAGCAAAAAGGGCAGGACTACACAAAATGCTAGGTTAACGCAATATGATTGAATAGTGCAAGGTGGATTGCGGCGAATTGTTCATTCTTTACTGTTTGCAAATATTCCACCCACGCTGAATATAATTGTCACGGGTCAACAGTGATGAGACCCTACCAAATTTCTCAAGGGCCACTCTTAGTCGGTTCTTACATGATTTGGGGTCCGAATATGAAAGAAGGGGTAAGAAGTGCATATTAATAGAAAGAGACATACCATCAGATGGCGACATAAATATCTAAAATACGTAAAAAGGTTTAGGGACCAGGGGAAATCAATTGTTTATACAGACGAGTCATTTGTAAATTTAGGTCATACAGTAACAAAGGCATGGAGGGATACCAAAGTTAAAAGTGCCCATCTCGTCAAGCAGCAATTGAAGGACTAAGTACAGGACTCTGGTCACCTCGGGGTCGCGCGCGGAGAAAGATTCGCAACTAGTACATGTTGCAACACTGCGCTTCATTTAACGTGTATTGTCTTCTAAGGGTGAAACGCGCTTTAGATTCCAAGAAATAGAGTGGAAGTTTAATCCTCCTCCTGCTAGCTGGTGAGGGGGATGGTTAGAGCGGTTAGTACACTCTAGAAAAGAATTGCTTAGACCAGGCATCTGCAAACATGTACTCAATGAGGTATTGGTATGACGTCTCAACATGCAACCCGCAATGCACATGATGTAATGTAGAACAGGGGATGGCATTGACCTTCGTTCAGAGTAAGTGCTGGACTCGCTTGCTACAGAGTACAATGAGGAATATACACATACTTGAATCCAGCTATTTTGGTCTTCGATATTTTAGGTACGCTGAGATATTTTAGCAATATATTTCAATTCACTTCTTTTGCAATGTACCATGAAAATCTAGTGATATATCACAAGTAGCCACTCTCAGTATAGCACGCAAATTAGCAACTGTTAATGGTGATACAAGAGTTTTTTGGATTCAGTTTCTTTTCTTCTACACATTTCTTAAATGCTTGAAATAATTCTGCCCCTGTTGTATGTTCCCTAAGTGGAATGACTTCAAGCATATATTCTTGTATCAAGAGGTTAGTAATGGTGCTTCATAATATTCATAAAGTTGAAGGGCTGTAAAATATAGTCCTAATATAATACCAATTGTGCTATATCAACGTTGTCAGTGCTTTCATCCAACGCGAGAGAAACGGCTATAAATCCATGGACCTCGGTTTGTAGTGTTTTTAGGTTATTTCTGCTATTTTATGTATGGTTTGTGGTGATAATGCAATATTACTAAAAATATCATATTGTTCAGGGCAAATTATGTTGGCAACTTTACTCTCAAATTTTTTATGAAATTTCCATCACTAAAACACCTCAGTGACTGAGCAATCTCCAAAGCAACAGCATAGCTGGCGTGAAGTTGTCTATCAGTTATAATATTTGAATTAATATTAGGTGTATTATCTGAATATTGCTCTTTGAGCTGTTGCTATTATTTAGTCCGATCTAGACCTCATGGTGTAAATTTATGAATACATGCTTGTATGGTGATCTTATGACATGTATCATAATACCACTTGATGTTCCATTGGTGAGTGCCTTTTTTAACTTTGGAGCACAACAAACACCTTACGTTCCTTACATGATGAGAGAAGAAATCATCAAAGTGCTATTCTAGATATCAAATTTAATAGACCAGAAATAATTAGATGTACTCTAATTCTACGAATATACTAAGACTTTAAGTTAAATAAACTAATATCCTTCTTAGTTATAAATAAAGAAATTTATCTTTAAGTCTTAGTATTAAATTACACTTTGACAGACAAGTTTAGTAGTAGGTAGAGGTAAATACGATAGGACAGTCCGCCCGTGATCGGTGTGTATGCAGTGTCAGTTAAGGCTGCGAGGGAGGGGGAGACAGAGTAAGTGCTGCCCCTTACACGTCATAGTTGCAAGGCCGCATTGAGTACATGTTTGCCGATGCCTGGCTTAGACAAATGTTAGGAAAATCTGTATTAACCTATGAAGAACTACTGACTTCACTCTGTAACATGGAAGCGGTAATCAATGGAAGCCCACTGACGTACATATCAGAGGATCCTGAGGATTTGACTTCATTGACACCATCTATGTTTCTTCATGATGCTGGAGAGATTTCTGTACAGGACATTGATCATTTAGAAAAGGTTAAGTTCCAGGCACACTTATGTTACAGACAACATCTAATGCAAGAGCTGAAACGACACTTTAGAAAAGAGTATCTATCTTAACTCACCCAACGTCCAAAAGGTAAAAGGAGATCAAACCTGAAAGAAGGTAATGTAGTACTATGAGGCTCCAAGCAGCAGAAGAGGGTAGAGTGGCCAGTGGCAAGGATTATATCACTTTCCTAGCAAGGACAGTGTTTCTCGGGCAGTCAAGTTAAAATTAGAGGACAGAACAACTGATAAGACTGATTGAAAGACTGTACCCTCTAGAAACAGACACACATGAAGATGTCTTTGATTCTAGGAACTGTTGGACTAAGGAGATAGCCTGGGCTTACAAAACCTGTAGTGGTCGCAGAGTGGTTCCCAATCTAAAGTATTCTCCTTAACTGAGTAGACTATGTTAACATTCATAAGAAAAGGATATTAGATAATTGTGTTTGTATGAACAAGTGACATGTGACCTTTGTTATATTACAAAGAGACCCAAAAACATAAGAACCGCTGTGCAGTGTTTTTCCACTGCGCAGCACGATAACAGCAGCTGATGTACACAAGGTCACTTGGTTGACTTGTTTTTCTCCTCTCTGAAAATGCAGTATTAAGCTGACGCACTATTGTCTGGTTGAGTTATTACCAGTGTGCTTTATTATTTTGTCCTGTACTTAGTCACAAAGTGTATTATTCCTCAGCATTTGTTTTCTGCTGCACAGCGTGTATTTATTTATGACTTGTATGTGTTAAATCAGCTCTCCAAGTGAAATTGTGATTTGCAGAAAGATTTCCAGGTGATCTGCGATTTCTAACTCTAGGGTAACTTTAAGCATAAAGTGTGCAAGACAAACCCACATTTTCTGGAAGAATTTAAACAAAATATCCGCTGGGAAATTGCCAGCATTTCTCAACGTGAACTACGCCGAGTGATGGATAGCTTACTAAAGAGGTGCCAAAAATGTATGGACAATGGCAGTGACCAGTTTCGGCATCTCATTTAATAATATTTGTAAGTAAAGCCTTTAAAAGCAAATACTGAATGGTTTCATCCACGCTGTTCTATGACAGTGGCAGTCGGCGACGAGTGCTGAGGATGCATACAGGCAAAGCACAATGCAGACGGTTTGGAGTCTTTGCTCATCCGTTACATTGTCTTATTTTGACTGAAATTATTCCCACAATTTCAGACTGGGAGGAATGTTAGAAATCTAGTTAGCAATGGCACAGGTTTAGTTATGACTTCAGTTGTCATTTGTTAACAAAGTTGAAAATCGGAACATTTGTCTTAACCATCATGACAATTGAGTTATTGAGCAATGTAACAAGGTTTTAAGTTTGAGAATATATAAATGGAGTCACATTTGGTATTTGAATTGTAGATTTATAAGATTTAGATCTATATATAGATTATATCCATCTTCCAGCGTCCATTCCACTGGTGGTTTTGGAATTGGGAGAGAATTAGGATGCAGAATTGGGCACATGGCAGGTTCCAAATTTGCATAAGAAACTGCTCATTTTGATTTACCTGAGACTCCTGTTTCTAATAATGAATAGTGGTTTCTTCCAGGCTGATAAGCCATGGTCTGCTGGCATTTTGATGTCCAGACATTCTGTCCACATCTGCGGTAAACATCATTAGTGGTGTTGTCTCAATCCTCTCAGCGAAGGTTTAGTCACAACGAATTACATCCACCAACCTTTTATACCCCCTTCTTTATCAATGGCAATAAAATAAACAATGTAATAAGTACCACAACAGCAAAAATCATGCAATCTTCTGAAGATAAGATTGTGTCTTCAGAGAAAAATTTAGGTGATAGCAAAAAGCTGTTTTCACTATCAGAATCAGTACACTGAGCTACATAGGAATCACATATTTTTGGTCCATGCCAAATTTCATTGTCACACTGTGTTATTGCTCAGTTTATGCCAGCTTTTGCGGGGACAAGATTGCAGTAGAAGAGTAGTCTATTATACTAAACTTAGAGTAAGAACATTATTAAAATGTGACAGAATTTCTGTAAAAAAGGAAAGCTTTCTACTTCCTCTCTGTCGAAATACAAGTGTATTTTCTGCTTGAACCTCACTTTAAACTCCCCATACAGATACATATCCAATATCCAAAATTGGTATGTTGAAAATCAAAAAGGAAAAAATTTGGAAAACAAAAACAAACTGAGAACCACAGGTTACACATACTTTGTGCAAAAATATTCTATGCAATAAGGGAGAAAAATGTCTCTACAATTTATGCATTATGAATTATCATTCATTCTCAAGAACAAACAAAGGAAAACATTGTTTTCTACACTTGGGTAGAAATTTTCATTGAAAGGATGAAAGGATTTAGTCAAATTGCATCGGTGTACTACATTTTCTTAGAAGCCTGGAGGCACCTCAGCCAAAAAAGGGCCCAACTGAAATTTGTGTATTTTCTTACTTTTTTGTGAATCAAAATAAAAATACCATTATATACTCACTAATGACTTTTATGGAAGAAGGTAGATGATTTAATAAACTAGTCCATTATTTCCTAATTTGTGGTCATAGCTATATGCCTCAAACATATAAAAATCAGTTTATGTATATGTTCCTTATATGCTTCTACACTGTTTGGATCAATTGTGACCAAACTTGGCACAGATAACTTTGAACATAAGGTGTCAAGATTACTGCCTAGCTTAGAACTTAAAACTCCACTGCACTTCACACAATTATTTAATTTTCTTGCAGACTTTAAGGGGGAATTTGTCTTATTGTGAATCATGGGAAAGTCTAATACCAAAAAGCTGAAAGGTTTATAGTTTTCTGAAAAGAATACTGTTATCCAAAAAGTTTTATTGCTTTGTTGGATTATCATTGATTAAAGGTTTTTAATTTATAATTAGATTAAAAAAGTTGAATAAAAGGCAACTTTTTTCTTTGGTACATTTCAATATAGAATGAACAGTTTTTATGCAAATTAAATCTAAAAGAGTGTAATTGTTACCTCTTTAATTGTGTTAGAACTGCATCACCTGCCATAACTTCCTTCCATTATTGGTGTAGATTGTGGGGAATGTTTATTTAATTGCAATTATTTTTTTGTCAAAGCCACAAGTTAAGACCAGAGCAGTTAAAGGAGCCATGGGTAATAAAATCAATGGACAGAAAATCCTGTTGCAGAACATGTATAATGCCTGTCTACAAGCAATTGGTGGACATATGGGACACTTCTTCTAAACTCTTATTTCAAATTTACATCCTGGAGGCAAGTTCAGATATCTTACATTAATCACAATGCTTTCACCTACTTGTTAAAGCTAATAAATGCTAATTAAAATTATATTAATTTTTTCCTTCTAAAGCTACCAAGTAAATAATGATTAGTCTGTGGCTATGGAGTTCTTCTTCTTTCCCTGATTACCCTCCCCTTATGTAGGACTTACAAGCCAGTGTCTAGTGTCAGATGCAGGGGACCTGTGGACCAGAGTAAAGACCTGGAAGCGGGTGGTCAGCCAAGCACCAGGTATTATAGTGAGGAAGAGGATGATATGAAATGCAGGTGAAATGGATGATTAGAAGGGTGATAATGGAGCACTTGGTGGAATGAATGGTGGGGGAAACTGGAGAACCTGGAGAAAACTCGCCCAGACGCTGCTTCATTCACCATGAATACCACATGCAGGTCCTGCCTAGATGGTAGGCGAGCGCTCTAATGGTGCTGCCATTATACTTCCAGACTCAGAAAAGGATGAGGAATAATCCTGGCTGAAGAAAAATTCCTACTCCCCTGCCGGGAATCGAACCCGGGACTCCTTGCACAGCAGGCAGGTGCTCTACCAACTGCTCTACGGGACCAGCCGCTATGGAATTCATTAATCATAAACAGCAGTGTCAATTTTGTTTACCTGTTTCTTGAAATATTTTATATCTGTTACATGTTCTTAAGCACACAAGTCTCATTAGAAACATTAAAAGGTACATTTTATAAACTACATACATATCTTTTAAGAGGTAGAACTGGAACTTAAAAATTCAATGCCACAACTGGGATTTGAACCACAGACCTTCCGCTTACCGGGTGGCTGCTCTACCACTGAGCTATTGTGACAAACTGCCAGAATGCCATTAAATTCTCAAACCAGTTTGTATTTCTCCTGGCAAACCACAAAGGCAGTCTCACATCAGAGACAAATTACCCCAATGGTGACTTACTATTGTAAGTACTTTATATCCCAGGATTAAATAACCTTCAGATGGTAAGTTTGTTGACATAAATAAAATAATACATACATATCTTCTTCTTAATAGGCACTGCAACTTCATTAATTGAATATTTTGGCCCTCTCTACAATTTTCTTCCATTCAATGCGATCTTTTGTCAGGTTTACCCAATTTCTTATCGTCATATTTTTTAAATCTGGTTTACGTCGTCACTCCATCTGTTTTTAGGTCTGCCCCTTTTCCTAGAACATACCTATTATGTGTGCAAATCTTAAAAATGTTTAACTGTTTAGTATAAGTAACAATATGGATTTGTTACCTTACCTGGCATAAGGCTCTCAAATAGAGCAAGACAGATATTCAGACCTTTAAACATACTAAATAAAATTGTTGTTGTTTTCTAGTGCCTTGCATCTGGCAATGAAGCCATTAGCATTGTTATTATGTAGAATTTGAGGTAATTTTTGCATAAGGTGCAGTGAACAATAACCTCACTTTTTCCTGGAATTTTCTGGTGCCTTGCAGGCTAATGACAAAACATTTGATTTTGATACATGGCCAATGTTACTTAAACGGTTTTTCTAGAGTGATAGATGGACCTGACCTACCCTGATGACCTTCATGATTTACACATAGTTTCCACTAGCCCCTCACCATCATAACAACCGCTTATGCACAACATTTCTGCCAAAGAACCGATACTTGGCACATAGCAAAACTCTAAAGTATTACCTACAGATGAAACTTAAAATTGAACAGGTTCACAATGTATGGATTTTTGGAACAGGCACCCATATTGCATGAATATGTTCAGGGAAATGTCTGTAATAGGAAACTTTGCAGATCTAATAAACCTATGTTTGATACGTACAAATTGATGAATAATAGCTTGTTTGGAAAAACGGTGGAAAACCCTTTTAAATACAAGAGGTTGATAGTGAAGAAAGCGAGGTTATAGTGAAGAAAGCAACCGACAAAGGGTTGCACGATCACTGCAGTGCTTTTCTTAACCAAGTAAATAATTTTCTTGAAGTGAGTGGTCATTTCTTATGTGAATACTGTGTTAATAGGGTCTTAAATAAACCGGTGCAAATAGGGTTTACTATCCTGAAATCAGCAAAGCTGGAGGTGTATCACTTATATTACGATTTAAAGGCGAAATTTGGAGAAAGATTACATTTGATCTATCATGATTCAGATTCCCTAATTATGTACTTTAATAACTGAGAAGTCCACCCACTTAAAATCATGGCTTCCGATCTAGAGCTATTGCATAACCTTGAGTTTGAGAAGGCTCCAAAGATAACAGATAAGGTGCCTGAATTATGGGCAGATGAGACTGGTTACCAACAAATAATAGAGTTCGTAGGTCAAAAACATATTCTTTGTGATTTGAGGATGGCAATTCCTTAATTCAGAGGAATCACTGCCACAGCTATCATAGGTGGAAGTCGAGAGCTTATATCGTTCAGGGATTACAAACAATGTTTGTTCGAGAACCGGTCGCTATATGTTACAGCAGTATCTCATCCGCTCCACAAATCACACCCTATATAGCAATTGCCAACGCAAGTTGGCACTCATTTCAGAGGACAGGAAATGACAAGTATTGAAAGATACAATACAAACATTGCTTCATGGATATAGTGGGAAAAAGTATAAATAATAAAATGTATCAAACATTCATTTTTTTACTTTCTCTACTGGTAAGTAGGGGAAGTATTGTATTCCACCCAAAAATTTGATGTCGAGATTTCACCGGAAATATATGTTTTGAGGCCCACTGAATCCAAAAAAAAAAAAAAGCATTTTTAGAAAAAGGTCTGTGTGCCAGTCTGTGGACAGCATAACTCAAAAACGAAGTCGGTTAAAAACCAAAGTTGATATTTAAGTTTAATGTCTTTCAAGGATGCGACACAAAGATTTTGAAGAAAATAGCCCCACCCTAAACTACCCTTTACATGGAAAATTTTTCGAAAATTTTGATTTTCTTGAAAATGGCTCTAACAATTTTGATTAAAATGTCATATGCTTGAGATATTTTTTTACAAATGAAATGTATATCTTGAATTTTCTGGCTATAACCCCTGTAGTCGTATTTACTCAGGACGACATTTGCATAACTGGTAAACCGTTAGAGATAGACCAAATCATACTATACAGAAAATGTAGATCTTACCGAAATACACAATTTATGTCTGAATAAATTTTGTTGTAGGGTGAACCATTTTGGAGATATTCCTTGTTATGTGTATGAGTTTCAGAAAACTTAGAACTTTAGTGAAATGGATCATCGTTGTTCATTTGTTTATATGTTAAGTGTGCAAAGACAACAGAATCTCAAAGCTTTAAAAGATTTGACTATCGCATAAAGCCTACTGTATTCTAACATTCCCCTTGCACCTACAATAAAATAAGCAATAAGATAAGTTGTACAAATGTTTATCTTAACTAACACGAAGAAGATATAGGAATAAGTGTTTGTAAGAATAGTTAGTAAAAGAGTAGAGAAAGTCATGTGAGTGCAACACATCAGATTTTTATTGTGACTATGTTTAACTTTGTATCACATTAAAAAAAACAGTTTATGTCAGAAAAGGTAGTTTTGTTTGTGGTTCATAATTCTGTACTGACTTCAGTCCACCTCTAGCCCTTAAGGAAGTCATATCCAATGGAGCCATCACGGATATTTCCTCATCTCTAAAGATAAAGGAAATTTGAAACGACTATTCCACCATGCACAAGAATCGCTGTTTCATTAAAGTACTGTTACTCTTATGTGGCACCATAGTGAAAAAGTGATGTTGCAGTGGTTTGTATTGCGCATGGGGCCACTGATCCCTGAAGGCCACAGTGTAATGCCACACTTCCACAATGTCAACTGAGAGTGTTTTTCGATACCTTTCACCATAAAATATGAAAACAATCCTGGGGTGAGCAGATCGATGTTATCTGGATAAAGAACCTCCCTCTTGACATCAAATTCAACTGTATCTGAGGCACCGACTATTTCAATCTTATCTAAGTTCTTGCATTTGGGTATGGCTTGCTTATCAGTGGACCAATTACTAGGAACTTTTTCCTTATGTCCTTCCTCATCTATCACACCATATGCATAGGTAAGATTATTCCAAGCTCTGTCCTCGTCTGAACTAGCATGGGCCAAGAGTTCGTATGTATGAGACTCTAAATCATTCAGAACATAACCCTGATACATCTCATTTCTCATTAAATTACCATGAATATTGTGATCTATACATATTATTTTAAGAGTCTCAAAATCATCAGTGTTAGGTAATCTCATTTGATGCTTCCTGTTGTGTCCTAGTAAAGAAGAATAGTTCATTCCAATAGGTTCATCCTTATAACTAAGTGTATACCCAGTAGTCACGAAGTACTTAGGCATATAATGTATTATTTTACTCTGCTGCACGAAAGAGGACATTTCCATAGGTGTGTTAGCCCTGATCTGCAATTCATCTGTTAGCACTATAAAGTTTGACGTTCTCATGTGCTGGGTATGAACACAAAGACCTATACAAGAAGGCAACACACTTTTTATCATTTTAATAATTTCATTGTCCAGGACAGAGTATAGTGCGGTACTTATAGGTAATGTACTCAAACTGGTATCTATTTCCTCCCATGACCTTTGAAGAAATGTAAACGTCACATGCTTAAATGGAATTTACCTAGGTATTGGAGATACACTTTCTCCGGGTATGATTTGATGGCCCGAATTACCAGTGCCACCACTGCTACCTGGAATCAAGTAGGTCTCTCTTGCACTGTCCTCAGCAGGTGTACCGGTTTCATCCATATCGTGTCTAGGATGGCTCGGAGGAGTAGTCTCAAATACACTGGGATTGCTGTGTGCCCGTTTGCAAGCAAATGTTTTTCCAAAACACAACATTACAAATTCCTGTAGATAAATAAGACGCAACAAGCAAATTGTTCAGGGGATATGTATATAGGAATAAACGTTTCCCAAAATTCGTAAACAATGTCTATTCCATGATGCCTCTTCATCCTGTGGACTCAAATAACCTTTACCTGGATATTCATGATTACCAGTCATAATTAATGGAGTACAACATAAATCCTTATACTTCTTGCCTACTTGCACTGCGGCTCCAGCCAAAATATTTTTCATGTCATCACATGTGGCACCTAGGCGGCCCGGGTTCGATCCCAGGGACCTGCATGTGGTATTCGTGGTGGACGAAGCGGCGTCAGGGCGGGTTTTCTCTGGGTACTCCGGTTTCCCCCGCCATCTCATTCCACCTGTGCTCCATCTTCATGTATCATCAGTGTCACCGCCTGCGGTGCCGTAGTAGTAAAAGCGGGCGTTAAACACTACAACAACAATCACATGTGGCATCCATTACAAATGACTCTTCCAAGAGAATCAAAGATTTGTTTAGAACATTTTATTATGTAAATTCTGACATGCTATTTGCACATGATGCACAACTTGTCACAAAGTGTGATGCAATAAATTGTGCTATAAAACTCTTACCTGTATTGGTTGGTTCAAGGCGAAATAGACTATTGATCTTTGTTTCCTTACAGTTAAAAATTTTCTCAAGGTTGATAACAAAATGACTAGGAACAATGTGATTTGTAATAAACAATTTACTAATTGCATTTATGCTGTGGCTGGTCCCATTTTCTGCACAATCCAATAAATGACCAAATCTATCATCTCTTTCTATTTGGAAATGGATATATTTATATAATTGGTTAAGAAAGAGTTACTTTGATATTTAACACAAAATCTCATTCTGTAGGTGTACAGTGATCGAGTATATCAAATACAACGTTGCTCGATATTTATGTATCAAATGATTTAAAAGATTTAAATCTTTTTGCTGAGCTGGGACGAAATCCTCTGTGCTCTTCTTCTGCATATGCCTTGCTGTTCGTCTCAGGTGTGGAGTATCATCTAGGACACATTGTAAACCTTTATTTATTGAGTTGGGTATTTTAACTATGCCTTCTTTGTTTATCATGAACTGTCTCTTGTATGTTAAGATGAATATCGATTTATATACATTGTGTTCTTCAGTTCATAATTACTCCACAAGAAATAGTGCTACAGGTCGCGCGTTACTTCTTGACGAATGAAAATTTTATATGAAAGGCTGAATGCGAGTCATTACTCAGCTTTTGCGGGAACGTTCGCATCAAAAGAGAGAAGGTACAGTCTGCAGTGAGATGATGAACATGCTTCTGAGCTGAAGTAGTACAGCACTACAAATCAATTTATCACACTTCCAGTAATATCAGCCACATGTATTATACACTATACCTCTATAACTGTTTCCACTTAACTTTATTGCATTTCTTCTATTCCCAACATTTCTCCCTCGTCTTCTTCCTCGCTGAATTGCTATTATTTTCGTTGCATGCACACATCCGCACCGCACAAAACTTTTGCAGTCGACTGTATACACAAGCGTGACAGAGGAAAACAGAGGTGTCTGTTATCGTAGCATAAACATTTGCTGACCTGTTTATTAAGGTTAGGCAAGCTGACTGGATTTCTGCTCAAGGTCATTCGTCAAGAACAAACGCACAACCTATAACATTTATATTGCTAAATGCAAATACAGCGAAGTTCGACATTCATTTGAAATTGTATCTTTAAATCTATTTAATATTCTTCCTAACAATGTCAAAGCTCTGCCACTAGTGCCATTTAAAAGAAAAGTTAAATTTACATTGCTCTCAAATCCTGTGTACAGTATCACAGTTTTATAACAGTAACATGTTTTTGTAATGTTTTAATGTTATTTTTATGTATGTTTTCTTGACATTGATATACAACCTATGTATTGTCTTGGCAAATAAACTATATCTATTTACATATCTATCTATGCACCATTTTCCTTGTGGAATTCGTCCTCCAAGGGGATGCCTAACTATTGTTAATAAGGATCAGATCGGATCGGATAGGGGTGGTTAATGGCAAACCTAAAGTAGAAAGTGGAATGCCCCGCCCTCCCTTTTCAGTAAAAGTAATGGGCAGTATTCACCTTCTATTCATGGGTAAATCAGAATAATTGCACATTAGAATGGGCCAAAGCTTAGCGGCCTAAAGATCATATTTGAGAACTACAATTACATTCATTTTCTTGCCCTTTGGCTCTCGACTATACACAATGTCAAATTCACTGTACTTAAATTTAATTGAGCACACTCGCAGAGTATCAGAAATGGCCCCCTAAAGAAAACACATCATATTACCGGCAGACTAAAAAGTCGGCACTTACCAAGGATCAAGGAACTCTCTCTCCTGAAAGCCACGTCAAGACTAACTGGCGCCAGAGCTTTTCTGGGAACCGCCTGCCAGCGACAGTCACACTCCTAGCAAGCATCAAACATATCAAAACTACTGGAGTCAACTCCAATACTGTACAACTGGCTCAACTATACAACACTGCAAGTATGGGAAGCCTCCGATTAGATTTTGTGTTGACAAGCTCCTCCTGCCACCTGCCATTAAATTTTGTGTCAGCCATAAAATCCTTACCTTTAGTAGCTTCTGAAAATTTTGACCTTCTCTCTAACAGGCAGCATATCTCGTAACAATATTGTTGCTCATTCATCCAGCAGCTCAGCAACAGGAATCCTTGTTCTAATACTCAAGCTCCTGTCACCAGCCACTAAAGTTTGTGTCAGCCATAAAATCCTTATCTTACAGTAGATGCTGGAAATGTTGACTTTCTGGTCTCCAACATGCAGCATGTCTTGTAAAAATGTTGTTGCTCATTCACCCAAGCTCAGCAGCATGAATCCGTGTTCTAACCCTCATACAGTACAGGAAATTAGTGATAATACCATGCAAAAAATCACAATCCTACTATTGAGCAGGAACATTTGCACGAGATATGATGCCTGTTTGAGACCAAATCAACATTTCCAGTATCTTCAATAAGGTAAGGATTTTAGTGTGCCTCTGACGGCACAATTTTCCCAGTGACTCTCAGTTCTCTTATGCAGCGGAGAGAAGCCATAGAACAGGCTAGCATCTGTTTTAAAGGTTATCTCATTAATATAGCAGTACCACACTTTAAGCATCCAGAGAATCCATTTGTGACCTTTGATACTTTTGAGCTTATGAACCAATTAGTTGCACATCATCTTTAAGTAAGAGCTTTTTGTCTACGAGCGTTGTCCGTAAAATAAGGTTCCCAATTTTTTTCACAATGAAAAACATTTATTGACATTGAATAATGCATTTTTGGAAAGCTTAGACGTTTTCAACATAATTGCCGTTCTAATCAATGCATTTTTGCATGTGGTTTACCCTCTTTTGTATGCCTGCATCGTAGAACTCTCCACCACACAGCGAAGATAGCTTAAAACAGTTTCTTTCAGTTACTCTCTGGTTCTGAAATGCATCCCATCCAGGTGTTTCAAGTCAGGGAAGAGATTTTAGTTACTTGGGGCTCGGTCTGGGCTGTAAGGAGGGTGTGTGACAGTATGTCATCCAAATTTGTTGATGAGATTGGTTGTCACCTGGGCAATGTGCAGACGACCGTTGTTCTGATGGAAATGTACTCTCTTCATGATCATGCCTCCGCCCGCCTTGGTATACCTTAAATGATAGGTCAAAACTTTGTGCATGTAGGTCTTGCTGACATCAGGGATCATCTTGCAGATCTCCGGAACTGTCACCCTTCGATCTATTAGCATTGCTTCTCGCACTTCCACAATCATTTCGCCCAAAACCGATGGCCATCCTGAACGCTGATCATCCTGGATGTCTTTACGTTCATCATGGAATTTTCTGCACCATTTGCACATGTGTTGTACGCTCATATGCTGCTCTCCGTACACTCCACATAGTTGGGAATGAATGTCCATTGGTGCAGTCATTTTACATACAAAAAACATATCACAAAGCATAATTCGCACCTGGCGGGAGAAGCAAGTGCAAGCTCAATCTCTAACATCTGCTAAGCCAAAACTAAGCGTCACAGACAGTTTACAGAGTGGGGGACGGGGAGAACCAAGCTATATGCCAGTGTTGCTGAATCTCCTGTAACAGCATTCCTCATGACGGCAGATCCTTGGAAACCTTATTTTACGGACATCCCTCGAATAAGGGGTTCTGAAGTTTTGGTTCTGTCGGTAGCATTGCTTAATGAGCTATTGTTCTTCCTCATCTTTATCCGATTACCCTCCCTGTATGGAGGACTTACAAAGCCTGTATCTAAGGTCAGATGTCTGTTGGGGAGCAGACGAACTTATGGACCAGACAGTGAAGACTTGGAAGCGGGTGTTCAGCTCAGCACTAGGTATGAGAGTAAGGAAGAGGATGATATGAAATGCATGCGAAATGGATGATACGAATAGTGATGATGGAGCATGTGGTGGGGGAGAGAACCCAACCACATGGCGCTTCGTCCACCACGAATACCACAAACTGCAGGGGCACCTTGGTAATATGTGAATGGTCTAACTGCTCGGCCACGGTGCCGCCCTATAAACTATTGTTTTGAGTGTTAATGATCATGAAAATATCAGAATTGTTCTTGAGTTCCTTTCTTTGCTGAATCTAAAATTATTAGATACCATATATTACACATTACATATTTTCAAATGTTACATGTTTACAGCCTTGCCAACAAGCAAGATTGTAAGGAAGCACTGGATGAGTTGGACATAGTTGAACAACTAAATGTTGAAGCCTTGGTGAATTTTCATCAGTGCCCCACACTAGTTGAGACATGTTCTGCACTTAGAGACAAGTCTTCTCAGCAAAAGGTTGATCCCGCCATACATAATGGATTTAAGTAAGTGTGTTTGTGTGTAACTAATAGGAGGTTGATTTTGAGATCTTTATTCTAGATTTAAAACACTTGAATTTTATTAGCACTTAATGAAGTAAGGATGGTATACTAAAGTAAGAACAAATTAGGAACTAAAAACTTCACTTATCTTAGTAATGTTGCAAGTTATTTTTTCAAACACTGAGAATGAGTTGGAGTCAACTTGAAATTTGAGTCAGTGTTTGAAAAAATAACTTGCAACATTACTAAGATAAGTGAAGTTTTTAGTTTCTAATTTGTTCTTACTTTAGAATCTTGTTGCTTCACTGTTAATAGCTTCAATTTCCTTAATTAAGGATGACATAGTTGCCCAAATGAGGATCAAAATCTATGCAGAGACTATTGTCATAGCAGAGGAAGAAATCAATGAATTGTCATTGTATTCACTCTTTACTCAGTCCATAGGAGGACCATATAAGAAGGTACTAGCAGTATGTGCAGTATGATCATGATCAAGCTCTTATGGTCTACGGGAAAACAAGCCAAAAGTAATTTTTAGCCATCTCCTACATTGTTTTCCAGCTTGTAACCATTCAATTACATCAGTCCAGTGAAGCTTAGAAAGTACAGAGCTTGTGCATCACATAAGAAGAGACTTTTATAGTATGTCCAGGGATGAACAATGATCTCCAATATTCTTTACAGAAAATAAAGGGGCTGTTCTGGTATTTGAGAGACAATTGAGTTCTGTGTTACAGCTTTTAGCAAACTGCAGGCATTGCATAAAATTTAAATACAATTCATTGAATTAGTCACATAGGATCTCCGTATTCAAAAGACTTCTGCATGAACCCATAAATGAGGACTGTTTGATAATATCTTATGAAGCAGGTGTGATTTTAACACTTACAAATGGTACTCCAAGCGTTAGGGAGCTTCAACCTCGTGTTTCATACAAAAAACACAGCTGACAACCTCCAACATCTATTTGGCTTGGAGAAATTGAATGCCTAGTAGTTAATAAATACTGGTTGTTTTGATGCACACAAACTTGCTTTTGCGCATGTTGCAAGTATTTCTTTATTACAAACCACACATGCAAACATAGTTAATCTGCAGGTTGTGAAGTACCTCTTGACAGAACATTGGGCTTTGTTCTCTTTCTCTCCTTCCTTCCCCCCAAGCTCTCTGACATACACAGCTTTTGTTGAAATAATTCTCAACCAATATAAATTTCTTGCTGTGATCCTGTATTTAATCTTAACCATAGAAACTAATAGTCCCAAGAAAATCAACAATGTATTGCAGTTTAGAAAAGCAGAAGGTATTTTTGTGGCCCTCGACTGTAATTTGGCATGTTTTTGCGAAATGATGTATTAATGAATGCAATTTATTCTTTCAGCATATTCAGCTATTTACTGATAACATATATTCCACTAGAATTTGCTCTTTCCTACAGATTATGGATATAATATGAGGTGTTTCTAGTACAGGGTTATCAGATAAAGTAACCATGCTCTTATCAGCATCTGTTCTTGGATGCATGCCACTCACCTTCTAAGATTACAATTGCACACATATGGCATAACCTTCTGACTGGTGCCATGCATGACGAACTAAGGCATTAAATAACATCTTCTGGTGGTGTTCAGTTGTGTTAACCCAGTCATGGTCCAATTTACTACAGAACACAGAGTTTTCATTTGTTGAAGCTTTATAAAACACAAACTCTGTCTCTGATCATGGAACATTTCAGGAACACTTTCCGATTGTTGATCCGCGTAACAGAAGTCGAGTTCATAAAATAGCCAAGAAATTCAGAAGTACGGGATCAGTGTTAAACCGGAAGTTTTAAAATTGATGTCTGTGGTGACAAAGTGATCAGTGTAAGGATTTGGCCTACTTGATTCCCAGTTCTCACATTGCAGTTTTACTTGTGGGGCAATTTGAAAGACAGTTTATAAATCTAATCCCTGAACATTACAAGAGCTACAAAATGATATATAGAAAGAAATAATCAACATATCTCTAGAAGAATTGCAACATGTTTTTGATAATCTATAAAGATGCAATGCCTACCTTTGAGCACAAATAGAACACTTTTAACATCATCTTCGAAAAGATAATCAATGTAAGGCACATTCAGTATTGTGATTTATCAAACAATAATGGTTCTAGTTGACCTTATCCATTCATCCTGTTTGTTTTGACACATGAGACAGTCCATAAGAGGAAAAAACTGTACAGAAGTAAGTGGAGCATGGCCACAACTCGGATGCTGTTGAAAGCGTGACTGCTCAATTTGACAGCACTGTCAAAGCCCAAAGAAGTATTTAGTATGTTGCCAAGGTTTATCCATTGTTGCAGGAATGATTTTAATTTACTTTGAGGATTTATGATGATGTGTTCCAAATCTTAGTGTTTTTGCACCAACTACAAATACTGATAACAATGAGATTGCAGCAATGTCAGTATGACTGGATAACAATATGACCTGTTATATCTTGGTTTTATGTACATAAATTAAATTATTAATTTACATTATGATGAGAGAAGATAGAAATGGCGGTTAGTTTTAGACAGCTGTTGGCTTTACCTGTATGGAGATTCTTGGCATCCTAAGTTCCCTCTGGAAAGAATCCTTTAAAAGCATAGTGTCGCAGATTCCTGTTAGCACGTGAAATTGGCTCTCACCTAAGTCAAAATCTGAGGGTTTAAGTATAAGATAGTGACAAAAACTTAGTGAAGCATTTGTCAGCACACATCAACTAAGTTGAGCATGGTTTTCCCAAGGAATCGGAAAATCTGTTCCTGCAACATGAGCTTTGAGGAAGTAACTTACTTATATGCTGGTAGGAGATTCCATGTCTAATATTGTTTTGTCCTTGAAATTGTCATGGTAGTTTCAAAATTTAATGGCGACTGACAGCTGACCATTACTATTCCTTTTCCTGTTGTGCAAATAAATTTTGTTGGTGCAAATGATATATCACCAGCTTTACAGCATAATTTCAGAGCGTGCTTAACTGGACAATGCTGCAAGGTGTGGCAAGTCTATGATTGGATGTTGCATCGAGCCACCTGACATTAAATTTTGCGACAACCATAGCTATCAAATGCAGCCATGGGTATGTATTTTTGCATAGTTACCTCCAAGTTGGCACTGTGACTGCTATCCAACCTGTCAGTTATACCACTCACATGAGATACATATACCACATTCAGCTGCGCTGGTTGGAAGGGCAAGCTTAGGATTCGCTGGAGTCTGCAGTACAGCCCGCCTCCATATGCCTTTAACTTTTGCGAAGATTATAGTTCCTCGCTAAGAACCACTTCCAGGTAGCTGTTAACCAAGGGTTGTAATACAAAAGTTTGAATCTGACGCCAAGTTAGCACGTAGCTATAAACTTAATGTAGATTGTAATACAAATTTTTAAGCATATGCGTTTTCTGTTGTATGTCAGTTCCTGTTGCAATACAAAATGTAGCACACTACAGGAATTATTTGGTACTGACTGAGAACAAAGTAAAATAGAAGCAGCAGAAATGAGGCTTTCAAGAAGGGCAAAAGGCTGACTGAGACTTGAGGGAACCTAAAATCAAAACATTAGAAATTAGCTAAAAGTTTACACATTAAATAACAAAGTACAAAAATAGAGTGAAATAAAACTCGTTGAAAGAATGGAGGAAGTAAAATCTCAAAATGGCAGCAAGCTTGAGGAAGACCTGGAACATCCAAGAAAAAGATAATTGGACATTTGAAGCGAGAACAGGCCTATTCCACTATGCTAATAGGTGCTATTACGAAAAAAATAACTGAAGCTATACTGCTGAAAGATGCAGAACACACAAACTCATCTGGCTTGTCTCAGTCACATTAAGTGATTAATGCAAAAGAGGATCTCTTTGTAAACATATTTGAGCAGCTACTCAGCATGCCACCAGAGCCAAATATTGCTCTAATAGAAATATGGCACCATGTTAAGTAAAACTCTGACTTGTTATATTGTGATGGCTCTCTCTATACACTATTATTTGGTTTTATATAGCTTCCACAAACTATTCTTGCAAATGCCTATTTTTGATGTGCTTCATGTTGATCAGATAAACATTTGCAAAATGTTTTCACTACACATTTCAAGGTACAAGGGATATAGGAGACTGAAGTGATAATCAAATCTTTAAAATATTTTACATTCAGTCCACTTTTAGGGTTGTGAGGATTTTCTTGAAAATCAATGTACCACATTCTTGAAAGGGACTGAACTTTGCTCTCCTTCTTGTTCTCTGACCTTTTTTGTATTCAGGGACGTCAAAACATCATATAAACGTGCCGTTTCTATGATACTTGATGTCAAATTTTTTGGGTGGAATGCAATACTTCCTCTACCTACTTTAAGCAGGTGCCAGAAAAAGTCAAAAGTAGGTAATTGTAAAGTAGTCAAAAATATTACCATCACAATATGGTAATCATGAATCTCTTCTTGTCAATCCTGGGTTTGCATCCATTGTTGCCAGAGAAATAAAATGCCTTGCTTCCAGTTGATACTTGTGCCAGTTGCTATAAAACTGTAATCATATGGTTATTAGTTCTCTTAGCCCAACGGCAGGTGCGCTGTTGTAAAAAGTACAACAGCAGCTGTTTTTATGCTTTATCAATGCCTTAACCTTGAGCTAATGTGTCGCTACAATGTATTCCTCTACTATTGTTTACTCGACAATGTTACTATGGTTTCAGTTTTCTTGTTCAGCTTTGTCAGTTTGTTTTCTGCATTGTAAACGATGGGGTGTTGAATGTTGTAATAAGTACAACGCGCGCCTGCTCTTGTAACAGTTGCAAGCTTTGTTTCTAGCAGTCAATATGCAGAGGTGAGTATAGTAAAAAGGAAATGTACTTATTCACAGTTTTTTTTTTTATTTTTTTTATTTTCAATAGCTGCATATTAAATGTTTATTTTGTTATATTGGCACGTTTCTTTTGTTATTTTATTTCAGTTCGAAAGGTTTATCAGAAGAGGAAATTCGCAAGTTACTCATAGAGAGTATATTCAGACTTTTCAGAACTGGAGGAAAGTGACGTGGATTTGAGTGATGAAAACATTGAACCTGAGGACCATGATAGCGAATCTGAACTGGAAGCTATGGATAGTGATTATTTTGAAGAGCCCATGGAAGAGCTGGAATTCTTTATTGGAAAAGACCAAGTTGCGCGTTGGTGTAAAAGTGAGTGTGCTAAACTTTCAAAAACCAAAAGAAAAAACATTATAAAAATTCTGCCAGGCCCCAAGAGAAATGTGATGGACATAACTGATGAAGTTGGTGCTTTTCTGAAAATAATTGACCTTGACATTATTGATGAAGTTGTAAACTATACAAATATGTATATAACTAGACAGCAAGGCACTCACAAATTCTCTCATGAAAGGGATAATAAAGTGACATCAAGACACGAAACAATGGCTGTGTTGGGGATTCTTTTCTTGATTGGTACAAGAAAGGGTCATCATGCTTATGTAAAGGAACTTCGGGCGGCAGATGGAACAGGAATGCAACTACTTAGGGCTGCAATGAGTTACAAAAGGTTTCTGTTTCTTCTACGTTGTATGCGACTTGATGACATGAAAACGAGGAATGATAGGAGAAAAACTGATAAGTTGGCTGCAATTTGTACAGTGTTGGAAGCTTTTGTTGCTAACTGTCAAAATACTTATACCCTAGGTGAATTCACCACAGTAGATGAAATGCTTCATCCCTTTAGAGGTCGGTATGGATGGATACAGTACATTCCCAGCAAACCAGCTCAATATGGAATAAAAATGTTTGCATTATGCGATGCAAAAACATTTTATTGCAATAATTTGGAGGTTTATTGCGGCATTCAACCAGAAGGGCATTACCACGTATCTAATGCTCCTGAAAATATAGTGGAGAGACTTGTGGTGCCAATAGAAAACTCCAACAGGAGTCTAACTACTGACAATTAGTACACAAGCTATCCACTTGCTGAATATTTAGTTCAAAAGAAAATTACGTGTATTGGAACAATGAGGAAGAACGACCTCAAATTCCTTCAGAATTTCTCCCAAACAGAACAAGAAAAATTGGAAAAGCATTTGAGAGGTAGAACTGGAACTTAAAAATTCAATGCCACAACTGTCACAATAGCTCAATGGTTAGAGCAGCCGCCTGGTAAGCGGAAGGTATGTGGTTCAAATCCCAGTTGTGGCATTGAATTTTTAAGTTCCAGTTCTACCTCTCAAACTTTGCCCACACAGGGCTTGTGTGTTTAAAAACACCAACAGTAAGTTTGTTGGCATAAATAAATAATAATGGAAAAGCATTGTTTGGATTTCAGAAGGACAAGACCTTAGTTTTATATGTTCCTCATAAAAGCTGTGCTGTCGTACTTCTGTCTACTATGCATGACACAGCAGCACTTGATGAAGAAACTCACAAACCAGAAATAATCACAGACTACAATATGACAAAAGGTGGAGTTGACGTTGTAGATAAAATGTGTACCTCTTACTCCATTTCAAGGATTACTAGAAGATGGCCATTGGCTATATTCTTCACCCTTTTGAACATTGCTGGTATAAATTTGCAAGTATTGTTCTCCTTTACAAAGCCAGAGGCAACTTCACAAAGACGTATTTACCTCAAGAAGTTAGCAGAAAGTCTTATGAAAGAACAACTCGAATGTAGAACCCAACTCAAATCGCTGCCAACCGATCTCACCGTATTTCTTATGCAGTTCCGTGGAGAAGCATCGTCTTCTGAAGATAAGATCCTTGAACCTCTGTCAAAGAAACATGGGACATGTATCCTTTGTGGACGTCAAAAAAATTCCTCAACTTCCATTAAATGTGATAGATGCGGAAACTTTGCTTGTAAAAGTCATACCAAGAAACAAATTGTATGTGAAAGGTGTTATGAAAGTGAATGTTTTTCAGAATAGCTGGATAAAATGGCATCATAGAGAATTAAAAGAGCTACAGAGGTATTTTTTAGAGGTGGCGTGTGACGTAATGTTGCGCAGTAGTTCATGGTCTAGTCCACTTGTCTATTGCAAGATAAAAGGGGTGTCTGGTTAGTATCTCTTCGAGTTCTAGCCCACTAGCCAGCAAGCTGCTGGTGGAAACTTACCCCCACCATCGCTTTGTGTGATGTCACTCGTGCATATCCGACCAAGGTCACGCGCCACCTCTAAAAAATACCTCTGTTGTAAGTTTTTGTTATAGGATGTGATAATAGTTGTATTGAACTGTTTTATTCAAAATATTAACCAGTTTGTTTATCATACGCTTGCTATTATTTAAAAATGTCCATGTTGTAAATTTTACAACACACGCCTGCTCATGTGACAAAATTAGGTGCGCCTGCTGGAAGGTTAATTTCCAAATATGTCACATGGGCAGCAATTGCTAATCATCATCTAAGGTTTCACCAATAATAAATTGTAATTGATTTTCATTTTTTACAGTTTAGTTATATTGCTTGCTTGTGACAGGTGGCTGATAAGCTGCATCAATAAGGATTATGAACGGCTTAGTACACGTGTAGAAAGTGACACAAGGGAGCAGAGTATACTAGAGGAACAAAAAAGGAGAGAGCGATTGGAAAGAATACGTAAGGCTCGTGAAGAAAGGGGAGAGGAAGCAGTGCCTTACCAAGCAAATGCTGAAGAAGACAGTGATAGTGCTGATGTTGTTACTTCAGATCCTTTCAGACCAATCAATGAAGTAATGGCATCTATGGTATGCATCCTTAAATCAGTTATTATCAATGAATTGAATGAAGCAGTTTGTCACTTTAAGAACTTGGTAAAATGCAGCCATAATATAATTTTTCAAATATCTTACTTGTTTCCAGTCTTTGCTCAAAATAATACTTAATGTAAAAGCACAATATTTTAATCCTCTCTGCCATTAAAGGTGCAACCATTCTGTCAGCCCACATTGCTTTTTACATGTCATGGATGGAATGACTGCTGAATTTCATGCATGATTTGTTGTTTTTACAGCAATTAATTTATTGGTAAATTGCATGTTAAATAGAGTATATGCTGCATATTGAGCTTAAGAAGTCATTCATAATAAAAATTAAGCATTAACATAACAGCATAAACAGCAGTGTGTTAGTTTGGGTTAGTAGGTACATGTAATTCACAAGTAAAAATATAACGTAGAAAACTGTTTTCTACCCAAAGTAAAAATCAAGTATTTATTGATTTTTTTATAGTCTAGACATTAATTATTTAATTCTTTTTAAGTTCGCATATAAAAAGTGAAACTCTCCACATTTTACTTTCAAACTAAATATCCAATAAGCAAATATTATGTTCCTAAATGGAGAAGAACTAAAAATAGAAATTAACACAATATTGGATGTGCAAAATCTGTTTCTATTAATGCCTTCTTACTATGGGTCATGGACATCAAATTCACATTTACATTTGAGGTCACAGAACCTCTTTCATCTTCTTGCAGGTAATTGAACTATAAAACACTTTTTAAATATAATAAATATTTAAAGAATAATAGTTTCACTTATCTTAGTAATTGCTGTAAGTTTTTGAAATAATTACGTAAACATGTTTCATGATGACTCCATTGCTACAAACATTCAATTACTTAATATTTCTATGTGTTACCAATGTCTAAAAACAAAACAAACCTGTTAATACAGGCCTTTCCAACTTAAGCACTTATGGGGGTGGGGCTACAGTCAGTGGCCCCAGTGCCTTCCCCTTGTAGCAGCATTTGTACATACAACAGTAAGAGTAATATTTTGTTTCCCTCTCACTTTCTTCTCGCGCAGAGGTGATGTTAAATAGTATATAGCAGACCAATTATTATAATTTCTCCTTCATTTCAAATTGTTTAGTTCTTCATGGGAAGATTTCTATTTGCTTGTCAGTACCAAACAAAATATTCATTATCTTCCTTTCATAGATAAATTAAAGAAATATTCATTGCTTAATTTGTCAAAGAAATTAACAATATGACTCCATTTTCAGCACGTTCTGAAAAAGTACCATCAAATTTCCAAACAAACGTGTTACCACTACAGGGATGATCTAATTCAATTTTGCAAAAGTGTCAATCAACAGGAATGCCCAAAGTTCATGCATTTACGTTAAAATTTATGTTGTTTGCTACAACTTATGCATGCAGATGTTTTGAATTATGAACCTAAAAGTAAAAGCAGGATGTCTCTTTCTGATGCTGACTCCTCCTCCTCCTCCTTCTTCTTCTTCTTCTTCTTCTTCTTCTTCTTCTTCTTCTTCTTCTTCTTCTTCTTCTTCTTCTTCTTCTTCTTCTTCTTCCTCCTCCTCTTCCTCTGCTGCTGCTTCCTCTTCTTCCTCTTCCTTCTCCTTCTTCACCTTCTCCTTCTTCCTCCTCTCCCTCACCGTCTCTCTCCCCCTCCCCTTCCCCTTTTCTTCTTCTTCTTCGTCTTCGTCTTCGTCTTCCTCCTCTTCCTCTGCTGCTTCTTCCTCTTTCTCCTCCTCTTCCTCCTCCTTCTTCACCTTCTTCTCCTTCCTCCTCTTCCTCCTCCTCTCCCTCACCATCTCTCTCCCCCTCCCCTTCCCCTTTTCTTCCTCTTCTTCTCCTCCCTCCTCTTCCTTCTCCTCCTCCTGCTTCTCCTGCTTCTTCTCCTTCGTCTTCTTCTTCCTCTGCTGCTGCTTCCTCTTCTTCTTCCTCTTCCTCCTCCTGCTTCTCCTTCTTCTTCTCCTCCTCCTCTTCCTCTTCCTCCTCCTTCTTGTTCTACTCAAGAGAGACCACTCCAATGGTCCGTGTCCATCCAACTCTATCCAGTGCTACTCTTTTCCAATGGATTACATTGATTACTTTCAGATCTCATTCCACATCATCGAGTCATCTGATGGGTGGTCTTCCAACTTTTCTCGTTGCATATAATGGATTGGTGAGAGTGACTTTTTTACATGGATTATTATCCTCTGTCCTATACAGATGCTCCAGTCATCTCACTCTATTGGCCTTAATTACTTTAATTACATTTGGCTCTTTATACAAATTATGTTGTGTTTGCTAGCTAATGCTGGATTTCTGACAATGAAGTCATTAATCCTCTTGCTCTCCAATTTTTTTCACTGATGGATGGGGCACTAGAAGTGGCCGAGCATATTTGAAGGTGGTCTCAATCCATTTCCTCTTGCAGATCACATAGAGGACAGAGTGGTGAAGAATTTATCCCAATTCTGTTTAAATGTTTTGCCAGACAATCATGTCCTGTAATCAACCTGAAGGTTGCAACTGCTGTTTTTTGGAGGATGCTCAGGAATTACTGTTTGAATGTTTGGTAGTTCCCATCTTTTATTTTTGGATTTTTCATAGTAATATTTTGCAATAATTTTTTTGAATTCAGAGTTGACTAATCTTTTAGCTGCATAAAATGGTAGATTAGATTATAGATTTTTTTACACTGCTGGTACCCTTTTTTGCAAGAAAATCAGTTTTCTCATTACCACTCAGTCCACAGCGAGCTGGTATCCATTGGAAGACTAGGTGTTTTTGAAGTGTTGTTGGATGGGTAATGATTTTCCAACATTCTATAATTGTTTGGTTTTTTGGTGACAACTTGGAAGTAATTGCTATAATTGCTGCTCTGGAATCTGAGAGAATAACTGCTTGCTGGAAATGTGAAATTCTGTACAAAAGATTTTGTAGGGCCATTCGAATTGGTTCAATTTCTCCATCAAAGTTTGTAGTTCCATAACTTAAAGATTTGTAATAGGAAAAGAGGTGACATGTGACTCCAGCCCCTGCTCCATCTTGGTTTGATATAAATGATCCATCAGTATAAATATATAGCCATTCGTGTTCTGGAAACCTAGTATGGATTGTCTCTAATGCCAATAATTTTAGAACACTAGTTGGAGTATCACTTTTCTTAACTTCTTCTGTCAGGTGTAAATAATATGTGATGTCTAATGTTTGTGTCAGATTGACTTTAGATATGAAGTTTTCCTTTGAATTAGGAAGGTATATATTCTTTTTGATGTCTTGAATTTTGGAAAGAAAGCTCTCCTGATTCTTTAGTGTAGGTGTAAAATTTTTTTTGTTCTATGTATTGAATGGAAGTCTGATCAGCTTTTCGTGTTGTGTAAGAGCTGCTTTTTCTATTTCATATTCAATGGGGTATTGGTTGGTTACTATTTCCATAGCTGGTATTGGTGTGGTTTTGATAGCACCTGTAATTAGTCTCAGACTTTAGTTTTGAAAGATTTGAATTTTTTTGTATTTGCTGTTATAAGAACTTCACCGCATAATTCACGATTATATCTAATACACCAAATCACATTTTCGTTCACAGGCCCATAGATCTTTCTTAACACTTTCCTTTCAAATATTATCAATGTTTCTGTGTTCTGTTTATTTAGGGTCCAACTCTCTGGTCCATATAATAACACTCTGGTCTAATCAGTGTTTTATACAGTGTGCATTTTGTTTTTATACTAGGAGATGGGATTGGAGTTGCTTCTTTAACCCATCATAACATCTATCAGGCATCTTCATCCTTGAGTTTATTTCTGTAGCAATGTTGTTATTACTTGTTATAACAATCCCAAGTTATTTAAATTGTATAACAATTTCAAATTTCAAATAATCAATTACAATATAATTCCCTCGTATGTTCTTTGTTTGTAAATATTTTGCCTTGTTTTCATTGCTCGTTAATCCCATCTTATTCTCTGCTTTTTCTAATTAATTAAATACTTCTCTCAACTCTCTTTCAGATTGCCCAATTATGTCTAGGTTATCGGCATATGCTAGCAGTTGGGTAGATTTAAAGAATATATTTCCTCTTGTGTCTACACCTGATTCTCTAATCACCTTTTTGAGAGCTATATTGAAAAGCAGACACAACAGTGCAGCTTCTTGTCATCACAAATTTGTCAGATAATTTATTCTGTATCCTTACATTATATTTCACATTCCTAAGTTGCTTTTGTGAGATTTATCAGTTTACCTGGGATTTAAAATTCTCTCATTGCATTAAATAGTTGTTCTCTGTCAATACTATCATACACTGCTTTAAAATCTATAAACAGATGGCAAGTGTCAATTTTATACTTGTACAGTTTTTGTAATATATGTCTCAATGTGTGTATCTGAACTATAGTTGATTTCCCTGTTCTAAATCCACATTGATACACACCAATTTGCTTGTCTGCATGTGGCTTTATTCTTTTAAATAGTTGTTGTTGTTTTCTAGTGCCTTGCATCTGGCAATGAAGCCATTAGCATTCGTGCTTTCCAATACTTTTGAACTGTAGTTTCTTCTGATCTTAATGCTTCACAGGTCTTCAAGTGGTCTTCGTTCATTTCTGCTGGATCGTTACACAGGACACATATTGGTGAGGCTGAGATACCTATTCTGTAGAGATGACTTGCCAATAGTATTATAGAGAAAATTTTGTATATTATAGTAAGTAGTGTAATATCCCTATAGTTATTGCACAAAGTGAGGTCTCCTGCTTCAAAAATTGGGCATGTAATTCCTTGCTCCCATTCCATTGGTATCATTACAGTTTCCCATACCTGTTGTATTATTTGATGTAATTTTGGTAGAATTATAGGTTCTGCTTTCTTAAACAACTCAGCATTCATATTATCATGTCCTGGGGCGGTGTTATTTTTAAGGTACTCTATAGCCTCGCCAACCTCATCCAGGCTAGCCTTGTTCTAATTGCTCTTCATTATCCACCCGCTCATTTGAGAACTTCATGACCATCAAGTACCAATTCCCTATTAGCATCTCTGCAAATTGTAATCCTTGGTTTGAAACTATTCGCTAGTCTATAAAACTGTCTAGATGCATTTAATTGATGTTTCCAACTCTTTAATAATTCTTCATAGTAACTGCTCTTCTTATTTCTATGTATTTTTTTCTACTTTCCTTATTTCTTTATATCTCTCAATTGAGTTTCTTGTTCTTTTGTTTATTGCTTCCTTATATACTTTGTTCTTTTCCTCTGTAATCTTTGAACATTCTTCGTCATATCAATGTTTACTGATTCTTTTTTGATTTTTCTTAATTACTTCAGCCGCCTTACCAATTCCTTACATAAGCTCCAACTTATCTGCTCTGGTTGTGTAGTATTGTCCTGTGTCATTCCCTCTGACAAAGTTGTTATATACTCATTTCTGTATGTGAAATCTTTCAATTTTTCTATATCATATCTTTTTCTTGTTAATTGTTTATGTACAGAATGTCTGCTGACCCTACAGTGGAGTTTAACTAGGACTAAAAATGCTCTGAATCAACATTTGCTCCCCTAAAACTTGTAATATCCAATATACTACTCTTATGTGTCCTATCAATTAAAAGATGGTCAGTCTGATTATTTGTATTTTCATCTGGGGATTTCCTGGTTGCTTTGTGGATTTGTTTATGTGGGAACATAATACTACTTATTATCATATCCCTTGATATGGCAAAATCCAACATTCTCATTCCATTATCAAATTCTTTGTGTAGGCTGTGCTTACCTATTGTATTAGAAAATTCCATTTGTTGTCCAACTTTTGCATTAGTATCCTAAGACTATTTTTATATGTCTATTTTATATCATATCTAAGGCATCCGTCATATGCTTTCTCAAGCTGTTCATAGAAAGTCTTTGCATTTAGTTTCTGTTAGAACATAGACATTGATAATACCATAGTTTCGGTCACGTCCCCTTAGTCTAAGTTTACATGTTCTCCAATTGATAGGTTGAAAATCCATTAGCAGGTGCTTATACTTTTCATTCACAAAGAACCCAGTTCCAGACTGGTGTAATTTATGATCATAACTATAATAGATGTTGCCTTCCTTCTTTTCGAGAATATTTTTCCCAGTCCACCTTAGCTCTTGGAGGGCTAATATATCTATATTATGTTCCATAACTTGTCCCATAAGATTCTTCAGCGCTCCACTTCTGTATAATGAAAGTACATTCGTAAACATTTGTACTTGCTAGTCTGTCTAGAGTTTCCCTGGCCGGCTTTTTTCATATGGAGATTCTCAACAACATTGTTTTACAGTATGAGGTCATCAACCTCATGACAAACCCCCCCCCCCAGGTAATTTGTAATCAAGTGTAGAGCCAACTATTCATTGCAAGGCAGCAGTGCTGGTTTTGGTCTGCCTCGAGTGCTTTATTTCCCCGGTATCCACCATATCTGAGCATTCCCCTATCTGCCACTTGGGGAGGCACCTGATGGGAGACCAGCAACTGCACACGGGCTGATGCTGCCTCAGTAATATGAATTTTTACTGCCAAATCTATCGTACCAAATATAGGCAAATGGTCAAACAATTGGCAAACAGTGTCAACAATTGACCTAAATGGTAAGTGTACACCATGGCAACCAAAATATAAGTAGAGAATAAATGGTATGTTCACAAAATTTTCATTAATAATAATTGTTTTGACTTGTGCATTAATTGTGTTCCATTCGATAGTCAATGCAACATTCGCCCCACCACAGGTTCTTTGACTACTGCTACCACAATACCTTCTTGGTTCTGCTTCTGTCACTTAACCTTACTGCACCTCTCCAGTGTTCAGCTCAGCACTGGTGCTACTGCCAGTGCTAGCCGGGGCTCTGGCTTCATCACACTCCTGACACCAATTGTGGGGATGTAATATGTTGCATTTCTGTTCCAAACATATAGAAATTGTATGAACTGTTTATCGAAGAAGGAATAGAGAAAGAAGTGTTAATGTGTTTCATAAAAGAAAAATGAATAGAAAAAAACGTGCAAATGTTATACGTTGCATTTATATTTCAAATGTATAGAAATATATACATGAATTATTTGTAGAAGAGGGAGTAGAGAAGAACATGTGAATGTGATATGTAAAAGAAAAGCAGCAACCTGCTGAATATAATACATTACATATAATATATTACATATTATATAATATAATACATTGCGTAATAAAATGATTGCATAAAAATCTTCTCTATGAAAAAACAATTAGATCAGGTTTTGGAGTTTGTCATCTATCAACCTCATACATACCAGCATCAATCTATACATGATATCCCACCTAACTCTGTGACCTCATATACCTCCGAAATGGAACAAAATATGAAAAATCCAACTGGCCAGGAATTCACCTATGTCAAGGGCTCACACAATAATCATAGTCATCTTTATTCACCATTAAGCTTACAATAAGCAATAGGTTTCATCAGTTGGTTATTTAAACATATTTACAGATACAGAATATTTACAAATGTATATACATAGAGATCTAATAATCAACACAGGTTTTACACACATATCAACCAAGGCCAGTGCAGTCCTGCTTAGGAGTACACCACTCGTACACGTTATGGCTTGCCCGCCCTCCTGTACAGTCCGGTTGGCAAAAGATGAACAATAACAGATCTCATGGTAATTATTATTTATTTATGCCAACAAACTTACTGTTGGTGTTTTTAAACACACAAGCCGTGTGTGGTTTGAGAATTTAATGCCATTCTGGCAGTTTGTCACAATAGCTCAGTGGTTAGAGCGTCCGCCCGGTAAGCGGAAGGTCTGTGGTTCAAATCCCAGTTGTGGCATTGAATTTTTAAGTTCCAGTTCTACCTCTCAAACATGTCTTGTGTGTTTAAAAACACGAACAGTAAATTTGTTGGCATAAATAAATAATAATTAAGATCTCATGTTGGCATTTTCACTGTATTATATGTATACATATTGTATGTACAGTAGAAACCCCTTTATCCAAAATAAAGGGGGGGCGAAGTCATTTCGGATAATGCAGTTTTTTGGATAATCGATGAAAAATCTTTTTCGTAAAACTGAAAGGGAAGAAGAGATTGTTAAGCATGTAAATTATAAACATAACTTTAATTAGGCTAATAAATCATAATTATACATTATTTCTGCATTCATGCGGCTTGTAAGGGGCAGGTAATGAAGCTCAGCTTATCATATTCAATCTCATTACAAATAGACTGTGTGCCTATCATGTGACCAGAGATGTGTACTCACCCATATTGCAATATGTGCATGCCTTCTGTGTGTTTTTCCGTTTGCAGCAATATATTGATTGTTTAATAAGTCCAGAGTGCAAGAGGGTGAATTACATTCGAATTACTGCCAAAACTAAAGTGAATGAAGAAATTGAAAAATTGTCTGGCTGTGGAATTGTGTTCCCAAGTAGGTGGGAAGGTTCTAACAGGACTGACCCCGCGATCACAAAACAATAGTGTTTGAGGGATGAGGGTAGAGTTGTAGCATTCCTTTGAGGACATTGGCACTTAAATTTGAACACTTGCAAAAGGTGACAAACTATTGCAGGGATGAACAAAATATTGACACTTTTTTTTTCCTTCTGTAATTTGAGTTTTTAAAATGTAATTATTTTTTTATTTCAGTTAGGTTTTACTGTATATGCATACCATAAAAAATGAAATATATTTACAAATATTTTAAAATACAGTACTTTTGAGCATTTCTCTGAAACTTACATTATTCCGCGATGTCTCCCTCACTTGCTGTGTCAGTCTCTGATCCAGTGGCCATTTCTTCTCCAGACTCGTCACTGCTGTGCAGTCCTGGATTGATTATTATCCTTTCCATTTCTTCTTCCATAAGTGCACCTCTTTTCCAATACATTTCTTGAATATCTTTCACCTTCTAAACAGAGATTTTCCAGTCATTTACTGTTATTGCTCCAATAGCATCACATATTAAAGTCTTTAGTGTTGACAGAGAATCATGATCCACATTATTGTCAGCAACTTATGCTTTTATTAAATTTCAGACTAGTTCGATAGGGTTCAAGTCCGGGGATAAAGTAGTAATCTATATACTGTAAAGCCAGCATCTGCGAATAATTTGTCAATGGAGTATGTTTTATTATTTATTTATGCCAACTTACAATTGAGGTGCTTAGAATAGCAAGGGCGTATGCGCCAAAGTATGCATTTTTTGTAAGATTTAAAGCTTTCATGGCGCACGTTATTTATTAGTTTCACGGGTGATCAGCTGTGTGAGGTTTAAAAACAATGAGCTTTCGGCCATTGTAAACTCTATGGGCTTCATCAGAATGAAAAATTATGGCCATAGAGTTTACAATGGCCGAAAGCTCAATGTTTTTAAACCTCACACGGCTGATCACCCGTGAAACTGTAATAAATATGCCTTTTTTGTTTTTCTTGCAACATATAGACAGGCTCTTTAATGCCTGTTAATGTAAATGGTTGATACGCCTTGGATATGAATAAATTCTCCATTTGAATACAGCATGGTGTTAGACCTTACGCACTTCAGCCGAATCTCGAGAATAGCAAAGGTGTATGAGCCAACCTGCGGGCCGGAGCCAGCCGCTACACTGTGACAGTCACTCTTTAACAGAATGTACCAATAAATCACTTAAGAGAGCGTGCTGTTTATTTTCAGGCCTTTACCCCTAATAAATAGTTATTCCTTAACCTGTCAAACATTTTTGTGGTTTTGTAAATAGTTTTTGCCTAGATGTACTCCTGCCTGTTCGGGGTATTTCTTCAGTTCAGTCTGTTACTTTTAAAAGAAAGCTGTAACATGTTTTAGTGGCTTGCAGCTCTCGGTTTAACTTCTGTTTAGCATTATGTTTCTAGAGTTGTGTTGTTTACTAACAACGCCATTGAACAAACCTTAAGTGCATTTAGCGTACTGATTTACTTTTATTAAGCACTATGTGTGACACAGACAGTGATTTTATTTGTCATCACATAAGTCGTCCCAGAAAATGCCGCATGCAGAAAAACCAATGGAAAATGCATAAGGCCAAGAAGAAGATGAATACAGATGAAGAACACCTAAGTTAAAAAAACAAACATGTAAAGGCACACACCTGAGGTAGAAGAAGAGGCAGCAGCGGATGACGATACTTCACATTACTAACATACTCTGGTTCCTCTCGGTAAAACACAACTTGAACCAGCGCATAAACATCTTCGGTGATCTAAACATACTTTTTGTTAACTTACTTCTTTATATTCACTATAGAAGTATTGTTTGTTAGTATTAGAACAAATATTTACCAATATTAGTAAAGTATTGCTTAAAGTAAGCGTTTTGGTTATAACGCGCATGAAAGCATAGGTTATCTGAATTATATTGTTGATGAAATTAACCTTCTGAAATCTTAAATACATACCAAATAAATTTTACATTACTAGTTAACAGTATTAATGCATTAGGTTCACATCTGAACAATTTTTAATCTCTCTATAGATGACTTTAATATGTACTGCATAGTAACACTTTAACCACATTTTTCTCAAAACTAGTTTTTGGCGCATACGTCCTTGCTATTCTAAGGGCCTCAATTGTAAGTTGCCCATGGGGAATTTATCTCTGATGTGAGATTCCCATGTGGTTAACCAGGAAATAGTACAAGCAGCCGCTTGATAAGCAGAAGATCCGTGGTTCAAATCCTGGCTATGGCATTGAATTTTTTAGTTTCTGATTCAACCTCTTAAACATTGCTGACACACGGCTTGTGTGCTTAAAAACACCAGCAGTAAGCTTGTTGGCATAAATAAATAATAAGTACCATCTAAAGGTTACTTAAACCTGGGACTTAAAGTACTTACAATTATAAGTCGCCCTTGAGGTATTTATCTCTGATGTAAGATTCCCTTGTGGTTAACTGGGAAAAAGTAGGAATCAGCTGGGGAATTTAATGTCATACTGGCAAGTTGGCCATGGTAGCTTAGTGGTTAAAGCAGCCGCTCAATAAGCGGAAGATCAGTGGTTCAAATCCCGGCTATGGCATTCAATTTTTCAGTTTCTGATTCAACCTCTTAGGATTATGTTTTCTTTGGCCTGTGCTGTTTTGCGTGAATGACAAGTTCCGCTTTAGTCATTTCCGGATCAAACGGTATATTGTTCCACAGCCATTCCTGTATTTCTGACTCACTCACTCACTCACTCACTCACTCACTTTCACCCACTCTCTTTATTTTGTTAGAGTTTTCATTAAGTATTTAAGATTTTTACACCCCAAGCAAGATTGCTGCAATGCCTGATGAACCAATTGCCAATGCAATATGATTATGTGATGTAATGAGCGCACGTATCGGTGAGATGACAAATGTTTTGCCAGTGCCACCTGGTGCATCAAGAAAAACAAATCACTCTTAATGATTATGTTGCTGGGCGATAGGAGATGATGCCAAAATGAATGGGCGTCATATTATTCCAGAGTCTGCTCATTTTTTTTGTCTTAGGGTGTATATATACACACAAGAATTGGTCGTTTAAAGAGTGAAATAACATGCAGTTTACTCAGTCAGACATTTTATTAGACTCTTAATATACAGGCTTGCCAATATAACAAATTGACAAAACTACATTTCCAAGTTGAATTTCCCTAACATACCTCCCCACCAAAAGGCAGTGGCCTTTTGCAATTGTTTACTTAATGCAAAGATAATTAAAATTAGCAGTAATAATGCAAATAAAGTTGACACAATATTATATATAATGATAATGCTCATAAGCTTATCTTTAGTCACTTCTAGTTAGGCATCGGTAGCACACACAATTTCTGGATATGACGCACTATGGCACCGTAACTGGTTCTGATAGTGACAACCCTGGCAAGACCGTCATCACCAGTATGGACTGCTTCTATCATGCCTCTTCTCCATCGAAGTGGGGGTTAGGTTGTCGTCCTTTGTGAGCACAAGTTCGCCGGGGCGTAGATTAGGATGCTCTTGTGATCATTTGTAACACTGTTGTAATGTCTTAAGGTAATCCTTCTGCCACGTTCACCAAAAGTCTTGGGTCATCTTTTGAATGTGTTTCCATCTAGAAAGGCTACTGATGGGACAAGATTCAAGGTTGTAGTCTGGAAGAGCAGTGAGGGGTATGCCAATCATGAAGTGGGATGGTGTCAGATAGGATAAGTTGGTTGGATCATCATTAAGTCTGCACAGAGGGCGACTATGCAGACTTCGATTTGAGAGAATAGGGTGGTTAGTTCCTCGTAGTTGAGTATCCTTGTCCTCATGGTTCTTTGGAGGTGGTATTTAAATGCCTTGACCATTGTCTCCCAAACACCACCAAAATGAGAAGTAGAGGGAGGGATGAAGTGCCAGGTGATGCCCATACCTCCTGCGCCATCTGCAATTTCTCTCTCCCGCCCCTTGTCTCCTAGAAATGCCTGAGGCTCCTGCAGTTCCCTGGATGTACCAATGAAGTTGGTGCCGTCATCACTATAGATGTTGAAAGGGGCAACCTCGACGCAAAGTAAACCGACGAAGTACTGCCATGAAAGCATTCATTGAGAGATTAGAGATGACTTCCATGTTTATAGCTCTGGTGGAAAAACATGTGAATACTCCAACGTATGCCTTTCCAGTTGTTTTGCTTTGCTAAGTGCCGATTCTGATCAAAAATGGGCCAGCATAATCAACTCCCATGATCATGAAAGGTCTAGAAGCTGTAACTCTCGGTATAGGCAGGTTCACCATATTCTGTTGAGCTGTTACTGTCCCCAATTTAAGGCATTTTAGACATGAGTTAATGCATTTCTTCACCACTTTGCAAACCCTGGGTATCCAGTATCTTAACCGCAACAATGAAATGAGTAGTTGAGCACCTATGTGCAACAAACGTAGATGTTCATTCAGTATGACAAGTGTTGTAAAATGATGTTGAGGATGAAATATGAGTTGATGCTTGACTTCATATGGAATTGGTGTATTCTGTAATCTCCCTCCATTCTGGTCCAGGATTGGACTCAAAGTCTTGAGTTTGGAGGTTGCTTCAATAGATTTGGCTTGTGTAAGGCGTTGTATTTCCCTTTGGTAAGAGACTGATTGCACAATTTTAATACAAACATACAAAGCATTGTTTATTTCTTGTGGTTTCAGTGGAGATGTTTCGCATTCATTGTGGGCCTTCTTGTAGTTAGAAGAAAATCTCAGACAGTAACCAAATGTCCTGAGTAGTCTATTTAGGGATGAGAATCAATTGAAAAATGAATCCTTGTGTTGCAAGACAATGAATGTTGTTATATTTCTGTGGTCACGAATTCTTGAGATGTTGCACTCGTCTTGTGATGGCCATTTTGATGGATCTAGATGCAGCCAACTGGCCCACCATAACTCACAGTATTGAAGAAGCATTGATTCTATTCCTCATGGGACAAGATCCGCTGGATTGTCCTGTGATCTTACATGCCGCTAATGGGAAGCTGGTAAGATGTCTTGAATCTCTGCTACGCTGTTTGCGATGAACATCTTCCATTTTGTGGGATGTGCACGTAGACAAGCCAGTACGATTTCTGAATCTGTCCAAAGCTGCACATTGTCAGGGGTTGTACATAGGGATGCAAGTAATTTCTTGACAAGACGAGCCAAAGTTAGGGCACCACATTATTCCAGACGGGGAATAGAGACCTTCTTCAGAGGTGCAACTCTTGATTTTGCACACAGATGTCTCACTAGGACCTGGCCTTCTTGATTCACAGATTGTATGTACACGGAAGCCCCATAGGCAGTCTGAGAGGCGTCACAGAAGCCATGTATATCAATATTCTTCAGTACTCCTTCAGTGAGGATGAAGCGTGGAATATTGAGGTGGTTGAGCAAGTGTATTTGCTGATGTAAATCATTCCAAGTATTGAGCAAGTTCTCTGATTATTGGTCATCCCATCCTGCCCCTTCTTTGAAATTGACTTCAGCAATTCTAACTATTTGTGCACTACTTTCGAAGTGAGAATCCTCCAAGCTGAAGAAGGGTTTGAAGTTCTATTCATAGACTTGGAGCTTCTTCTAGGGCCTGTGCTCCTGAAATGCATTAGTCCACATAAAAATTGTGGTGTAAAATTGAAGCTGCTGGAGGGAATCCGGTAGCTTCCTCTGTTACCAGCTGTTGAAGACATCGTGTGACTAAATAAGCTGCCGATGATGTGCCATAAGTAACAGCTGTAATAGTGTGAGTCTTAAGTTCATTCTGAGGCTTTTCTTGCCATAATATACATTGGAATGGTTGATGTTTGGGATTTACTTTCACTTGTTGGTACATCTTTTCTACATCAGCTGCGAAGACTATTTTGTGCATGCGAAAGCGTACGATCAATGAGCATAAGTCATCTTGTGCAGTTGGTCCCACCAACAAAATATCATTCAGTGCCACACCAGTACCAGTTTTGGCCAATGGGTCAAGAACCCTTGTCTTCGTTGTACTGCTTGAATGCTTGTGAACAGCATGATGAGGTATGTAGTATTTCGGTTCCTGAGATGTGGAGTTGAAATCAAGTTAGACCATGTGTCCAAGGGCCTCATATTCTCTCATGAAGTTAACATAATCTCGATGAAGATGGCTCAGTGCTTGCAATTTGTTTTCCAAGAAGTGAAAGCGCTGTATAGTGATGTGCCTTGAGTTGCCTAGATTTCTTTCTTCATGGGCAGCTCTACAACGTACCATCCAATTATGTCTTGTGCATTAGTAGTCTTGAAATGTTCCTCACACTCCCTGTGTTCTGGAGAATGTGTTACATGACTAACTTCCTCTAAGGCCCAAAAACTTTGAATCTGGGTTTCTAGGCTGCAGTCGGATCTAATGAAGAGTGATTTAGGTCTCTGCTCATTAAGTTTGCTTTCATTCAATTGTTATGGATATTCTCCAGATAAAAACCATCCAGATGAGTGTCCTGAAGAGTAGGATAGCCTGGACGGGTTTTCTTTCCCTCCTTCATAAGATGCAAGAAGAACTGCACACCGATGAGCAAGTGAGTACTTTTAGGAAGATAGAAGTCTGGGTCGATGAGGATGACATCCACTCCTTGTAGTTAATGTACGATGTAGGAAAATTGATTGTCGAGTACACTTGCACATTTACTGATGTATCCACTTCAGATGTTAGATCACCGAAAGCTTGCAGGGCAACAGCATCCATTCTTTTCTTCTTGAGCTTAAGCTGTTGAACCGTCTGTTCAGATATGAAATTTCTCTGGGAGCCACTGTCTAGTACTGCACGTAAGTAATGAAACTCTCCAGTTATGTCCCTGATTTTAACTAACACTGTGCTCAGGAGCACCCAGGTTTTTGGAGCACTTCTAAGGGAGTGATATGAATACTGACTTGAATTGTTGCTCTGTGGAGTTTGTATCATTGCATTGCTTTATTATTTATTTATGCCAACAAACTTACTGTTGGTGTTTTTTAAACACACAAGCCGTGTGTGGGCAAAGTTTGAGAGGTAGAACTGGAACTTAAAAATTCAATGCCACAACTGGGATTTGAACCACAGACCTTCAAGGAGAAATACGAATGGTTTGAGAATTTAATGCCATTCTGGCAGTTTGTCACAATAGCTCACTGGTTAGAGCATCTGCCCGGTAAGCGGAAGGTCTGTGGTTCAAATCCCAGTTGTGGCATTGAATTTTTAAGTTCCAGTTCTACCTCTCAAACATTGCATTGCTTAAGAGGTAGAACTGGAACTTAAAAATTCAATGCCACAACTGGGATTTGAACCACAGACCTTCCGCTTGCCGGGCGGACGCTCTACCACTGAGCTATTGTGACAAACTGCCAGAATGGCATTAAATTCTCAAGTTAGTTCGTATTTTTTCCTGGTAAACCACAAAGGCAGTCTCACATCAGAGACAATTACCCCAATGGTGACTTACTATTGCAAGTACTTTGTATCCCAGGATTAAATAACCTTCACCCACACACGGCTTGTGTGTTTAAAAACACCAACAGTAAGTTTGTTGGCATAAATAAATAATAATTGCATTGCTTTCTCGCCATGAGTTGTTACCCGACTATCCCCTTGGTGTAGCAATGTATGGAATTTACTTCATATTTTGCATGCAGTTTTAGAACGGCATGCTTTCCATGTATGTGATGGACTCAGACAGTTGGTGTAATGATTTTGTGTCTTTGATCAAATTTAATTTTTCATCACAGTTCAGTTTGAGGAAATCTAGACATTTATACAGTCTGTGTTCTTCTGAGCAGATATAACATCTCTCTGCTGTTGAAACATATGATTGTTGTTGTCCCATCACTGGCTTCGACTTGAGATGCTGGTTTACACTAGCTGGAAGTGGTGTATAGAGGAGCAAAGTTGTAGCGTCTGACATTGTTTTTCCAAGAAGCTGATGAGTTGCTAGAATCCTACTACTTCGAGCTCAGCATGTTCCTTTTCGAACTCCAAACTCAGTTTTTTTGTCTAGTCTCGAGAGTGGGTGTTCATTGAGAAGAAGGTCTAAAATAATTGGTTGGACATTTGAGGCATCTATACTCCCTTGGAATGTGTTGATTAGGTGGCGCACCTCACTCTCGGTTGAGCTGAGTTTATTTGGAGAATCCATAACTCACCTGATGTATTCTACTGCTATAAGCTTGGGTGAATGGTAACAGCTCAGTAGAATGTTATATGCTACTTGAAAGTTGACGCCAGAGATGCTGATGTTTTTTATGCAGTCCTTGGCTTCGCGTTTTAAGGAGAGCAGGTAGTGGAATTTCTTGATGTTGGAGAGCTCACTGTTATTTACTACAAAACCTTCAAATGTATCTCTGAAATGTAACCAGTTGGTTAGAATGCTGCGAAAGCTAGGGATATTGGTTTTCTGAAGTTTTATGTTTCTAGACATGCTATGGGATGACTGTGTTATAACCTCGTCGTTTACATTGAAAGCTTTCCTTAGTTTAGCCTCAAATAGGTCGATAATTTCTTCAAATTCTACTCGGTAAGCATCGTGAGCTGCCGCATTTTCCTCATCACGTTCAGTTTGTCTTGAATTTGCTTAAATTCTTCATCATTGGCAAGCAATCTATTTAGTTTGACTTGAATAAGGTTAAGGTCGGCAGTGTTTAATTCAGTATTCACAATATTCTTAATGCGTGTTAAAGTAGCCTTTAAGGTAGCTCGTTTTTTGGTTGATACTCGTCTGTTGGCTTCATTCATGTTAATGATATTTTGTTACCACAACAGGAGCAAGAATAAAAATGTAGCTAGTTAAACAACGTACTGTTGTGTTGTACAATGAATTGTCCTTCAAGTGTTTAATAATTTCCTGATGAATGGCGCCCAATGCAAGCTTGCAGCTTTAGGCACTAGATGTCGCTAGTTGTATATCAACGGTCGTGTCATTCTCCTAGCGTTGTACTGAGAGTTTGATGCCATTTCATAATTCACTCAATATCATTTCCCATCAGTATTGCCAGGTCTGTTGAAGTAAACGCAGGAGAAAACAGTAGATTCTTTTTAACCGGCAATTTTGCACAGTGTAAACTTGTTTATGACATTATTATTAGTATTATTATTATTATTATCACTATTATTATTATTATTATTATTATTATTATTATTATTATTATTATTATTATTATTATTATTATTATTATTATTATTATTATCATCACTATTATTATTGCTACTACTATTACTTCTGCTTCTGCTGATAATCTATGAAAACCTACATTTGGTATTAAACTCACCATTTCTGTAGATCATTCACATGCAGGCAGATAGTAATGTAGATCCTATTATATATGTATTATTGTCAATCAGTATCATACATATCAGTCTCCACTTTCTTTAACATTGAACTTGAAATTGCAAAGGATGTACACTCTGAATCTGATACAAGTCGTTTTGCATGTAACAATCCGCACATTGTTTTGGTTGACAACTGACTCCTTACTTTTGTTTTCATCAGCTTTATGCAATTTCAGTATTGCACAATAGTCCCCATTCTGTATTTATTTGTTGGATTTCTTCTGCTTTCACCAAATTAGGAAAACAAGAAGCAAGTGGTTTGGATTTACCTGGTTCTAACATGTCTAACATTGCAAGTATAGGATCACTTAAAGAAAATTGACTTAGTACCTAGCAAACTGATTCAATATAAAAATCAACACAGCGTAATTTGAAAACTTGTACATGTTTCTGTGGCAGGGATGATTTTGTCAGAGATATTTGAACTGTGGCACCGAAGTACATGTTTTCAACAGGAAGAAATACTTTTGGATCATTATATTCAATGTTATCTATTTCAGTGGATTTCAAATTTCGGGATTAATGTAGCAGTCAAGTATAGTTCACAATGCAGAAACAATATCTGCTTTTAGATTGTGAATTCAAGGTTCTTCATTTGTATTTGCTTGTTTAGACCGTTAAAAATAGGTAAAACAAACTGAAGGAACTCCAGGTATAGCTTGATTTTAGCTTGTTCAGAATTACTTCAATTGCTTGCAGTTTCTCTTCAGAAGAAGCCTGGGTGAAGCAAAGAATAAGGGTATCATCCTGTTCTAATACACGACAAACAACTAACTCGAGAGATAACCACTGTGTTTGGCTTGGCTGTAATAATTTGTGTGGCGTAGTGTTGAAAATCTTTGAGAGCTTCTGTACTCTTTGCACTAGCATGAAAATAATTGGACATCTTGAATAAGATCTTCTGGTTCCCGTGGAAGTTTAGTGCAACCATAGGATGAGCACAAATTGAATGAATGGCAAACAGATTCCATTATAACACTAGCTCCACCTGCGGTTAATCCAATGAGGCTGTCTTTGTAATTAATGTTTTTAGAAGTAAAAGATATAAGTTAATTGCATTAGCATTACTTAAAGATATCAAATTTAAAAAGGAATCCAAAATCCTGCCAATACCAGAATCAAATCTAACAACCAAACACAAATGTTTACAAGAAATGACTTCTGTAGATTCATCCACAATTATAGAAAACTTATTTTTTCTCAGCATTGCATATAACATTTATCTACTTTCCAAAACATTATTTAGAATAGCTGTTCGGGAACAGGTTATCCTTTTTGCAATTTCAGAATTATGGCATATTGATTTAACTAAAGAGGGCAGATTTGCCTAACACCAAAAGAAATATTATGCTCTGCTAGAAAAGCAACAAGACTAATTTCTGCTTTAGTAGTTAAATCAGTAGTTAGTACTGCTTTAGTAAATCAGGGGACTGATGTGCAAATGGTAGTTTTTGTGCAACTAGCCGTTTAGCAGACTGTATAAGTTTGCCTGTTATTACGTGCCTCTCCAAAGCAGTTTTACCACTTGATGCAATATTTATAGTATAATCACATACTTTGCAAAATGCAAAAGTAGACCACTTTTTAGAAGATGTTAACCAGCCACTATAATTATCTTCTTGCTCCCATTCAGCTTTGTAGTTCTGACTGTACTTCTGTTTCTTACTCATGTTCAGTGAACACTATAACAACAGCATAAGTAGTTTAAAAACACATGCACACTAATTTAGCACTACCAAACGGCACTGATAGTAATTTTCGGTTCGTCCTTAAGATACGACTGCAATGCAACTGCAAGTTACTGCAGTATGATTATTTTATTGAACCAAACACAGGGAAGTGTTATGTCAGGTGGAGGAAAGAGGATGGGACAAGCTAATCGCAACAGCGATAAGTCTCCCTAGGATAAAGATGCATAATCTAAATAATGCCCTATACGCACATAAACACTCCAGATTTAATGCCAGTATAAACAGTAGTGAGAAACGTAAACCCAATTGATAAATAGCAAATTCCAACAGCCTAACTAAACTACTGGGAAGGGGAATATATCTCTCTCCAATGTACATAGATTGAATAAGATGTTATTGTTTCTTCGTTATCTCAAGTTTACGGTTTAAAAGAGTGTATATATTTCTTCCACTTTCTTATCAGCACAGCCCAGATTTCAAAAGCAAGCCCTGTAACGATGAGGCAATCCAGATGTGGTATACTGTTTATAAATAGGTGATTATATTAATCTTCATACATAAGGGAATGACTTGCCTGAAGGGTGAATTATACGATGGGCTGACCCTGTAGCGCAGTTGATAGAGCACCTTCCTGCTGTGCAAGGGGTGCTGGGTTTGATTCCCAGCATGGGGGCAGGAATTTTTCTCCAGCCAAGATTATTCCTCATCATTCCCTGAGTCTGGAAGTATAATGGCGGCACCATGGCTGAGTGGTTAGACTGCTCGCCTACCACCTAGGCGGAACCCGCATGTGGTATTCGTGGTGGACGAAGTGGCATCTGGGCAGGTTTTCTCCAGTTTTCCCCGCCATTCATTCCACCAATTGCTCCATTATCACCCTTCCAATAATCCATTTCGCCTGCGTTTCATACCATCCTCTTCCTCACTATTATACCTGGTGCTTGGCTGACCACCTGCTTCCAGGCCTTCACTCTGTCTGGTCCAGAGGTCCCTCTGCTCCCCGACAGGCGTCTGACCCTAGGCACTGGCTTGTAAGTCCTAGGGAGTGTAAGTCCTACATAAGGGGAGGGTAATCAGGTAAAGAAAGAAAGAATTATATGATGTCAAGGAAAACATGTTTAAAAATAGAAAATATGTAAAAAGCAGGAGATTTTGAAGTGCATTCAGTTTTTGCAGTAGATAAGTAGATTTGCCAAAAAAAAAAAAACAAAAAAAACAATATTGCAATATCAGTAGATCTGGCAACCCTGCTTCCCATTTCAATGTAATCATGCAGGTTTATATGTAAGCGACTGTAATCCATTATGCAAATCAATTACCTTACTTTAGTAGGTTGTATCTTGGAGTTTAAAGGTAAATCCAGCCAGGCCGTGGGGACCATGAAATAACATGCAGTTCACACAGTCGGATATTTTATTAGACTGCTAATACACAGGCTTGCCAATATAACAAATTGACAGAACTACATTTTACAACTTCTGTCCTCTATGTGATCTGCAAGAGGAAATGAACCGAGACCACCTTCAAATATGCCTGGCCACTTCTAGAGCCCCATCCATCAGTGAAAAGTATTGGAGAGCAAGAGGATTAATGACTTCATTGTCAGAAATCCAGCATTAGCTAACAACATTTCACAAGTTGAATTTCCTTAACAAGGATATTAAATCCATAGTTTAAATTATTAAAACAATTAAATACCTGTAGATATAATGGTTTGAGAAAAGATATTTATTTTGAAAAATAGGGACTGTGTTATAAATTTTAAAATGTCTCCAATCGATTGTATTAATAGGTTTGCTTTGTTTTCAGACGTTGGAAATACATAGAAATATTAAGCAATGGAGCATTTTTAGCTATGGTAACTATTATAACAAGAGCATTGACAGTATGATGTAGTCATCATGAAACAGGTTTGCATAATAATTTCAAGAACTTACAGCAAATAAGTGAAGCGTTTAGTCCTTAAATAACAACAAGGTTTGTGTTGCCTCATTGTTAACAGCTTCAGTTTTTCATTGAATCCAAAACATTTCTCACTTCTGCACACATTTTCAACAGGATTCAAATCTGGTAAGCAAGGAGTCCAATCAATAATTGTAATAACATGCCTTTGCAAGAACCAGTTTGAAACCTGTTGACTTATGTAGACAGATGTTTATCCTGCTGGAATTCAGTTATTCCACTGGGAAGTCTAGTCCTTATAAAAGGAACCATGATGTTTCTGAGGATGTGTGTGCAGCTTACTAATGTGCCATCAAGCTCACAGGTCTTACAGTGATCTTCATTCATCTCTGCTTGATCGCTGCATAGGAGACATTGGTGAAGCTGAGATGCCTATTCTATAGAGATGACTTGCTATGCAGTCATGATCTTTCAGTAGTCTGAAGGCTGCAACTGCTGTATTTCAAAGTCTCTGACGTATTAGATCTTGTTTTATTGCTGTGCCTTTCTTTGTATGCATGTCTGCAATTTCATTACCCATAACCCCACAGTGTGCTAGAGTCCATTGAAGATGGATAATTTTAAATAAGGAAAAATTGAAGCTATTAACAGTGAAGCAACAAGATTCTAAAGTAAGAACAAATTAGAAACTAAAAACTTCACTTATCTTAGTAATGTTGTTATTCTTTTAGCAAAAGAATAACAACATTACTAAGATAAGTGAAGTTTTTAGTTTCTAATTTGTTCTTACTTTAGAATGGATAATTTTGTTTAGTTTTTGAAGCTGTATTATCAATTTATAACCTTAATTTTTGCTTACTTCTTTGTGGTATTTGAACATATTGTCTGAATTACAGCTTTGGAATCGGAAAGAATTACTGACTTATTAAATTAGTTTAATGGGAAGTTTAATAATTCTTGAGCTATGTGTAGCCTCCACTTCTCCATCATAATTTGTTGTCTGTGCCAACTGAATGGTAAAAGGAAAAATGTGTACTTAAACTTAAAAAGCAAAAGCTTATATGAATAGTAAATTTGATCCAAATCGTTAGAGCCATTTCCAAAATACAGGAAATACAAGGTGTTAGGGGTATGAGTGTGTAGACTTCAAAGGCAACTTCTTGACGTTAAACTGAAACATAAGTTCCGGTACCATTTTCCTCTATAGTGGATGGTTTCATAAATAAAAATTAAAAATGGTCAAAAGTGTGATTGCAAATATGTCACCACTCCGTTATCGTTTACTTCTGCAATTAGAACAGCGAGGTAGAGCTACAAAAGATGTGTTATTTATGTCTTTACCATATGTTGCTAAAATTATTCGTTTAACCACAAAATGATATGAAAGGACTGGATTCCAGTGTGTCTATTGGAATAAAGTCATGGGCATACGCTTGGCAACCTTACAACATTAGCGCGTGAGAAGAGCGGAAGGTGAGGGAATGTGGACAGTACAACTACACCCACGACATCCGTGTACAACAGCAGGTTCTGTCAGTGCTTCAGGTGCGTTAAATTCTTTCAGAACTATGGCAGTCTTTACAAATCAAGAGTATTTAGATATGCTTCTTGCTTAGTAAAACCGATTGCAACACACGTGAAGCGCAATGCTTGATGATCTCCACACACGTGTGTTTGAAGCAGCCCTAGAGACTGGGCAGAACACAGATCTAACGAGGGTAGGGCAAAATTGGCTAAGAAGATGCGATGCCTGCATAGATTCTCACGGAGCACATTTTGAACATATGCTGTAAAAAACATCTTGTTGAGTTTGCAGTTATTGACCATTAATAATTTTCTTCTTCTTCTCCTGCTGCTTTTTCATTTTCACGTCTTAGGCCATTTAGCCTGTGCCGACTCCAAAATCGTCTTCTTTATAATCGATTTTCCTGTTTAGCAAAAGGTGGCTGTTATTTAATTACACAATTACATGAATGAGGTATTTTCATACTTAACATTTGTAGTTGCTATCTCTGATCATCCGACTACACCTTATGCACAGCCTCTTACGCACTTTTTTAGTTTAGTTCTCGTGAATACGATTGAATAGCTTAAAAGAAAACCATCCCATCCCTCGTTACTGGCATTAGCTGACAAGAAACACACAGGCACGTGGCGAACCGGATTTCAAGCACTAGCCTAGTTTAGACCTTCACCCATTGCAGGTGTGAACACATGCCTGGCCGCAAACCAAAACAAACATTCGGCCTGCGTTGCCAGACTGTGCAGATAATGTATTCAGTAAGGTTCAATTATCTCTTTTATCTTTCAAGATAGATGGTGTTTTTATTGGACTTTATTATTAGTCATATTTGGATCTCACAGCATGTGAAATCTGCGCACTCATACCCCTAACACCCTGTATATTAATTGTATGCAAGAATTGCTTGTTTAAAGATATTGAATCCAGAGGTTAAAGTATTAAAACAATTAAATGAACCTATAGATTTAATGGTTTGGGAAACTATTTATTTTTAATATTTAGAATTAATCGGTCCAGCTGTTTAGGAAACTTACAATCACATACACACAGACAGAAGAAATATATATATAAAGATGATATGAATTATTTGTAGAGGAGTGATTAGAGAAAAAGATGTGAATGTGTTACCTAAAAGTGAGTAGAGAAAATAGTGTGAATGTAATATGCAGGATTTGTATTAAAAACATAGAGAAATGTACAGCAGCGGGTTTCTGATGTTCCAGAACATAATGGAAGTGGAGATTTTTAATATTTCTTTTGGTGTTTCTGATGTATTTGGTACCTCTGTTAAGTCCAAACTGATCTAATGGGTTTTCTCAGTGTTAGGAATGTTCAGATTAGATTTAATTTGTATTACTTTATCTAGAAAACTTGTTTGAGTCTTAAGGGTTGTAGCAGTGAGGTTTTCTTTTCATTTTGAGTCTGGTAGTTGTAACATTTTCTAATGTTGTTTTTCTTCTATTTTTGTTGTTATGTTGGTATCTGTATTAGGGCCAGCATAATTATTACATTTTAACCCTGAGATACACTAATGTGAAATCAGAGCGTGAAATTGATGTAATCATGTTAGCCAGGTTAAGTGTAAAAAATGCTGCTGACAGTGTCAAGATGAAATATATTTTATTTAAATGCTTAGAAGATATTTCATTATACTAAACTGAATATTTCCTATACAGCATGGCTCGGATGATACTAGGAAAGTAGTGGTGGAACCAGCTCTGAGTAATAATAGAATAATTCTGGTGAAGGAGTCTCCAGGAGCAGATGCAGAGAAAACAGAATCGCCTACACTACAGCAGCAGGTTTCTCATCTACCAGAACATAATGGAAGTGGGGATTCCTCAACAGAAAATGTCACACAAATGGTTAAAGGTTTGTCATAAAAAAGTTTCTCAACATTACATAACTTTGCTGACCTTAGCTACTGATGTTTTCTCCATTTAACATTTCTTTAGTTTTAATTATAATTTATGCAGCAAACCTTGTTTATCAGTGAGCAATGCATACCTTAGGAAGCTGTAAATGGTGTAATTTTCAATTTGCACAACAAAAGCTTTCTTTTGGCTTTCCTCTGGTATTATGTTGAGTCATACTAATCACCAGGCCCTGATTATTATTATTATTATTATTATTATTATTATTATTATTATTATTATTATTATTATTATTATTATTATTATTATTATTATTATTATTATTATTATTATTGGTGTTGTTGTTGTTATTATTATCATTATCATTATCATCATCATAATCATTATCATCATGACGATGACGACGATGATGACAACAATAATCAAACAATACTAAAAAATAAGCTGTAAAATTACCTTAAAAATTGTAGAAAACCTATTGTCCAAAGCTGACAAAACTTTTGAAAATTAGAATGTATCCTTCTATAAAATGCAGCTTATTAAACTTAACAAGAGCACATATATATTCATTTGCAGTAAACAAACAAAAAAGAAAAGAGGGGGGAAAAATTCAAAATGTAGCCATCTTATTGTATACCTACTGCTGCAAATTATGCAGATTATGCAAATTCTCAAAAGTAACAGAACACCGATATTAACAAGAAAACAATTGTTCAGGCTTCTTTCAACTTCAGCAATTACAATTAAAGAACATTTAAAGTATGTTAAGTTACTAGAGTTCAATTCTTCTTCAAAATCCAATTATTTTAAAGTTAACTCCACTTAAAAACTGAACCCCTAGCAGGTGCAGCAATCCATGAAGGGCCAAGGTTTGTCAGCTGGCCGCTGCATTCCCCAATTCTGCCCACTACAGTGGAGTGCAGTACTAGAGGGTGGGACGTGGTCAGCCCTCCCGGCCAGTTATACGGCCTTCACTACCTGGAACAGCTACTTCTTCATCAAGTAGCTCTTCGATTGGCCCCTCCAGGACCTAACAAGGCTGAGTGCACCCTGTGCCAGACCTCTCAGCAGGGGCAAAAATCCACATGCTGGTACCAGGGATCAAACCTGCGTCCTCCGTGCCAGGGGGAAGTGCACTACCACTGTGCTACAGAGTTGGTCAGTTAACATCACTTATTATTCCAGAAACCCAGCATGTGGAGCAGTATCTCATCATCTAGCAGTTATTTCATTTTGTTTTAAATTATTTTACCTACTATATCACACATGTCATAGAGCACAACTTGCAACAAGTCCAATGTAAATTTCAAGCTTATGCTATTTCTTGAAGTTGCATAATATAGATGGTAGGAAGCCAAAATTTGTTGTCAAGTATGTCACCTATCTCCTCCATTTCACTATTAAAAGACAGCTTTTAGCATTTTGTGTCTTGTGACAAGGGATGTTAGATCCACCTTTGAATAAAAGCCTTTAAAACCTTAAGCATCTTTTAGCATGTATTTTGCAGCATCAGTGATGAACAGTAGGGCGTCATCACAGTGAATTCTCTCACTGCGAAGTAGATGCTTGAAGCAGTGAACAGATTGTTTATTGATTATCTCTTTCAAGGCTTCAGTCTGGTGCAGTTTTTGTAATTATTAAAACGTTGTGTCTTTGAGCTATTGAGATCTTTGTGATCTCAGGGCGTGGTAACGGATGGAATGAAAAATCACACGATGTTTCTTCACCACAATGTATTATTTTATTAACACTTTTTCGATATTTTACATTAAATAATTTCTCTTAGCACCGTTCTAAATGATTTAAAACCTTTCCACTTTTTCATTTAGTGGAACTTATGCTTGATGAAAGTCTGGTGAAAGTTCTATGTTCACATTACCTAAATATGTCCTTTCACCTCGATTACACACACGCGAATGGGCTGATTATGGCGTCCTCACGTGACACCGCCTTTTTCGTATACATCCGCGTATGCGTCCATCAAATAGTTCTTTCTTGTTAGGGAAACGATCCCTATCCATCCTCCCTTACTTTTATTATGGAACACATATAATTCTAATATTTTAATATATATATTAAAATCAAATATGGAAATATTTATGACGTCTTTAAACTAACTTAGTTGTTCGTAACAATGGGCATTTGCAACACGTTTTCGCCATTTAATCAAATCATACCAACATCAAAAAACAAATTACACTTTTAACAAATATTCACATAAACAATTTTCTTTTGGGGTCTTCTAATATTCTGTCTCACATGCCCCTTGTTTTGTTTTTCAAGTTGTCACCTATATTTACAATCTTGAAACACAATACAATAGTTCTCCCTATTCCTCTGATACAATCACTTTGTACAATACCTTTTTTTTTCTTTACAGTCTTCTTCGCTGTTTGTTTTTGTCTTTTGTTTTGGTATGACACAGCATGTCTTTATAAATTTCACATATTCAGTTACTACACAATACATGTTCAGTTATTGTACATCACATATTCTATTATTATACAATACATATTCAGTTATTGTACAACACATTCAGTTATTATACAACATATGCAGTTATTATACAACATATGTTGAGTTATTATACAACACATATTCAGTTATTATACAACACATATTCAGTTCTTATACAACACATAATCAGTTATTGTACATTTGACATTGACACAAATATAATTTAAGTGCATCATGGTTTATTGTGTGACTTTTGACTTATGTTCCTTGTTATGAGGAGAGAAAAACAGGATACAAATCTTGAGCTAATGATTATGATCATATTTACGGCAATATTTTATTCAGTTCTTTGCCTTCTTTGTCTTGTAAGCTTATTATGTATAGGCAGGTCGTTGAGTCAATTCTTAAACTCTGATGTTACTAATGGTACCATTTTTTAATTGGGTTCTTATTCATTATTGTTTAGTTCAACATTTCTTCAAGCTTAGCATTGGCCATATCCATTTTAATTCATGGGCATTGCCTTTCTGACTATGCTTTTCCTCACTTCACTAATTGTCACCTCTTTGTCTCTTATCCCTATAAGAGAAAACTTCTATACTTATAATTATTGTGCAATTGTATTATTTTTCTTCTCAATCCACCCTCGACACCTTTGTGTCAAAAATATTTTATCTTTGTCATCACAATTGATTCCTTTTTCTTTTTGTCCCTGACATCCTTATGTCAAAAACACATTATTTTCCGTCGCTATTCACTTCTTTAATGACAATCAGTGTCATCTGTCTTTGTGGACAATGGTCTTGGTGGTCAATATAGCCAATGACTGTTGATTTTTCTTTCTTGTTGTATTTTCCAATCTGAACGTAATCTTCTATAAGTAACCCATTAAAAATTATTATATTCCATCATCTCTACTATTCCTGCCTTACATGTTTGTTGGCAAAGACTATTTGGTCCTTTCTTTGTATGGTTTTAATTTATTTTTATGATATCTTCCTACCAACTTCCCATTTGTACTGTGTAGCTCATACATATGGTCACCCAGCTGTTTTGTTATGACCAGCGGTCCAGTGTACAGTAGTTCCATCTTTCCAGATCTTTTCTCAGATGCCTTGGATGCTTTGTGGCTTCTTAAGAGCACCTTTTCTCCAATTTGTGGGGACCATTTCCTGATAAATCTTTTTACCTTGTTTCTCCCCTTTTCTGCCTTTTGCTGTAACCTTCTGAATGCCAATTGACATTTTTCCTTCTCTGTCAATTCCCTTTGAGCAGCCATCGTAGTGTCAATGTCAATTGTCAATCTCTTGGGTTTTGTGTTGGTCATCAATTCGATTGGGGCAAACTTGGTCGTGGGGTTCACCGAATGGTTAATCACCTCCTCTATGTACCCGCATTTTTCCATCCAGGTTAGGGTCTAATAGCTTTCCTTTGTTGGCTACTTTCATAAAATAATCGACTAGCGATAACCCTTTGGTTGGATCATATCTACCTGTCGCTAGCTCTACCCTAGTTTGGTTTTGCTTAGCTGGGCCCCAATACCTTGATGGGAATAGATTTCTGAATGAGCTATATGATTCATGACCAGCTAGTGTTAGCCTAAGCCATTCCAATGCCTTGTTTTTTAAGCTTTTCTTAACTATCATCATCCTAAGCTCATTTGGTATCCTTTTCACTTTAAAATACTCTTCCATCTCTTTAACAAAGAATTTTGGATCGTCTCCCTTCTCCTCATCAAATGTAGGTGGTGTGATTTCATGTAATATGCTGTTGGTGTAGCATGTGTTGTGTGTTGTTTCATTGTTTGATTGTGAACCTCTTTCTCTGTATGGTGAGTCAACATTTTGTACATTATTCAAATAACTCTCATCTTGTACATTACTTATATCTAAATCATCTTGCCTTTGTAGTGCATTCACAACATCATTTACATTAGCCAAATTTTCTTTTCCTTTTTTCATTTCTTCACAAATTGATTTTAAATCATTCTTTATTTCTAAGTGACTTTGTTTCATATCATTTATAGCATCCTGTTGCAAATGTACTACATCAGTCATAGTCTTAATTTTAGGAATTACAATTTGTTCTACTGTTTCATTAATAATGTCTTTCTTTACTACCTCAATCTCTTTCCTTAATTCCTCAGTTATTTCTGCTTTTACATTTGTAATCTTACAGTCTACACTTGCATTACATTCTGTTATTTCATCTCTACATCTACCAATTTCTCCTTCTAATACAATCTTATTTTCTCTCATTTCCGATTCAATTTTTCCCATCCTACCTCCTATGATTTCTATCCCAGCTTCTAAGGCTTCTTTTGTCTTATTTAAGTTTTTATGTACTAATTTTAAATTAGTTTCCATTACTTTCATATTTTCTTTACACTCCTGTCTTCCTAATTCTATTTTCTGTTCCAAGTCCTTTCTCTATTCCTCTATTTTCTGACCTATCTCTTCCTTATTCTGTTCTAGTTTCTGGCCTATACTCTGACCTAAACTTTGTTCTATGTCCTGTCTCACTCCCTCCATTTTCTGACGTATCTCTTCCCTATTCTGTTCCATTTTCTGACCTAAACTTTGTTCTATGTCCTGCTTTAATTCTGCCCTATTCTGTTCAATTTTCTGACCTAAACTTTGTTCTATGTCCTGCTTTAATTCTGCCCTATTCTGTTCAATTTTCTGACCTAAACTTTGTTCCATGTCCTGTCTCACTCCTATTTTCTGACTCAATTCTACGTTATTTTGTTCCATTTTCTGACCTAAACTTTGTTCTAGTCTTTCAAACATGATCATTAATAACCTTTGGTCTTTTCCTATTGCTACCTGTTCCTCGCTTTCTGGTTCAATTTGATAACTAGGCCTATCTGCCCCTTCCCCTGCTCCTGTTACTAGCTCTTTTCGCGACATTTTAGTTTCTTTATTCAGTTCACTTTGGCTTAAAAGTCCCACTATTTTGCCGCTTCGCAGTAACATAAAAATAAACTGGATGTAAAAATAATTGGTCCTACTTTTTTTTTCGTTGATTTGTCCAGTTACGTGCGTCTTCTGGGCAGTTGGCTTCGCTAGACGATCTCTGGTGTTTTCCCGCGTTGATTATCCGTTCATCGGTGTTCTGATGTATCGTTGATTATCGGTGTTCTGATGTAGATTTCAAACGATGGTCTAATGGCGTCTTCCATCTTTTTGGCGCGAAGATATGGCATCACTTGGTATTTCGCGTAAGTTCATTTCCCGTAATTTCCATTCCATCCAAAATTCGTGTTCCATGTTGGGCAAGCCATTTGGTGCAGTTTTTGTAATTATTAAAACGTTGTGTCTTTGAGCTATTGAGATCTTTGTGATCTCAGGGCGTGGTAACGGATGGAATGAAAAATCACACGATGTTTCTTCACCACAATGTATTATTTTATTAACACTTTTTCGATATTTTACATTAAATAATTTCTCTTAGCACCATTCTAAATGATTTAAAACCTTTCCACTTTTTCATTTAGTGGAACTTATGCTTGATGAAAGTCTGATGAAAGTTCTATGTTCACACTACCTAAATATGTCCTTTCACCTCGATTACACACACGCGGATGGGCTGATTATGGCGTCCTCATGTGACACTGCCTTTTTCGTATACATCCGCGTATGCGTCCATCAAATAGTTCTTTCTTGTTAGGGAAGCGATCCCTATCCATCCTCCCTTACTTTTATTATGGAACACATATAATTCTAATATTTTAATATATATATTAAAATCAAATATGGAAATATTTATGACGTCTTTAAACTAACTTAGTTGTTCGTAACAATGGGCATTTGCAACACGTTTTCGCCATTTAATCAAATCATACCAACATCAAAAAACAAATTACACTTTTAACAAATATTCACACAAACGATTTTCTTTTGGGGTCTTCTAATATTCTGTCTCAAGTCTTAGCAGAAATTCGTGATTTAGGCTGTTGATTTCCATGGCAGCAACTTATGGTGTCTTCATAGCCACTTCTTGTTCTTCATCTGATTACTCTCCCTGTATGGAAGACTGACACCTCTAGGAGTTACAAGTCTGTGCATAGAGTCAGCCTGTTGGGGAGTAGACAAGATGGTGGAATGAATGATGGGGGAAACTGGAGAATCCAGAAATGCCCAGATGCTGCTTCGTCCACCACAGATACCACCCTGGGATCAAATTCGGGCTGCCTTGGTGATAGGCAAAAGGTGTAAATGCTCAGCCACGGTGCTGCCCCTGTCTTCATTGCACTGAGAAAAATAATTTCTCCCTAGTCATTTTACTGAAAATGTATTTCTCACTGCAATATTGCATAAAGTCCATTAATTTTGTATTACTTAGTTATTAGAGTAATATTGTTTCATTTCTGTTTTGACACAACACTAATAATAAGAAACTCAGAAGTTACATGAACCATTTCAATTTACCCAAACCATATACATTCAAAAATAATTATATTCTCATTGTCTATTTTATTACTAGGAATAATGAGATGCACTTATTTCCTTGTCTTTTTGGCAGGAAGCTCAAGAAGAATGCATGTTTCACGTTTGAGGTGCTGTTGTATTATAAAGCTTTTCTCTGCTACCAATATTACTTCACACACTTTGCACAGTAATACCAAAGCATTGTTTATAAACCCATCTTTGCTTAAATAATTAAGACTTCCATAGGCTTTGTCCATTACATCTTTCTTGGCTTCCAGTATGGGCTGCGTCCTGTTGACTTTCTTAAATCATGCTGAGTTTTGCCATAAACTATGTTCGGCTTCTTGCGATTGCAAACCTCATCCAACTAGTCACTGCCTACTCTGATTGGCCTTGCTGTCCCGTCACACTTGCAATTCTGTTGTAGGAGAAGAAACCAATAGAATTGCAAGAGGGAGGGTACAGCAAGGCCAGTCAGAGTAGGCAGTGACTAGTTGAGTGAAGTTTGCAGTGACCCAATGAAGCTGAACATAGTTTTTAAAAAATGCCAACTGGATGTGGCCCATACCGGAAACCAAGAAAGAAGTAACAACTTTAACCTAAAATAAAAAGTAACTTGGAGACTAACAACTTCACTTCTTAATTAAGGAAAATGAAGTTAATTAAGGAAAATGAAGCTATTAACAGTGAAGCAACAAGATTCTAAAGTAAGAACAAATTAGAAACTAAAAACTTCACTTATCTTAGTAATGTTGCAAGTTATTTTTGCAAACACTGACTCGAGTTTCGAGTTGACTCCAACTCATTCTCAAAGCTATACAAACAAATTTGTTACCAAAGCTACAATTTTTCATTTTTCTCTGAAAACAAAAAAACATAGATACTGATGTTCAATCTTAGTTACCAATCTCTGAAAACAAAAATCTATAAATACAATCTATAGAAGGTAATTCAAAGTTCATAACACGGTTCCTGTTTTTTAAAATAAAATTTTTTTCCCAAACCATTAAATCTATAGGTCCACTTAATTGTTTTAATAATTCAACTTCTGGATTCATTTCATGATTAAATGACCAAAAATGATCTGCTACAGCTGATTTATCAGTTTGTTTATATTTAATACTTCTAAAATGCTCTTTTATTCTGGTTTCTAAATGACGTTTAGTTTTACCAATATAAACCTTATCACAATCTAAACAGCTAAATTGATAAATGCCAGATTTTTTATAATTTGGTATTTTATCTTTTTTAGAAAAATTTAGTAAATTTTGTATATTAAATTTATTTTGAGAGACCAAATTTATTCCATATTCTTTAAACATCTTTGTAAATTTTTTATTGGCCCATGGATGGTAAGTAAACTTTTTAAAAATACAATTATCTTTTATTTTTTTGAGGGTAGAAACTTCATTCACAGCTTTTTGATACTTAAATTTTTCTATATTTTTATGTATAAAATCTGTATTAAAACCATTAATTACTGCAGTGTTAATAATGTGTTTATATTCTGTGTCAAATTCTTCTTTATTAAGGGGTATACTTATTAACCTATAAATTAAACTATTGAAAACAGCAAATTTATGTGCAAAAGGATTAAAACTTTTATTTTTTATGTAATTATCAGTATGAGTAGATTTTCTGTAAATACCAAAATTCAATTTATTGTTATGTCTTTTAATTTTTAGGTCCAGAAATGAAAGGCATCCATTATTTTCAGTTTCCAAAGTGAATTGTATAGCTTTACCTTGTAAATTTAAAAGTTTTAAAGCATCATTTATGTGTTTTTTAGGGACAACAGCAAAAATGTCATCCACATATCTATGCCATATTTTAAAAATTAGAGGGAATGATTTTATAATTTGAGTTTCAAAAAAGCTCATAAAAAGATTAGCAAAAAATGGTGAAAGTGGACTACCCATTGCCAAGCCAGAAGTTTGTTGAAAAAAAATTACCATTAAAACTAAAGAAATTTTGATCTAAACAAAGATTTGTAAGTTTTGCAAAATCATCTATTAAATCTTTGTTTAATTCTAAAGAATTTAACCATTTTTTTAAAAAAAACAAAAGCTTTTTGTTAGGAATACTAGAAAATAAAGCAGTTACATCAAAAGAAACGAATTTATCATTATCAGACAATACTATGTTGCTAATCTTTTCTACTAATTCAAAAGAATTTTTAATACTTAGTAATTGCTGCAAGTACTTAAATGCTGCTGACATATTTTCTTTGAAAGCTTTATTTAAAAACCGTTACCATAGCTACAGACGCTCTACTACCCAAAAGATTTATGCGTTGCCAACCTCTGAAAACAAAAACGTATAAATACAATCTATTGGTGGTATTTCAAAATTCATAATTCTGTTCCTTTTTTTTTTTTTAAATGAATATCTTTTCCCAAACCATTAAATCTGTTGGTCTAGTTAATTGTTTTAGTAATTTAACCTCTCGATTTATTTTATGGTTAAATGAATAAGAATGATCTGCTCCAGCTGTTTTATCAATCTGTTTATATTTAATATTTGTAAAATGCTCCTTCATTCAAGCCTCCAAATGACATTTAGTTTTACCATTGTAAATCCTGTAACAATCCAAAGAGCTAAATTTCTAAATGCCAGACTTTTTATAATTTGGAATTTTATCCTTTTTAGAAAAATTTACTAAAATTTATGTTAAATTTATTTTGAGGGACCAAAGTTGTTCCATGTTCTTTAAACATTTTTGTAAATTTTTTGTTAGCCCAAGGATGGTAAGCAAACTTTTTAAAAATACTATCTTTTATTTTCTTGATGGTAGAAATTTCTTTAATAGCCTTATGACATTTAAATTTGTCTACTTTTTTTTTATATAAAATCTGTATTAAAACCATTAATTACCGCAGTGTTGATAATGTGTGTTAATTTCTTCCGTATTAAGGGTATATCTATTAACCTACAAATTAAACTATTGAAAACAGCAAATTTATGTGAAAAGGAATTAAAACATTTATTTTTATGTAATTATCAGTATGAGTAGATTTTTTATAAATGCCAAAATTCAATTTATTGTTATGTTTTTTAATTTTTAAATCTAGGAACGGAAGGCAGCCATTAGTTTCTGTTTCCAAAGTAAAATTTTATGACTTTGTCTTTCAAATTTAAAAGTTTTAAAGCACCATTTATCTGTTTCTTGGGGACAACAAAAAAATGTCACCCACATATCTGTGTCATATTTTAAAAATTAAAGGGAATGATTTAGTAATTTGTATTTCAAAGAAGCTCATGAGAAGATTAGCAAGAAAATGCGAAAGTGGACATTATCAACACTGCAGTAATTAATGGTTTTAATACAGATTTTATACATAAAAGGGTAGAAAAATTTAAATATCAAAAGGCTGTTAAAGAAGTTTCTGGCCTCAAGAAAATAAAATATGATTGTATTTTTAAAAAGTTTACCTACCTTCCTTGGGCTAATAAAAATTTAGAAAAATGTTTAAAGAACATGGAATAAAACTTTGGTCCCTCAAAATAAATTTAACCTACAAAGTTTAGTAAATTTTTCTAACAAGAATAAAATTCCAAATTACAAAAAATCTGGCATTTATCAATTTATATCTTTTGATTGTGACAGGGTTTACATTGGTAAAATTAAATGTCATTTGGAGACTAGAATGAAGGAGCATTTTAGAAATATTAAATATAAACATATTGATAAATAAGCTGTGGCAGATAAGTTTTGGTCATTTAATCATGAAATAAATCCAGAGGTCAAATTATTAAAACAATTAACTGGACCTATAGATTTAATGATTTGGGAAAACATATTCAGTTTAAAAAAACAGGAACCAAGTTAATGGCAACAAAGCCCATAAGTTCACAAAAAATGTCAAGGACAGGAAAGAAAACAACAGCTCACCTATCATACACAACAATAAAATATTAGTAAATGATGCAGTCATAGCTGAAACATTCAATAAATATTATGCTGATTCACATAAAGTAACAAGAAATAATAAAAAGGAACATAAAGAATTTAAGAAAGATTTGAACAAGAAAGAGAATGTGATCCTAACACTCAATGCAATGAATATTAAAAATAGAAGCTCTATTGACAGCAGAGAAAAGGAACAAGAGGATAACGTTAGTTACCCAACGGCTGATGATGGGATCAAATGGTCCTGAAAACGTTTCCGCTTTAAAAAAGTAGTTTAGTAGTGAAGGTAAGTGTAAATAAGTGACTTAAAATAACCTCAAACTCAATGCAATATCTTTTTTCAAAATTTTAATATGCAAGAACTGAACATTGCAATAAATAATCTAAAAAACAAAAAGTCTCCTGGACCAGATCACATACATCCAGAGTTCATAAAAAAAATCTTGCAAAAACAGCAAAACAACTACTAAAACTCTACAATCTATCCTGGAAAACTACTGTACCTGCTGAATGGCGAAAAGCAACAATTGTCCCACTCTTGAAGAAAGACAAAACAGCATCACAAATAAAAAATTATAGACCAATAGCTCTTGCTAGCATAATAGCAAAAGTGATGGAAAGAATGATGTCAAACAGGTTAAATTGGTTTCTAGAATCACAAATTGAATATCTCTATGTCAAGCTGGATTCAGAGAGTTCCACTCTACAAATGAACAAGTCTTACTTCTCAGTCAAGAAATCAAAAACTCCTTCAATAGAAAAGAAGATAATGTATCAGTTTTTATTGATTTCCAAAGTACATATGATTCTATATGCAGAACAAAACTACTAAAGAAAGTAAAAAAGAATAGGGATACAAGATCCAATATTTTCATGGCTATGTCATTTCCTAACACAATGCTTTATTGCTACCAGATATGGAAGAAATATATCTAAATACAAACAAGTACACAGGACTTAGCACAAGGCGCAGTGCTCAGCACTACACTTTTTAATATACTTATTAACGATCTGCCACAACAAATACAAGAATCAGGTGTGAAGTGTGCACTATTTGCTGATGACTTAGTAATGTGGACTTCAAAACCAAAAAGCAAAAGTACAGAACTAGAAAAAACCATGCAACAATCCTTAACCAGCCTACGAAGGTGGACTAAAGAAAATTTAATGACTGTTAATACAACAAAATCAAACTACCAAATCTTTTCACTAAGAAAAAAAAACACTAAAAATAAAACTAAATTTTGAGGGTCAACAATTACCAGAAACAAAGGAAGCAAAGTATTTGGGAGTTATATTTGATACCAAACTTACATGGACCAAACAAGTTGAAAATGTAATACAAAGAGCAGAGAGGTGCCTTTCACTGTTAAAACGTCTAACAGGAATGAAGTGGGGATGCTCCAGAGCAACTCTTAACACAACATACAATGTATATATAAAGCCATTATTTACTTACTGCAGTGAAGTTCTTATAACAGTAAATACCAAAAAAATTCAAATTTTTCAAAACCAAAGTCTGAGACTAATTACAGGTCCTATCAAAAGCACACCAATAGCAGCTATGGAAATACTAACCAACCAATACCCCATTGAATATGAAATAGAAAAAGCAGCTCTTACTCAACATGAAAAGTTGATCAGACTTCCATTCAATACATGGAACAAGAGAAATTTTACACTTACACTAAAGACTCAGGAGAGCTTTCTTTCCAAAATTCAAGACATCAAGAAGAATGTATACCTTCCTAATTCAAAGGAAAACTTCATATCTAAAGTCAATCCAACACATACATTAGACATCACATGTTATTTACTCCTGACAGAAGAAGTTTAGAAAAGTGATACTCCAACTAGTGTTCTCAAATTATTGGCATTAGAGACAATCCATACTAGATTTCCAGAACATGAATGGCTCCATATTTATACTGATGGATCATTGATATAAACCAAGATGGAGCAGGGGCTGGAGTCACGTGTCACCTCTTTTCCTATTACAAATCTTTAAGTTATGGAACTACAAACTTTGATGGAGAAATTGAAGCAATTCGAATGGCCCTACAAAATCTTTTGTACAGAATTTCACATTTCCAGCAAGCAGTTACTCTCTCAGATTCCAGGGCAACAATTATAGCAATTACTTCCAAGTTGTCACCAAAAAACCAAACAATTATAGAATGTTGGAAAATCCTTACCCATCTAACAGCACTTCAAAAACAACTAGTCTTCCAATAGACACCAGCTCACTGTGGACTGAGTGGCAATGAGAAAGCTGACTTTCTTGCAAAAAAGGGTACCAGCAGAGCACAAAAATCTATAGTTAACTTACCATTTTGTGCAGCTAAAAGATTAGTCAACTCTGAATTCTAAAAAATTATTGCAAAATATTACTGTGAAAAATCAAAGAATAAAAGATGGGAACTACCAAACATTCAAACAGTAATTCCTGAGTATCCTCAAAAAACGGCAGTTGCAACCTTCAGGTTGATTACAGGACATGATTGTCTGGCAAAACATTTAAACAGAATTAGGATATATTCTTCACCACTCTGTTCTTTATGTGATTTGCAAGAGGAAATGGATTGAGACCACCTTCAAATATGTCCGGCCAATTTTAGTCCCCCATCCATCAGTGAAAAAAATTGGAGAGCAAGAGGATTAATGACTTCATTGTCAGAAATCCAGCATTAGCTAACAACAACAGATATGAATTTTGAAATACCACCAATAGATTGTATTTATAAGTTTTTATTTTCAGAGGTTGGCAGAGCATAGATTTTTTGGGTAGTTCAGCATCTGTAACTATAGTAACTGCTTTTAAATAAGGCTTTGAAAATGAGGTGGAAGCACCATTAAATATGTCAGCAGCATTTAAGAACTTGCAGCAATTACTAAGATAAGTGAAGTTGTTAGTCTAAGTTTTTATTTTAGATTCTGTTGCTTCACTGTTAATAGCTTCAATTTTTCATTGAAATAACAATTTTTCTTAATTCAGAAGTCATTTAGTTAAGGTGCTACTTTTTACATGGGACTATTTTGTACAGGTAGAGCACAACTGAACTGCAACTGTAACACCAGCTGTAATCTTTTACATTAGGAGTAGCAAGCCACCCAAGAAATTCTTTCCTAGACATGCTATTTGCCTGAAACATGAAGAGAGTACAAAACAGTAGCTGTTTTTGGACTTTATTCTAATCATTTGTTTCTGTTGTATTTTAATCTGGTCTCTCTTTTTCATGTTTATTCATATTGTGATTTTGTCCAGTTTTCTCTCTCACTTCATTTAGTTGTCAGTCACTTCACTAATTGTCACTGTTGCTTCATTAATGTGATCTAGTTCAGCTTTTTTTGTCACTTCATTTTTCTTCATGATGCAGCAGTGTAATGCAATACGTGCAAGAGAGAGACTTGTTTTCTTCACTTTGCTGCACTTGATGGAGAAGAATCTAATCTTTTGCTCTGCAGTATTCACTGCGCATCACAACAGGTGTTACAAACTCACTTGGAGAGCAGCAGCAGAAACACACTCACTGTCTCATTTTGAGCTCATGAGATTGCTAACTTATATAAGCAACAGAATTTTCCACAAAGTTCCAGAATGGTTGAGAGTTGGGAGAAGGGAAGCTTACAGAAGATTCTGGCCATCTCTTTGTAGCATTTCTTGTTTCACTGGGTGAGAATGCTACTTATCAGCCAATTAGGACCTCTTTTTGGGAAAACATAAACTGACTCAATTACATTTAAAAAATTGGTGGTTACTGACAGAACAATGCTAGAAAGTGTATAGAAAGATCACGTACTGGTTTTATAAGTATAATTACAAAATTAGATGTATTGAAAAACATTTTTTTGCTGAAAGACAACAAAGGAGCTTTTACGAGGAAATACAAACTAAGCTAAAAATGGAATCTTGAATTGGACTTGAACAACTCTATTATGGAAGGGATTCCAACATGGAGCTTTGGCATTCTAAGTTATTGTTTATCCAAGTTACCATGGCTTAACTCACCAACCTTGCAGTGGACAATGTCTTCATGTCTATATTCATTATTTCCTTGTTATAACTTCAAAAGTCAAGTACAAGCATGTTTCACTGGACCTCCAGTCACATACTAAGTTGACTGAAATGCAAAAGATTCACCTTAAGATTTTATTTAGCTCAATAAAATATAACAGTAAATAAGATACTTAGTAACCAAAGATAAAAACTAGCAAAGAATAGGTATTTAAAGATAAGATTTATCACATTCACCCTTCCTGGATGGAGAAAGTCAGCCTGTTCAAATATCACCGTCCTGAAGGTAGGCATGTTGGCAATGAGTGTGTTCACTGTAAAGTACTGACTATGGAGTTCCCTTAGGAGGTTGAGGCTAATTTTTTTTGACAGGATGGATTACAGATGAGTAGAGCCCGGATTGTTATGTAATTACATATTTTAAATGCTGCATAATATTTCAAAGAGAAGTAAAAAGTTGGTCAATTGCATCATTTGAGACTCCCTTACAAATTTTTATTTAAAATTTTTTTTTTACATATTTTGCACATTTCTACATATTTTAACGATGTTACATAAAACTTACATATTTTCTGGGTTTGGTTACAATTTTATTATTTTTAAGGAATATCGTAGTCACATTACAAACTACTGTTTTCACAAGTTTTGCTGAAAGCAACAAAAATCAATCTGAGAAATAGGATGCAAGTTAAATTAAGAATGCGATAATAACCGCCTCGCTTCTGATTGTCGTCCGTTTATATCAAAGCAGGTGCAGCTCTACAATGTTGTCCTCCAGTGTCACGTTTGTCATAGCACTTTGGGCATTTACAAGGACTGGAGAAATTGATTGTTACCATTGTCATGGTAGTCGGCATCTTGTAATATAATAGCTGCGAGGAAACAAAGTGAGCCGCTGGATAACCATCAATATAGCGAGGCAATAATACTGCAGTTAGTTTCTTGCAAGATTTAGTAAAATGGCACCAGTTGCGTCCTCTCTATCCGACAAGTTGAATTCATGGGTGAAATTAGATAGCACCTTTACAACTGACAGAAAAGTAATAGTCTCTCGAGCATGTAGTAAAAGAATTGGCTGTTCCATGAAATCTCAATTGGAACAACATACGTGTCTAAAGCGCTAAATGGTGAAATGTCGATTTACCAAAACATTTCTCTGAAAATCAGATTCCTATGCTAAAATATGCTCCTGTTCGTGTGACGTGGAGAGAAGCTTCTCTGCTTATAAAAACATTTTATCCAATAGGAAACAAATAATGATGTCAAGATATAGACAACTGAAAATGCATCCTCATTATAAAATTTAATTATTTTGAATTTATTGTTTCACTCATTGATAAATTGGTTCCGTATTTCAACATTGCTTTACTGTCTAAATTTTAAGTAAAATAATTATGTGAAATGAGTAATTTTAATAAATATAATCCAAAACAAATTTTTTATTTTGTAATTACCTGCTTGAAAATAAATTTTAGGTAAATTCTGTATAACACAAAACATTTTCCCTATAATTAATTCTATATTTAGTAAACTTTAACTCATTGTAATTAATTCACGTACCTACAGACCCATCAAATTACAAAATTCTGGGTATTTTGCAGTCTGCATTTAGATTTGAGGTGGTAATATTAGCAATTAGATTATTACATAATTTTACATATTTTGATGTTTTTGTTACATAAATATGTACATATTTTGCACCTTGATATTACATAAAAATCTGGGCTCTACAGATGAGCATTCTTCTCCATCCATCTTCACCAGATCTCTGGGCAGTACACAGTCAAATGTCTTAGAAATTGTGGATCAATGTACAGTATGTATACTGCAAAACTTGGCTGGCAGGTGTACAGCCCATCTCCTGGACATGCACTGCACAACTAGGATGGCAGTCGCACATGCTATCTGCCGGTCACACATACATGGATGTCAAATCAAGTCTCAAATCACATTAACAAATATGCGAATAAACATAAAATATATAGGGTGTCCCAATAAGAATGCCAGATTTGAATTGGCCGCCATTTTGTTGCTGTGAGATTGGCAGCACTCTACTTACCATTCCTGTTTTCTATATTTATTGCAGTTACTTGGTATGGCGTATTACACTGCTGCATGAGTTTTAACTGTAAAAACTTATTACCAAAATGGCGAGTGTTATGCTGAAACTATTCAAAGGCTTCCTATGCCCTTACGCCAGAAGAATGTGCCAAATGAGTCAACTGTTTGTAGGCTGATGAAGAAATTCGAGGCAACACTGCAAATATTCCAACACCTGAATGCGCTTGTCTACGCGGTCTGTTCAGAACATTGCCATTTTGAGAGATAGTGTTCAAAAGAGTCTGAACATATCCATTCGTCAGTTCACAGCATTTAGGCATTTCAAGAAGCTCATTGCAGAGGATTCTCATGAAAGATCTGCATATGCATCCATACAGGGTGCAGTTAACCCAAGAAATTATCAAATCCAGCATTCTTATTGGGACACCATATACCTTATCACCGGAGATGTTGAAAATGCCATTCATATGCAATACATCTGCAGCAGTTTCTGAGAAAATTTTCATTCGCACGCATTAGTTCAACTTCCAAAATAGCTTGAGAGGTAGAACTGGAACTTAAAAATTCAATGCCACACCTGGGATTTGAACCACAGACATTGAATTTTTAAGTTCCAGTTCTACCTTTCAAACTTTGCCCACACACAGCTTGTGTGTTTAAAAACACAAAACAGTAAGTTTGTTGGCATAAATAAATAATAATTCCAAAATAGCGTTAATTTCTATCCTGATATTTTGTGTTAATTCTTTTACTGTTTGGGGATTAGTTTTGTATACCTTATTTTTCAGGTTGCCCCATAAATAGAAATTGCATGCTGTCTGATCAGGGGATTGAGCGGGCCATAAACCCCTTACTAATGATCAGGGTTAGGATTTTTAGGTGCACACCTTTTTTGTTAGGGCAAATTTAAGCTCTTCAGAAAGATACCACAGTGTGAAGTTTTGTTTCTAGTTGCCAAAAGAGGCATTTTTTCATGCACCTTTTCCCTTTTTGGGTATCTTTATCCCTTTTTTCCCCAACCATGCCCATATACCCTTTTCCCCCTTTTTTCTTTTAAGTTTCCTCCCATATATGATTTTAATCAATATAAAATATTTAAGTTTTAATTAACATCTCCTCAGCTTGCTGTGAACATGTGAAGAGTAAGCCTAGCTCTTTCAGTAAACACTGCGCAGGAGTTGAAAGCACATCTACAACAATGGAAAATAATTGTGTATGACAGAGAAAGAAGCTCTTGCTTTACAGCTATAAAGCAACCCACAATAATGCAACTGACAATGACTCATTGTCATTGTATATCATTCTATCGTTTTAATTTCACCAGAATCAGTAGCCTACTGTTTGTGAATGTGAGTTTGTTACTGTGACAGACGCCATTTGTTAGCATGTATTCCAAGGTCACGCAGAGACAGCAGTAACTGTACATGTGTAGTTCCAAGAATTGACTCTGGGTTGTGCTCAAAGCTACTAGAAATTGCTGAGGCTGCAGTTCCAGCATGAATGAGAACAGTTTGGTAATTCTTGCTGTGTTACATAAGATTGTCGACAGCAAGTGAATGAGTTGTGTAACAGTCACATTGAGTTAGCAAGTGAATTGGTGTTAGTCCTTTGTTACATTGCTAAACGAGTGTACTACTAGATTTTACCATGCCAAAGGTGTCCAGTGCTCAACTTATTGTTCTGGCTCAGGAATTCAAACAAGATTTCATAGACACAGATGGAACTGTTATTCGATGCACTATTTGCGATTCAGGAATTTTGTTAGATGAAAAACACCAGCAAGATTGCATCAAACAGCACATTTCCAGCTGTAAGCATCAAATGAAGACTCTTCAGGCAAACAAATCGTGGCAGCCTCTACTGTTTCAATAGAGTTCTTCAAAAAGCCAGAATTTTAAGGAAATCAACATTGAGTTGTATGCAGCTCTTACACAAGCAGGAATTCCTCTCAATCAGGTGAACCATCCTGCCTTCAAGGGATTTCTTGAAAAATACGCAAAGATGTCAATGCCAAATGAAAATACTTTAAGAAAAATCCTACGTGTTGCACTCACATGACTTTCTCTACTCTTGTACTTACCGTTCTTACAAACTCTTATTACTATATCTTTTTTGTGTTAGTTGAGATAAACATTTGTACAAATTATCTTATTGCTTATTTCCTTGTAGGTGTAAGAGGATAATTAGAATACAGAAGGCTTTGAGTGATAGTCAAATACTTATCCCCTTCTCTTTGCATGCTTAACATGTAAAAGAACAAACAATGTTCCATTTCATGAAAGTTTTAAGTTTTCCGAAATTGACACAAATAACAAGGAATATCTCCGAAATGGTTTACTCTACAAAAACTTTTATGCAGACATAAATTGTGTGTTTTAGTGAGATCTACATTTTTTGTATAGTAAGATTTTGTCTGTCTCTTATGGTTTACGAGTTATTCAAAAGTCATCCAGAGTAAACAGGACTACATAGGCTATAGCCAGAAAATTCTAAATATACATTTCATTTGTCATGCAAATATCTTAAACATATGACATTTTAATCAAAATCATTAGAGTCATTTTCAAGAAAATCAAAATTTTCGAAAATTTTCCATGTAAAGGGTAGTTTAGGGTGCAAAATCTTCGTGTTGCATTGTTGAAAAACAAACTTATATACCAACTTTGGTTTTTAACCGACTTTTCGTTTTTGAGTTATGCTGTCCACAGAGACACAGAGACACACACACACACACACACACACACACACACACACACACACACCTTTTTCCAAAAATGCCTTTGTTGGACTCAGGAGGTGTCAGAACATATATTTCCAGCGAAATCTCGACATCAAATTTTTGGGTGGAATACAATACTTCCTTCTACTTACCAGTAGAGAAAGTAAAAAACTACATGGAGCTTGTTTACCAAGAAACCATACAAAGAATCAAGAGGAAACTGTCTGATTGCAGTGTGGGAGTCATTGTGTATGAAACCATAGACTCAATGGAACGATATGTTTTGAACATTTTAGTTTTTCCCATAGCAGGTGAGGAAGTTAAGCCCATGTTGTTAAAAATGTATGAGCTGCAGAAAGCCAATGCCAGTACTGCAGTGCAATCAATTATGGAATTTTGTCAAAATCTCTGGCCTGCTGGTATCGAGTTTGAAAAACTTGTTGTTACGGACCAGGCTCCATACATGGTTTCAGCTGTTAGCCAGTTCAACTTGCTAAGTTGAAGCATGTGACATGCTTGGTTCATTCCCTTCACAGGGTTTATGAATCTATAAGGAACGAATACAACATCGCAAATCAGTTCATCTTTGCCCTGAACAAGATTCTGCTGAAAGCTCCAAAACGTGTTGTGGTCTACAAGGAAACCACTGGCCTGTCCCTTCCAAATTTCTGTCATTACTTGCTGGGGATCTTGGATCAAATGTGCTGCTATGTTGTGTGAGAATTTTGACAAAATTAAAGAGTTTGTGCTTTTTTATGGATCAAGCCGATGCAGGTGCAATTTCCAAGGTTCCAACTTCTTTTACCAGAGAAAATAGATAATCTGCAGACAGACTATATTGTGTCCATAGTTACAAGTACCTGACTGCAGCTATTAAACTATTAGAAGAACAAGGTTTGGAAAAGGAGAAAAAGTGGGATATTTTTACTTCCGTGAGGGAGCAGTTAAATGGCTTTGCCAATGACAAACTTGAGTTTAGTCTTCAGAAGAATCCAGACACTGAGGATTTCACCACATTTGTAGAATTGCCATTCCAAGTGAATACAAGATTTGCCCCACTGGTTTCTGTGGATGTTGAAAGAAGCTTTAGCATCTACAAAGACATTCTATCTCCTAATAGAAACAGACTTACTTTTAAAAATGTTGTTGTTAGCTAATGCTGGATTTCTGACAATGAAGTCATTAATCCTCTTGCTCACCAATATTTTTCACTGGTGATATTGAAGAGAGCAATAGCAGTAATAGTAACCGCTTTTTAGAGAGCACCATATTTTTATGTAGAGATGCTTAATGTCTTTAAGTATAATAGCTTCATGTGCTTTCCTTCTTCTGAGAGTGATAATTTTATATACTTGTTTGTAATTCAATAAATTAGAATAGAGGAAAGAGAGATTGTTGAATTAGTTGAATAAACCAGCACCTTTTCCCTTCCTTTTTTCATCTGAAATTTGCACCTAAAAATTCTAACCCTGCTAATGCTCAAAATTTCCTCAATAAGCTGTAATGACTCATCAGCTGATCACCCATGAAGCCATAATCAATACATTTGTTTTGTTAGACTTTTTAAGCAATGTGTATTGATGCAAAGTACATATATTTAATATACTTTTTTATTTTAATCTCACAGGCTACTTTCACCCAATTTAATGGCAGAATGCCTTGAGACTGGTGTACATGAATACACATGTATTGGAGTTTACAATCACTCCAATCTTCTGTTTTGCCCAAAGACAAGTTGACTGCAAACCTTGGCTTTTCTGTTCTTTCCTCTTCTTTGCTTATGAACCTTTAATATTGTCTTATCACCTGGTATCTTTTTCTGCCCTGAATGTTTTTCATTTTTACCTTTTCTTCCAATGCATAAACTAGCAATTAGTTAAATAAGGAAAATTGAAGCTATTAACAGTGAAGCAACAAGATTCTAAAGTAAGAACAAATTAGAAACTAAAAACTTTACTTATCTTAGTAATGTTGCAAGTTATTTTTGCACAAACTGACTCAAGTTTCAAGTTGTCTCCAACTTGAGAATGAGTTGGAGACAACTTGAAACTTGAGTCAGTTTGTGCAAAAATAACTTGCAACATTACTAAGATTAAGTGAAGTTTCTAGTTTCTAATTTGTTCTTACTTTAGTAGCAATTAGTTTCTTGTCTTCCAGCATTCTTAACAAATCTTATACTCTGGAATTGCATATGAATAGAGATAAAGTGGGAGAGTTTGATTTGGGCAAACTCTTCATACCTAACATTACCGTTTCTGGAGTCCAAAAATTTAGGTTCATTCCATAGAAAGGCTAATGATTAGAAATTCTCATTCATGAGTTGTGTTCTTTTATACCTAACAGAAATGTGATGTATACAAACTTGACACTTTTCAAGATGCTGTGACCCTTGATGCAAATGTTAAACTATTCAACTATTAAATGAAAAGTTTGTTTTCTTAGAATAGAAAATTATTATGCGTCTATGCATTTTTCTGTGGAAAGATCTCAGTTTAGGCTTTCAGCAGCTTTGAGTATTGCCAAAGTAAATGCATTCTAATAATATAATAGTGGAATATCAAAAGTTATTTATTTTTACAGCAAAATTCAATACATGTTTTTCTGTTTTCAGACCAGTTGCAGCTAGATGCACTACCACACAAAAATCATATTCCTTTACTGCCGCATCGCAATAATCGCACTGCTCCTGCACATGTTTTTGAAAATCTTCCATTGAAAGACATTGCAGCAATTGAAGCTATGTTTGAAGTAAAAAAAGATGGCAGTGCACATAAGAAGGAAGCCTTTGTTGAAGAAAAGTGCATTTCAGAAAAAACAAATTTAGAAAGCCAGCATTCTGTTAGTGATGGAAATACAGTGGAACAAAATGCAGATAAAAAACATTCAGGTGCTCTTTTAAAAGAAGTTCTTCCTCCGTCCTTGTGTAATACCACAGTCAATGAAAGTAAAGGTCTTTATGTGCCTCTGGGCATATCAGTTGTTGATGAAAGTAAAAACAACTTGGAAGCTAATACACATGAATGTGTTAGCCTTCCAGTTAGTCGAAAGGGGAGAGAGAAAGAAAAAGATGGTAATACTAGAAGAGTAGTCAGTGCTAAAGTGCCTCATTGTAATAAACTGGAGAGAACTAAAGTAATGTTTAGTGCAAAATCTTCCTTAGATGAATCAAGTTTGTCAAGTGAGAATAAAAGTGCTTTCAATGACTCTGGATTTGCTAGTCCATGGAAAACTCTACCCCCATTACGACCTCCAAGTTCGGGAGATAAACCACAATGGATCTGTCCAACATTATCTTCAATACCACAGAGGCCATCTAGTCCAGGTAGGTAGTGGGCCTAAGGTTTGCTGAATCTGGTTCTATTCTAGGATAAAGTAGGATTAGTGTACTTGATAAAGAAAACCAGGACACCTTACATGTTTACGTCTTCTTTAAAATAGTGAAATAACAAAAGCATACAAAGTAGAACTAACTCCCTTGCATTATATGCTGCAAATATAAAAAAAATAATCTGAAGAAGCAGACTACTTATAACATTGGTATAGTAGATAATAAGCATCATGTGGCACTATTCTATCAACTTGACTGCCATCCTCATGCTCACATACACATGACAAGAGGTGGGCAATCAACTGCATATCCAAGAGATGTGGCCAGCATCATACATCCCCAAGTTGGAATGTTGGCTTTCATGGCTGGGAATACTGTATCACAGCTTCTCATTTCTTCATTGATGCTGAATGGGCTCCAATCCTTTGTGTGGGATTTAAAATATTCGCCCTAATGGGGTGGCTTAACCTGGGCACATTCTGTGGCCAGGAACCAGGGCTCATTGTGTCATGACACAGATCTCAGTATGCTAGAGCATAAGCAGAATTGTAGAAATTCATTCCAGGAATGTAAAATTGGAGTTGCTAATATTGCCCTCACAGAATTTCTCCATTTGGGTTTCTTAACATTGGAAACTGGTAAAATATCAAGTTCATAAGTGTGCATTTTTTGTTTTTCAATACTGGAGATAAATAATAAAACAATGAAAAGCTCAAATGATTATAAATGATCCTGCTCCATGTGTAGGATTATTTCTTTGACACATGAACTTATTCATAAACCTTTTTTACCCCCTTTAACACAATGAAACCCAAGCCTGAGCAAAGTTTGAGGACAAGTTTCTTACAATTTTAATGCAATTTCACCACTATAACTTTGACTAGAGCTGGGCAATGATAGTCAGGTACCTTTTTTTCTGTGAGCCACCCAATCATTGCTGCCACATGTCACCATTTTAATAAACATTTTGGAAAGCGAAAAGTGTTGGTACTGGGCCAACAGTTCGAGCAATGAAGCAGTTCTCCCCATTTTTCTGTAAGGTGACAAACAATGGTATGGTTGATGTATATAAAATTAATATGCAGTGGTTTCTTCAGTTTCTTTAAAGTGAATATGGATCTGTGTATGCCATTAATGAAGTACTGCAGAATTCTGATTCCAGGAAGAGTTTTACAAACTTTCAGACCCTGAATGTGTTTCAGATTATTGTTGCTAAGTTATGGAAAGCAAACTGTTTGGATTCAAGTACTGGACTTGTCACATAGAAGCTACAGTTTATTTTCTTTTGGTTTTTAGATGCTGACAACAAGGGCAGTAGAAATGGGGATGTTGCAGATTTAGTTGAACTATGTGATATTATTTATTTATTTATTTGCCTGGAAATTTTTTACATTTTCATGGCTTCAAAATATCACAAAAGTAACATGCTCCTCTAGCACATCTATTGATGTAATGATTCTTGATCAGTCTAATAATCATTTCAATACATCAAATGTTAGCACTGCTTTTCTGATCATTATGCAATTATTTTAACACTAAGTGACTTATTCAAGAGGAATAGTAAGAACTTGCCCAGGGTAATACACAAATGGTTCTTCACCAACGAAAAAGAATTGTATTTTAGTTCTCTCTCAGAAAACGAAGATGGGTGGTTCTATATGCAGAAACCACTGTCCATCTTAAATCCTCTAAATTTGTCACTACCTTTCAACATAATTTTAATATTGCCTTCCCCTATAAATCAATAAATCAAACTGTAAAAAATAGCAAAAAATGGATCACAAGGGAATTATAACCCATAGTAAACAGAGGCAGCATCTTTTCAAATTAAGTAAATTAATCGAACTGAGAGATTTGTAAAATATTTCAGATATTATAAGAAAATCTGTGCCATAGTGATTAAGGAAGCTAAGAAGTAGATATTGAAACAGGCTTATAATTCACCAAATAAAATTACAACTATAGGAAACATCATTAAGAGTGAAGCTGCTAGTTATAAGCCGGATACATGTAAAAATATTGTGACATTGGTCATATAACAATATACAGACAAGAGGGGGTGTCAGGCAGCCGGTTGTGTGTGTACATGACTAATAATGCACGATAATGGCAAAAGGGACTGAGAAGCTTCTCGTTGATTCTCACTGAGTCATTGCACATGTGTGCATGGAAAGATCTCAAGGTCATGTGACATCGGCTCCAGTATAAATAGGACACAGACAGTGCTGGTAGTGAGCAGTTTAGTTTAGGAATCAGTTTGAGTTGAGTTGTTGTTTAGTTGTGTAAGTCGTCGTGTACAGTTAGTTTTTAGTTTCGAGAATGAGTCGGCTAGCCTGTCAGTGAGTATGTATGTGTCGAGTGATTGTATCAAGTAGTCAAGATATAAGGGGACTGAGAAACTGGAGAAAGACATTAAAAGACTGAGAAAGATTATCAGAAGAACAATTGTGATAACAAGAAGAAAATTGTGCATTTGTAGTAAAATTTAGAGGACAATAAAGTGACAGAAAAGTAACCGGATCTTGAATTTTGCCATTTTGTTACAATGGTGTCAGAAGTGGGATTTGTCATTGCCGCTTGTTGCATTCTTGTCAGAAGAGCTATGTGAATGCTAGGATGAAGGCAGTGGACGAGAAACTGTTAGCTAGTATGGCAGAAATGAATTCTAGAATGGACAAGAGAAGACAGAAATGAATTACATAATGGACGAGATGAAGACAAAAATGGAATCCAAATTGAAGAATGTGAATACCGGCATGGACAAAGTGGGAATCAAAGTAACAACAGTGAATTCAGCAATAAAGAAAATTGAAGCAAAAATGGAGGGTGTAAAGGAAGAAATGAAGACAGATCAGATCTCTCATTTTCTCAACAATAGCAGCATTTCGAGCAATTTATGGCTTACCAAGATGCTCATCACTCTCTGCCGAAGTGCAGCCATTATTGAATCAGTTGAACCACTCTTTCATTTGTGTTACCCCCAAGTTCAGTCATCTTGCAAGAAAACTAAATCCGACGAACACTTATAATAGCACCTCACTGGGCAATCTGCAGCCAGCGAGTGACACATGCAAATGCAGTGAGAAAATTCAAGCATGCGCATTAAGGTTCCTCCTTCCACTGTGCAAGTGGCACTGCCATGGCATCACTAATTTGCAGTAAAAAATTAAGGTTGGATACTTTTTAGACAGGCCTCGTAGGTATAAGCTTGTTTCCTTTTCCTACAGGTATCTTGAGCACACCTCTTCCCGTTGAATCTTGCCATATGTTTTGCTTGCAATGATTCTGATTTACCCATGTTTCATCAAGATAAAAAATATGTCATATATCTGCATAACTCCAGACTCCTAAGCATGTGTACAGCTCTTAAAAGCTGTATTTTTGCAGTAACAATATTGCCCCTTTCTAGCAAGAATTTACATCCATCATTAACAGGGTTTTTATTTGTATCTGAAGCCCACATTTTTCAGTATTAATTCCATTGAAGTACAGAAACTCATGTAATCTATCTGTTCCATCATAATATGAACCAGCATTTTAATAGCAGGGTATTCGCCATTGTCATACATTTCATATATTGTGTAGTGAACTATGTGTTTTTCAAAATCATCTAAATTGGAAACAGGTTTTTGCTTTCTGGTATGCGTTCCTGGAGAATTAAATAAAGGTTCGCCATTTGCCCTCTTTCACAATGTGCTATACGGCATGTACACTAACGTTGCACGCTTTGGCCATGAGTTCCTGGCTTTGTGAAACATTTATTTGGTTGCACACTTCCTCAGGTGACAATGCCCTGAAGAAAGAGTACACTTCAAAAATAATATTCGGATAATGTTTAGAAAAGCTTACGCAAGCACTTGGTCAGAATTTCGGCAAAGTCCCACTCGGCAGTGTGTACGAATGGTCATGAAAGTTGCCGAAGTTGCTGTGTTAATGCAGCGCTGCCAACAGCAGAATGTCCCTAGGAGTTTGTTGCCAATAGTAAGTTTGAATGTTTTTGCGGGAGTCGGCAGTATGCTGCTGACCTTAGAAGCAACTAATGCAATGGATCGCTTTATCAGTATATTAGATTTGGCGCCTCTGTGCTTTAATGAGGAGTCATGCATGCACTTCCTGTACGACGAGGGCCTGCTGAGGACTCGAATGCTATGCAGGGAATGTGATGTGCCCTAGGACGAAGCCTACAGTCCCCCATATGTACCATGCCAGCACATGGGGCTCCATAAATGGATTTTTTCTCCACTCGAAAATTAAAAAATAAATAAATAAAAAAGAACGATAATTAATAAAAATAATATAAATATAATAATATAATACTATTAAATATAATATATATATTAAATAATAATACAATAAAATAATATAATATGTGGTTTTCTAGTGCCTTGCATCTGGCAATGAAGCCATTAGCATTATATTATAATATAATATAAAATAAATAAAAAAGAAAGATAAATAATAAAAATAATATAAAGATTATATATATAATATAAATCTAATAACATTAAAAATAATAATATAAAATAAATAAACAAAAAAAGAACGATAAATAGTAAACATAATAAAAATATAATAATATTAAATATAATATATATAATATATAAATATATATAATAAATATAATAACATTAAATAATAATAAATATAAGTATAATATATAGTATTATATATAAATAATATATATAATATAAATGTAATAATAATCATCATACGCGATAGCGGTATGTCTGTGGCAGCAACGACGTGAGTGAGTGCATTTGTGTTTAATGTGTTGGCAACGAAAACTAGTGTAGTGTAAAAAGCAATGTTGGCAGATGTGAAAATCGTCTGCTAGTCATGCAGTGAAATCTAGTGGGCAATTGTGAAACTACTGTCTGCGCATGCGCAGTAAGTAAGTTCGGGCTTAGAATCTGGCTGGCAAGTGGAAAGTGAGCTGTTCTAAACTTGAGCCTAATATTCCTGGCCTGGGGATGGGGTACTTTGAAAAAAAAATGAAAATTATTTTAAATAAGAAAAATTGAAGCTATTAACAGTGAAGCAACAAGATTCTAAAGTAAGAAACAAATTAGAAACTAAAAACTTCACTTATCTTAGTAATGTTGCAGTTCTTTTTACAAAAAACTGTCTTGGAGACAACTTGAAACCCAGGGTCAGTTTTTTGCAAAAAGAACTGCAACATTACTAAGATAAGTGAAGTTTTTAGTTTCTAATTTGTTTCTTACTTTAGAATTAAAATTATTTTGTTGTTTAACGACACTATAAATTGCTAGAATCACATCAGTGTCGTCGGTGTGCCGGAATTTTGTCCCACAGGAGTTGTTTTACATGCCAGTAAATCTACCGACATGGAGCTGTCATTTTTAAGCACACTTAAAAACCAACAGTCTGGGCCAGATTTGAACCCGCAACCTTGGGATCAGTAGGCCAGCATCTAACCAACTGAGCGACCCTTACCGACTGGGGTACTTTGTCCTTAGTGCCTGCACTGCTGGTATAGGTTGCACGTTCGTTCTTGACGAATGACCTTGAGCAGAAATCCAATGAGTGAGCCTACCCTTAATAAACAGGTCAGCAAATGTTTATGCTACGATAACAGACACCTCTGTTTTCCTCTGTCGCGTTTGTATATACAGTCGACTGCAGAAGTTTTGTGGGGTACGGATGTATGTATGCATGCAATGAAAATAGCAATTCAGACGAGGGAGAGATGTCGGGAATAGAATAAATGCAAGAAAGTTAAGTGGAAACAGTTATAGAGGTATAGTGTATAATACGTGTGGCTGATATTACTGCAAGTGTCATAAATTGATTTGTAGTGTTGTACTACTTCAGCTCAGAAGCATGCGCGTCATCTCACTGCAGACTGTACCTCCTCTATCTCGTTCCCGCAAAAGCTGAGTAGAGACTCGCATTCAACCTTTCATATAAAATTTTCATTCGTCAAGAAGTAACGCGCGACCTATACCAGGTATTGAAAGTGACATTATTAACACTTCACTAAACTAGGAATGTATAACCCGACCAAGGCGAGTGCAGTCCTGCATGGTAAGCGGCAAGCAAGCAAACTAATGCGGTGAGGACACAAATATGCCACGAAATGCTGTACAGTCTGATTTACTAACGTGCAGCGTAGTGTTCACAGTGATTATGCTAGTGACGGAACGTAAAGGAAATAAAATTCTTCACGAGCAAGTTCGGCGTGTTATTTATAATATTAACTTTTGTGATGAAGAGAACAAAAGGTAAAAAAATAGCTATTACAAATACTACTGAATGTGCTGTCGCTTCTACTGGCTGCAGTGAGATAACGATATGCAAGATTAGGAAAGAGGGCCGGCTTGAAGAAAGTGGGGTGAGCAAAATAAAACCACCTCGTAAGATTGGTAAACCTCCTGTAAATAAAATCAGTTTGGAGGAAATGGACACATGCATCATTAGAAGAAAGTATCAGAGGATTATTACGAGGTTAAAACAGAAATTCTTGCGCTACGAAAATCATTCAATTTTTACAAAAAAAAGATTAATTTCACGGGGGGGGGGGGGGGGGGGGGGGGAGGTAAAGAAACACTTATAAAAATGGTGAAATCTATTGGATTTTGATTTCAAAGGTGTAAAAATAAAGGAGTGTACTGAGCGAACGTCCTGATATAGTGCCTCAAAGAGCATCATTTCTTGAACATTTGGGGGGGGGGAGGTAAAGAAACACTTATAAAAATGGTGAAATCTATTGGATTTTGATTTCAAAGGTGTAAAAATAAAGGAGTGTACTGAGCGAACGTCCTGATATAGTGCCTCAAAGAGCATCATTTCTTGAACATTTAGAAGAAATGAAAGCGGGGGAAATAAGCCAGTGATATACGTACATGGATGAAACCTGGATTCATACGCACTACACAGTTTCTAAGTGTTGGCAGAGTGACGATGTTTCAGGAGTGTATGCAAATGACAGTGCTGGACAGCGTCTTATTATCGTGCATGCTGGCTGGCAAATGGGATTTATTCCAGGTGCTTGCCTCATTTATGATTCCAAATCCAAGATATCAGATTAGCTTAACGAAATGAACTATGAAAACTAATCCAAGTGAGTGCAAAACCAACTTATACCTGGATTACCGCAAAACGGCATTGCTGTGGTTGACAATGCTCCTTATCACAATGAAGAAGACAATAACATACCCTCAAGCAACAATTTAAAGTCAAAACTACAAGAATGGTTACGGAACAATATACCATTTGACCCGGAAATAACTAAAGCCGAACTTGTCATTCACGCAAAACAGCACAAACTAAAGAAAACATGCTCCATTGACAAATTATTCGCAGATGCTGGCTTTACAGCTCTTAGATTACCAGCTTATCATCCGGACTTGAACCCTATTGAACTAGTCTGGAATTTAATAAAAGAAAAGTTGCCGACAATAATGTGGACCATATTCTCTGTCAACACTAAAGACTTTAACACATGATGCTACTTGAGCAATAACAGTAAATGACTGGAAAACCTCTGTTCAGAAGGTTAAAGGTATTCAAGAAACGTATTGGAAAAGATATGTGCTTATGGAAGAAGAAATATAAAGGATAATAATCAATCTAGGACTGGACAGCAGTGACGAGTCTGGAGAAGAAATGGCCACCGGATCCGAGACTGACACAGCAAGTGAGGGAGATATCGCGGAATAATTTAAGTTTCAGAGAAATGCTCAAATGTTCTGTATTTTAAAGTATTTGTGAATATATTTGATTTTTTATGGTATGAATATACATACAATACATATAATACAGTTATACACACAGAGAAAATGTCAACATGAGATCTGTTATTGTTCACCTTTTGCCAACCAGACTGTACAGGAGGACGGGCAAGCCATAACGCATACAAGTGGCGCCCTCCGAAGCAGGACTGCACTGGCCTTGGTCGGGTTATAAAACTAAATACTTTATGCTTATAGTCACAGTTACACAAAGCACTTAATTTACCTTACGCAGTGGTCTTGAACCAAACTTCAATGCACACGTGTGCTTTCAGACTGCAGTAAGCTGTGTACAATTAATTTATAAAGGACATACCACAGTTTAGAACCTTACTCTGTAAATACTTTGACAACTATTAATGAAAAGAAATAGCTCGTAGGCAAGGTTAGAAGTTGGAACATAGACACTGTAAACAAAAACATGTAGTAATCATTTTTTATTCCTAGAACAATAACTCAAGAAGTATACTTCATAGAAACATGGCTTTGAACAGGCTGCTTCAAAATTTTTTGCAGCATATACCTAGGCACATTATAATGTCAAATTTCCAGTAGTAATTTTCAGTGCATGAAAGAGAGAAAGCTCTGTTACCCATGTTTGTGCCATGTGTGCCTGAACTAGGCAATACTGCACCTATGATAGGTCAGTTGTTCGTCTTCTAATATGTATGTCATATAAAATCAATGCATAAGCTTATGAAAAAGAACATATTTAAAAAATGTTTAAAGCATTAAATTTTGAACTTCGAAATTCCAGCAGGTAGTAGTTTAATCTGTAAATTCACTAACCCTACACCTGGTTGTTCTACTGCCAGCCAGGATTGGGGACAATATGTCTCCTGTCGATAATTTGATAAATGGAGCAGTGGCGGCTCATGAATTTTTAACCCAGAGGGGCTCAGGGAGTCTACATTAAATTGAAGACTTGTTATGTTAAGAATGTCAAATCATGCCAAAGAAAAATACTAATGCAATTACCTTTCATTTAAACTGGAACAACAGCTCTTCTCACAGAATTTCTCAATTACGAGCTTGTTGAAGTCAGGAATTTTGGACACCAGCACTTTCTATGAATAACATGCTTAATGCAGTCAATCTGTCCTCATTCATGCGGTTCCTCAAGAAAGTTTTTATTAGTTTTAATTTTGAGAAGCATCTTTCAGTTTCGGAGGTAGTCATGGGCAGTGTAATAAGTATTTTAAGTACTTCAGATATTTCTTTGAAGGCGATGGTATCCAAACCAAAGGAAATGAAGAACTGCAGAATGTTCAAACAGCCACTTACATCACTTTCACCAAATTCTGGTTGGGATTAGAAAACCCAAAGTTCTGTCTTCAGTGCATCTTTATTGACACTGGGGAAAGCTTGACAAAAGTTGTGAATGCTATCTAAGGGTAACATTTTTCTGTAATCTTCATATTTGGCCTGCAGAAACAATTTTGCGCCGCAAAGGTGGTCTGTGAATACGAAATGATCTCTCGTTTGGCAGAGAATTATGTCACAGATTTCTTTTGCAGCAGAATGTAAATTCTGTGTATGAAATCCACACCTCTTTTTTCGTTCTGGTTCCTCAGATGCTGTTTTAGAAGATGGTATCTGGTCCCTAATTTTCTGCACTACATTTTCAAAACAACTTACTGCTTGCCATACGTTCACAGCATCTGTTTTTTACCTTTTGCAGCTGATCATACAGAACGTCAACATGAGGCATAAGTTCGCTGAAGAAGTTCAACCAATAGAGAAAATTGTAGTTGTTCAGCTATTTTAAGAATTCTGCTGCCTGGCTGATTGTATCAGAATTAAATTTCTTAGGCTTTCCAGATTGAATATTTTCAAAACAAATTATAAGCAAGGTTCTTTAGAATCTTGTTGCTTCACTGTTAATAGCTTCATTTTCCTTAATATAAGCAAGGTTTTGTACTTCAAGATGGAGTGTACCAACCTAGAGGGAAAATTCCACCTGGTTTCACAAATATCTTCTAAGACAGAAGTCCTTTCAGGAGAGTTAGAAAAAAAAATGTACAGATACCTCTAATGTTGTGGAAGAATATTTTAACACTTGAAATGTGAGAGGAAGCTTGTACCGTTAATTTGTTCAGTTGATTTGTTCAGTAATGAGCATTGTTATATACCTCTTTTACCTTCACATTAACAGCACTTAAACTAAATACAGCAGTTCCATCATAAGTCTGTGCGATTAATTTTTGGGGACAATTTCCAATCAATGGAAGCATTTGTTTCAAAATGCACTCTGATAAATCTTCTGAATTATGCAATTCTGCATTTGCAAATATCCAAAAGTGCTTGTAAACTTTGCCTAGAAGCTCATATCGAAACATTAGCATTGTCTGCAGTTTTCGATACATCCTTCATATCATCAATCATACATGCGAGGAAAGAAGACTGCTTAATTTGATTAGAAAGGAAATCCCTGCAGATGTTTCAAGTCACACACTCTGTCTTTGGTCCATGCATCATCACCACCACCACCACCACTGCCAAACAACAAACACACGAAACAGAAGAGCACCTTTTTTTTCTTCACATCCACAGAGCCAGGAAACTTTTTCGTATAACAAAATATCAAATTTTCGAGTAAAAGAAGCCTTACTCTTACACTGGGGTTGTATCTGCACAATATTAAACTCAGGCTTTGTTCAACTGCTGTTTTTAATTTCTAACTTTTCTGATAAACTTAGCGAACTAAACACAACGCTTTTAGTTCACAAACTTTAATTTTCTCTTAACTGTATTGCACTGCAACTGACAGCCAAGCCAACTGGTTACTGACTGGAAATCAACAGGTCACAGAACTGTAAGCCCCGAAACAAGGAAAAATGTCATCCTCTTTGTACTTCAGGTATACGTGTGTTTGGAGGTTGAAATGGCAGTAGTAATTTCATTGTTTGTATCTCCAATTTGAACCCAGACAATTGCAACTGCGAGTCACTTCTGTGTACTTAAAAGTAACATTCGGTTGTACAAATTTACTCATAATCTAAAAATTATGGGAAAAATCGTGCAAGCAAGTACTTTATAGTAATTCACACTAACCTTAACAGTGCTACAGAAAGAATAACAAGAAGAGTTTCCACTCCATACACTCCATGACACCCGGGCTCACTTTTCTCAGCCCTATGCTGGCCTTAACTAACAGAGTGGGATAACCTTACAGCTATGCCATTGTCATGGTTACGGACGAAAACAGACCAGAAAGTGCCCGGGCTGTCACAACCCAAGCCCAGCAGACAGTCATCTTAAAAATTAGCGTACTAAATAGGAGAACAACAGAACAATTTTAAATGTATTTTCTGTTCAACAAGTATACCTATATAACGAACATATTAAGACCAAAAAATATAATTTTCAGTTTTTAATTGGAGGGGTGCTGCCCTTGAGCGCCCCTTCAATAGCTGCCCCTGAAATGGAGTCATGTGAGTGCTGAATGATTAATTTTCCATAATTTAATTATTTGATTCACTGTGTGCACAAGGTCCAATGATTTTAAATTTTAAAAGTTATTTTTTCTTTTACTTTCTCTTCTGCACACATAGTGGGTGGAGAAGGTATTGCATTCCATTAAAAAATTCAACACCAAGATTGCACTGAAAGTACACTGCCACTCAAAAGTTTCTAGACATCCAGTGAAAGTGATGCATTTCAGCATTTAACTTGCTTAGACATCTTAGGCAAGCATAGCTTATTAGAAATTCATAAACATGTACTGTATGCCCACGACAAGAAGGCTAGAGGGGAATGAAGGGCAGAGGGGGCTTCAATTGTTTATCTGCTCCGGTAGCGTATCTGTTTACTAGGAAATTAGTGCATGAGAATGTATATGAGTCACCCGCGTTGCCAGATCTAATGCGCTTTGCAGTATTAGGTGCAGGTGCAGAGATTGTTTAGTATTATGCATTATTTGGCTCTCGCTGCTAACACGCGCTACGGCGCTACAGTTATATACTCGTATTTTGTTAGTTTTATTCTTGGCTTAATATTTACATATGGCTGCAGTTCGAAAGAAGGGACGCAGTATTCACAGTGAACCAAGGGAGGTAATTAGAAAAGTGATAGAAGTATGTGACGAAGAAGCGAAATCAGGACAATTGAAATGTTTATTATCACAAAGAAATTTACGTGTGGCAAATTATTGTGGGATATCGTAACATAGTGTAACAAGAATAAGAAGAGAAGGTGTTAAAGCTGGTGAAAAATCACTTCATACTCCGGGGAAAAAGAGACCAAAGGCCGAGGAATGCAAATTTCATTGTGATGACTTTGATAGAACAGTAATTAAAAACGTAATTCGAGACTTTTATTTGGTTAAAAAACAAGTGCCCACTGTACCGAAGCTGCTTGCAGCAATTAGGGAAAAAATAAATTTTCCTTGGGGAAGAGAAACTCTGCGGAAGCTATTGCACGATATGGGTTTCAAATGGAAGCGATGTGGAAGCAAGAGAAAATTACTTATTGAACGTCCAGATATAGTTAACTGGAGAGCTAAATACCTAAGAGCTATAAATGGATACAGAAATGCTGGGAGAAATATCATTTACATTGATGAGTCCTGGGTGGACAATAATTTGACATTTGGGAAGTGCTGGCAGAGTGATGATATCTACGGGATTACGACAAATACTAGCTCTTCAAACCGCCTGATTCTTGTAAATGCAGGCAGCAACGAAGGTTTCATACCCGGAGCTTCTTTGATATTCAAAGCTGGACTTGCTAGCTGCGATTATCATGGCCAAATGAATGGAGAAAATTTCCAGAAATGGTTGGAGGAGAAACTGTTACCTAATATACCCTGCAATAGTTTCATCGTGCTTGATAATGCTCCATACCACAGTGTACAAGAAAATAAGCCTCCGTCGAAATATGCTGTAAAGCAAGAAATGGTACAATGGTTGGAGAACATTTCATATTCTGCTGCAATGCGAAAGACCGACTTGTTTGATTTAATTCAAATACATAAACCAAAGGAAAAAAATATACCATATCGACAGAATAATAGAAATACATGGGCATACGGTTCTTAGATTACCTCGTTATATGTGCGAGTTGAACGCTATAGAATTGGCATGGGCAGCAATAAGACGACATGTAAGAGAGAGAGCATAATGTAACCGGCGATCTACATTTAAGAAATCTACAGCAAGTGTGTGAAAGTGCAGTGAACTCTGTTACAACAGCTGATTGGGAGGGCTATGTTAGGCACGTTAAGAAACTTGAGGATGAGTTCAGGCAAAAGGATGGGCTAGTGGAAGATGCAATAGACAATTTTATTATATCACTAGGAGGTCTGACGAAGATCCAGAGAGCGGTAGTGACAGCAGTGAAGGTGACGACTTCTCCGTCTCGGATCTTGCACGACAACTGGACTTCTAGGTGAGTTATGTGACAACACTGTGTATTTTAAACGAACCTAGCATCCTTATCATACGCGGAAACTAAACATAAACACCCTGCGGGAAGCAAAACATGATTACGTTACACATTCCTAAGCCTCGCCTTCTTGTGCTGGGCATACAGTATCAGCATTGTAAACAGACATTGGCATTCCTTGATATTGTTATACATGCTATGCAAGCTGAGTCATTTGTGTGCAGGTGCAGAGAGAATAATTTTGCTGACATGTTAAGTTGCATGTTGTCAGTTATTGTGAGTCCTTTTGTCCATCTAAGAGCAGCTTGTAACAGTATAATGATTCCTGTGTCTGTAAAAGGGTGTGTAAATTAATATTTCCAGTTATTACACTATATTACATGATTTATGGAATCACAGAGTCCAACATTGTAGGCATTTTCAAAATGTAAGTAATTTCACAATATTTCACAGAATTAAGCAAAATAAGTGTACTCAATTCCAGGATATGGCCCGTAAGCACACATTAAGTATTGAAAATCGGTCAGCAGTGAGTACTCTTTGAAATGAAGGACATTCAGTTCAAATTTCAAAAAAGCTTAAGATTCCCGGGACAACACGTGCTGATGCCATACAGAAATTAAGGGAGACTGGGTCAAATGGGGACAGAAAAGGAAGTGGGAGACCTGCAGTTACAAATAAAAATGAGGACAACACTATAATGCTAAAAAGCAAGCAAAATAGAAAGCTGACAGCAGAGGAAATTCAAGCTGAATTTAATTTTAGTGACAATAAGGAAATATCAGTTGTCAAGAGAAGACTTAAAGCAGCCAATCTGTTAGGGAGAGTAGATGTGAGGAAACCTCTTCTAAGGAAGGTGAACAAACAAACAAGACTTCGACGGGCTTTGGAACACAAAAATTGGACTACTGATGACTGTAAAAGGCTGCTTTGGACTGATGAATCCAAATTTGAACTTTTTAGAAACAGATGACAGACCTGAGTAAGATGATTACCAACTGAACAGATGCATTCATACTGTGTAATCCCAACAGTGAAACATGGACTATAATAATAAGGGACTGTTTTGCATTCAGTGGTGTAGGCACCGTACACAATATTATAGGGATACTTTACAAAAATGGCTACCACATCTTGAACAGATATGCAGTCCCATCAGGTAAACGTTGGATAGGCCAGGGCTTCATATTTCAGCAGGATAATGACCCAAAACATACTCAAAAAATGTGCAGGAAATACCTGAAAAATCAGCAAAGGGCAGGAGAATTGAAAATTACGGTGTGACCAACTTAGCCCCAAATCTTAACCTCATTAAGTTCCTTTCCTAGCCAGGTAAAGAAAACTTGCTCTACATCTCAAAATGTGCTGTGGAATGTACTACAAGCTACTTGGAATGACATTCCAGCATCTACAATTCAAAAACTTAATTCTGGATGGCTTTCTTTTGCATAACTAGTATACCATAAGAGATAAACAAAGTGCTATTGCACAAAAAATGTAGATCTTGTCAAAACATACAACTTATGTCTAATACTTTTTCTTTAAGAACCAGTTTTAAGATATTCCTTGTGATTTGTCTGAATTCTCCAGGACTTACAAATTTCTCAAATGGGAAATCATTATTTGCTTCGCCATGTAAAGAGAATGGAATGGCAAGGCCATCACATAGGACCAGCTCTTTAAAGATTTGACTGTCACTTACAGCCTTGCACCTTCCAGAAAATTAGCAATAAAGCATTTCTGCAAAGTTTATCCTGATTAACCTGAGGCTGAATCGTTAGTGTAAGAATAGTTAGTACAAGAATAGAGAAAGTCATGTGAGTGCACACATGATATTTTTGGAAATGCTATTTAAGTTAGACTGCTCCATCTTATTGTGTAGTAAAACTTCTTCAGCTTCCCTGTTCTACCCCTATCATGGCATCAGGGGTTTACCTCAGATCTTCCGAGGTTCACATTTTCGTTTATCCAGTTTTACTTATGGTGGGGAACTAGCCCAACACTTAAGGTCCCTGCTTTATCCCCAGGGTACTCGGGCAGATCATCAGTTCATGAAGTAGGGATTGCACATTTCCTCCCAACTGAAACATTTTGGTTTTCCTGCCAATACTTGGGTGGCTGTTTGCAGTGGTTTCCCACTAGGCATTAGGGTCGCCAATTCCCTACACTATGTGTAGTAAAACAAATAATGATAATTTCTAGGGACCGTTTGTCTCTGCTGCCTCTTTTAATAGTGCTTTCAGAAACCAAGTAGAACATAAAAATTATTGAAATAGAGCTTTATTTATGGGCATTTTAACTGCCATGGTCCTCACGGGCACATTCAATATTGAGCATGAAAGACCACTTAATTTTGATCAGAGGTCTCTTATCACACTTGAGATTCTTTCATGTGTTGTAAATCTACGACATGGGGCATTCAACTTTATTTCCCTTCCGAAAGAAGCCATGTTAAAGATCTTTACACCCAAAAAATCCGTCTGCTGGTTTTGAACTGGGTGCCTCTGGAACTAGAGGCTAGTATGCTATCCCTAGACATGGAGTGCTACACCAAGTAGGACACAACCCAGTTGAAAGAAAGCTACCTACATTAGAACACCACTGAGTTTTTGCCTACACTTGAACATGTTAATAAGCATTTTGTGCTGTGTGTAGTTCAGTTCCACATTTGGTTGGTATAAACAATAGAGTATCTAATAACTAGGGCTCGGAAGTTGGTGACCAAAAATCAGAGAAAATGGCCAATAAAATGCCCTTAAATTTTAGGGAAACTGAAATTAAAGTTTTAAAAAATGACCATAAATTTTTTTTGTAATTTTAGCATTCAAAATTTAAAAAATATGTATCATTTTTAATAATTATTATAATTAGAAATATTATGTAATACATCCCATACATATTTATATACTAGGCAAATTTTATATATTTAGGCATACCTCTTATTCAGCATTGCAAAGAACCATTGCCATTCATAGGTTCTCAGGTTTGAAGGATTGCTGGTTGTCTTGAACACTCTTATTCTTTGAAAAACTCCTATCTACTTCAACCGACCTTATGGGCGCATACTTGAAGTGACCAAGGTCCCCTGGTGAAAAACCTTCTTCAAAATAACTAAAGTCAAAATGTTCACCTTGCAGAACTTTCTAAATTTTACACAATGGATACCCAATGTTCTTTTCTTATACATTTTTGATTTTCTCACATACTTCTTGACCAATTTTTCCATACATTTTTGCAAATGTTCCTCCACATCTTTGATCTTTTTGATAACCACATGTATACTCTCTTCTCTTTTTTCTAGCCATGATATTGTTTCTGCCAAAATTGAAAAGTTGGCACTGATAAATGCCAAACTCCCCTTAATTTGAGGATCATCCAGTAAGTCTTGAGCAACAGCTATAGATGCAGCATTTTCTCTATCAAAGCTATGAACCACTGACTTTACTACATCAAAATGTTCACAATAATAAGCACATGCACTGATCAATGTTCCCCAATGCGTTACCATTGGTCCAGGTGGCAATGTAGATTGGTGCAATTTCATGAAAATGTCTTATTCTTAAAGGAGCTTTCAGAAACATTTTGTTCTTACATTTGATATGAGTTTGTTCTCTTGCAGAAATTTTTCACGCACTAGTTCACAGACTCTATGAAGGGCATGTGGTTCCCAATTTCACCATATATATGACTGCATCTGTTACAAAAAGTAAAACATTTTCATGTTTTATGCCCTGTGGCCACAAAAGAAACATGCTTTGATGATATAGCTTGCATATACATTGATAGTTAACCTTCTGAATTACTTCCACCATAAGAAGAAACATTTTCAGAGGGGTGTCAACTTCTAATGTACCTATTGTCTCTCTATTGAAACAAATATATTCTTATTTCCCACACAATTGCATATTCTTGCTATTGTGTCTTCATAACAACCCTGCAAGTAAGCCTTTCTAAGGGTAGATTCATCTGGGATGTTCTGTCCCATATATTGCTGTAGAAATTTCTGTAATGTACCGTTATTTACTTTTGCTAATGGAATATTGGCAGAAACTAACGCTCCACTAAAGTGTCTATTAAAAACAGATTTTTTGGAAGATACCCCCATGCTTTGACTAAGAAGTAACTGGGTTGTCTTACTTTCCTTTGTATGTCAACAGCCTTTTTGCATTTTTTGCGCCTGATATGCTGTTGCACAGTAAAATGCTTATCTGCACTCACTTTCACACAAAACAGTATTTTTCCATCAGTAGAAAACATACTGTCACCATACTCAGTCATTAACTTTTGTCTACTTTCCTTTACTTTTGGTATTTTTACAGCTTCACTGGTGGGTAGTAAAATGTTTACTGGATGACAGATGCAGTTTTAACAGTAGGTGCAAGTGTTGTGTTTCTTAATGCGGGGAAGCACCATCATTATCTACATTGATAACGATAACTGTGTAAACATGTATACAATAACTCATTAAGAGACCATAAGAATGCTGCACACAGAATTCAGTAAGCAGCAAAAACATAAGAATAGGTACTTCGAAATTAAATAGCTTATTTTAACTCGCCAATACATGTTTTATTCCTTGCCAAATGACGAATCACAATATGTTACCAAAAGTCTCTCAATGTTTTCAGAGTTTAAGGATTTTCTATTGTAAGACAGAATAAATTTATACACTGAGAATGATGGTTCCACATCTGATTGGGCAATACTTATACACTGGTAGTGACTCCTCTGATCATTCATCTGGCAAAGACTGTCTGGTTCCACTTAAGTACCTGTTGATATCTTGAATCTTCTTTAGTCTTGGGTTTGAGTCCAATACCACATTGAGTTTATTTTTAACTTTTTTCCCCAGTTTCACCAGGGACGGCATTTAAAGATGAAATTGCTTTGTCAATCAATAGAAGAGACTTGTGTATGGGTGCACCGTGAGTTTCTAGACCCTTAATACCTTTTGAAAGAGAACAATAATGTTCATAGATAAAATTTATATCTTGATGTTCAGTTTCACATTCAAATGCATCCTTTGCTTCACGAACACATGCAGTACGAGCATCATCAATACTTGTGACTACAGATTTCACTTGACTCAAGTTCTCCTGGTAGAATGACACTGCAGATAACCAAGATCCCCATCTTGTAAGAACTGGTTTCAGCAGAAGAGACATCTCAGGCAGATGTTCTTTGTACAACTGTACATGAGCAGGCACTTTTAAAAACACCTTTTTCCTGCTTGATATTACTTTGTTAACTGATGGAAAGAGAGAGCATATCTTTTCTGCAATGCGGCATAGCCCATGGGCTAAACATGTGAGATGGATAATATTAGGAAAAAATACTCAAAGAGACTGGCCAGCTTTTAACATATATGAAGCTGCATCTGTGACTAAGACATGCACCCTGTAACAATTACTCTCTGATTCAGTAGTCCATAGAAGACGCAAGGAATCGTTTACAAATCTGAATCATGCTGTGGTTGGTTATCTAATACTTTGCATTCAAGTAAATGAGGTTTGCTGGGTTCTTCTGGACATAATTTACCCACTATGAAGTTCGCCATATATTGGCCACACGAATCAGTTGCTTCATCTACCGATATCCAGACATTGTTCCCTCCTATGTCAGACTATATTGAACTCAGGACAGAAGCGTGTAGCAAAGGTAAGTAATTTTTTCTAAGGGTGGATTGATCCGGCATCTTTTGCCCAACACAATATTTCTGTAGAAATGATTAATTAAATTATTTAATTTATGCAACAGAATGTTGCTGAATACAAATGTTTTACAGAGGTCAGTGTAAAATACATTACCTTCTGACTGTGGTTTCACCTGAGTCAAAAGTAGCTGTTGCAAGTTCTTGCCCTTTTCTTTTGACCTGAGATGTCTCGCTGTATTTGAATGCTGTTCAAGTTGAAAGTTTTATCACATTTTATATCCTTCACACACACTTGAAAAAACACTACATTACTGTCACTTGAATAGTCACTATTGCCTGAAATCCACTATTTAATTAAGAAGGATCTGCTGCTCTTATCTTTAGGCAATTTTACAAAGTACCACACTATTAAGAGATGAATAAATGAAGAGGCTAGCACACTTGTCCTATTGGCACGAAATTTTAGAGGCTACTGCACTGACAGAAATGTAAGAAATCCCTTTCGTGGACAGGGTCTGCAGCACCCAATTGTCAGGTTAAAGTATTATGATATTGTGGTGCCAAGGGAGTCCAACATATGGATTCATTAAATTCTTCAGTTCATTCAGAAATACCAAGTAATTGCTCTCACATAAGGTAAATAAATGCCAAATTATGCATATATCCTTCAAATATGCATTAACCCTCAAAATAAGCATTTGCATATGCACATATGCATTTTTGAAAAGTCTGGGCCTTAGTGATGACTCAAAAAAAATATATATTTCATCAAGTTCCAAGCCCTGTAATAGACTAGAGAGCTAAATACGCATGAGGACAACATTAGATCCTAAAGCTTTGTGACATGTGGATTTCATCAGTAATGTGTCCATTGGAATACACATGAGGAGATGCAATTGCCATTATATTTTGACAAGTTAGAGTAGTTTCAGACCATCAAGAACAAGTGAACTACTTTTTCTTAGATAAATGGAAACGGTGCATTATTGTTGCTGCTTTGGTTTGAATGAGACATTTATGAAAGGAATAGGAATAATCTCTCATTTGTTAGTATGTATGATTGTAAAGACTCCACCTGCAGTTAGCATGCATTGAACATTAATGCCAGATGTTAAAATACTGAAACTGAACTTAGAGTGAAAAGAGAGTTAACTTGTTTATCAACATATTCAAGATGTTCTCGGGCTTATAGCCAGGTGTGGTGATGATGAGTCATCGACGTTTTGGGAGTGTACATCTCTCCCATCATCTTTCTATGAACAAGTAGATGATGTGGCAATGGGCTCTCCATTGTCACCAGCAATAGCAAATTTCTACATGGAACACCTGGAACACAAAATACTTGCCACAGCCCCACTCAAGCCATCTCATTTCTACCGTTACGTTGACGACACATTCGTCATATGGCCACATGGACTAGACACTTTGCTGAGTTTCCTCACATACCTCAACAGCCTCCGGCCCCAAATTCAGTTCACCATGGAAGCGGAGAAGGGCGAAACTCTGCCATTTTTGGACATCCTGGTATCCAAAAACAACAACGGTACTCTGGGGCATGCAGTGTACCGCAAACCAACACACAGTGACCTCTATTTGAATGCTCACAGTTTCCATCATAAATCACAACGGGTCGGAGTTCTCAACACTCTGGCCCACGGAGCTGTGTCTGTCTCCGATCCCAGCCACCTAAAGCAAGAACTACAGCACCTGAGATGCTGTCACCCGCGCCGCGAACACCTCATTCAGCACGGACGCCGCTGTCGACACACCACAGGCAACCCACGCCACCACTTATACCCTTGGGGCAGTTGATTGATCTCCAGCACGACGAACCAACGCCACCGCAGACACTCACTCAGCAACCGCCGCCACCACCGCTATACTTTCAGCTGCTCCAACCAACGTCACCGCCGATCCAAAGCCAGCACCACCAGCCGACGCCGTCACCACCTACAGCGCAGGTCTGATGACAAAGTGCAGTGGTATGCGGGATGCCACGGGACCTCCCGTGCCGCTACCTACAGACCGCCGCCAGACAACACTGGAATTCAGCCACCAGAGCCACACGGATCGTGGCCCATCATCGATAGTTCGGCTGGAATTCTGGACCAGGGCGAACGTGAAGCGGCCCTGACTGTGTGACTGTCCTTATTTGGGCAGCGCCTGCGTGTAGAGGCCAGTCGAACCGGTCGTCTGGTCCCCTGTCACCGCTGTTGCTAGTACGGCCATGAGGCCGATACTTGCACAGCCGGCCCCAGGTGCCACTGCTGCAGTGCCCGGGCCCTTACAGCTCAGTGCACAGGACACGATCTCCGACGCCGCCGTAGGTACTGCGCCACCTGTAATGGCTTCAGCCATTACACAGGCCAGCGGCGGTGCCCTCTCCATCCTCGCCGAGTCCAGCAGAGACGCACTCCAGTGACACGCACCGCTCCACAGCAAGCTCAACCAGACCAACAACCAGCACAGACAACACCAGCACCAAGATAGGACGCTGCACCGGTCGCCCCCTACCGGGACCGCACCTGGCTGGATGCAATACAGGATCTCCATTCAGAGATCCTCAACATCAGCTCCCACCTAGCCACCCTGGAGAAGGCCATCTCTACCCTCACAGACGCCATCACCACAATACGTAGCTACTTCGCCTCACCAGAAGACCGACATAGCCACACCACACCAGCTGACTCTCCAGCCATACCAGTACCACTCCGACAACATAACGACTGCGACTGCAACGTGCTATGTCGGCACATGAAGTGCACAAACTTCATACACTGACACCAAGACTGACAATCATGACCAACGACATCATCCACCACCACTACAGAGTTCACTGCTCAAAACTTTCACCATCACTTGCTACCAGGGGGCACTCAGGGCTTAGGTCATGTTTGTTCTCTGGCACTTCAGTAATTTCACTCGCTATTACTGCCACTGGCAGGCAGCATTCATCTATCGCCACAGAATGCGCAGGTGCATCTATACGGTACTGCAGCAATGAGGTTTTGACCTCAAGACTTCCGGTGGGGTTTTTAGTGAGTAGGCTGCCCGGGTAGGAGTCTTACACTTGCATACTTGCATGTGGTAAGGGTGTAAGTAGCCTTTTTCCCCAGCACAAAAAAAAAAAAAAAAAAAAAAAAAACTCTTTCTTTTTGACAGGCAGAGCAGCAAGGCCTTAGCCACCATCCATCCGGATCGGTAAGGGTGCACTCCCAAGATTACAAGTCCAGCTAATGCTAAAACGGTTACACCTACAAAATTCAATGGGAGTTTGTTGTGGATTGGTGTTTAAGTCTCAGTTTGAGGTCATTCCCACCCACAATAAATAGACACCTTCACACAAGCTATAAGCTATAATATGGTTAAGTGCATTTTTCTGTCTTATTTTCAGGTAATTAAAATCTAAATAAAGGTGTCAGACAAATATATTATACTATTTCCTACATCATTCATAATGGATAAGGAACACATCATTTCACATCCTGATATTAAAAAGGTAAAGTTTCTTACAGTTTTCAGTATTCTGATATATTGTCTAGTTGCTGTTTGGAAAATTCTCTATGTTTACTATTCAGTTGGCAAAATACATCTATTTTCATTTCCTTAAGTTTTCCACGAATTAATTCAGTAAACAAATTGTCTGTATTATATACTATTATTATATTAGATATACCGGGTGTTAATGAACTATACCAAAATAATTTCAGCGATTGTAGACGTGACTAACATAAGCAAGTTGAGATAGGCAATGCATGGTCTGCGGCTTAACATAACGCAGTTAATTGTGTTAAACCTAATTGGCATCAGATGCTGATAAGTTGGTGTTTAGACAAGGTGGGTGAGATTATTGGATTAGAATGTCTTTAAAAGTGCTTCCCGAGTATAGAAATACCGAAACTTAATAGCTCGTTATTGGCATTCTCAAGATTTAATGCCTCAAAGATATCTCAAATCTCGAACTAATCACCTGCCAGTGCGACACTGAACAGCGATTAACTGCCTTCTTGCATCAATAGCCTATTCTAGTTGTGTTTGTGTAACTGTTCTGGTGGCGCAATCTGTAATGCCGAAAACTGTTGTTCCAGAGGTCATTGGTTCGGTTACTGTCATGTGGTTAATTTTTTTTCCTTCGTCATAAATTACAATAGGCAGTTCCTTTAAACCTGACGTAAAGAATTGCATTTGCTTTTCATTTTATGTAACTTCATTCACCCTTTAAACCTCCTCCTATTTAGACGTACAGCATGTGAGAGTATTAAGCAGGATTCAACCTTTGTTAGAAGGAATTGTAATTAATCGCACTCACAAGGTGAAATTACTCTGTAAAATGCATTGTACAAGAATTAAAACCTTAGACAAAATATTAAAACAAAAACAACCAAACAAACAAAACAAAAATGGGGGAAAAAAAGACAAATAAAGTAAAGGAGATGCGAACTCGTTTACCTTTCACTTGAAAGCTAATGTCATAACCATTGCGCCAGAGGGAGTGCTCCGACCGTCTCTTCAGTATTATCATTAGCAGTGGCGTACTGGCACTTTAGAAACTTATAGTCGTAACTTCCACATTTGAACCAACAGGCCATAGGTCTCCAAACCCCAATTACTTGTTTCAGAGATCTCCACTTGCTCTGAAAATATTTTGGTGTAGTTCATTAACACCCTGTATATTCTATACTATTTATAGTATTATAAAACTAAATACCAAAGCAAAATACAATACAGGATGCAGCACCTAAAATAGATTATGTGAATGGCTGGCCATTTTTAGCAAATAAAACTAGTGTATGTTTATTAAAAATTGTTGCATTATTCAGATGGTCAGTTTTAAATCACCACCTGGTATAAATGAACATTTAAAGGAATTAAATATGTACAAATGCTAAAATGGTAAGAATGTACTGTGGATCAATTTATAATTAATGTTGCTAAGCATAACATTATTTCATTGTTAACATACAATTACAATACTATATTTATACTTGAAAAATTGTTTCAAAGATTTGCCTTGATCAATAATTTCAGTGAATAGTATTATGAAAAATAACAATTCTTTATTATTCTGTTTAGGTTCTGAAGAGATACGAGAAAGAAGAGGCCAAGTTTTCTTACTGGATAAGAACATCAACGCAACAAAAAGCTCTAATATTTTCACATAAAGAGTATCCTTAGAAGTTGGCGACATAGACATATCACTGTGTTATTCTAGTCATTTTATTATGCAAAAAATGTTTTGTATATATTAAATAAACATAAGTTTATAATGCTTTCTCATTTTTAAAAAATGTGTGACTATATTATTGGACTAAAATACTAGAGCAACTCTTTTCCCATTCTGACAAATCCTGCATGTCCAAATATATCATTATGCTCCTGTGAAAGAAACTAATGGGTTAAGTCCATATCTGTAAGATTCAGATGCAAGATCTAAAAACTAAAGCAGCATTCTTAGAATGGCAATGCAACATGTAATAAACAGTGTTTGCAAGATACTACCCAAAGTGTCTAGCAGTGTGCACTAGATGTAATCTGGCCTTTTCTCTTGGTCGAGGGAGGTGTGGAATGCATTGCTATTTGCTCAGTTTGGAAGGGTTAGTGGAAATTATGACCACTAAAGTAGTTCCATTTACCCCCACCCTTCCCCTATCACTCCTCGCTTGCCGGCATCATCCATCCCTCAAGCTGTTAGTCACAGAAAAGCATTTTACTAAGATTTCACCAGAGATATAGGAGTATATGTTTTGAGGCTCCCTGAATCCAAAAAAAAAAAAAAAAAAGCATTTGTAGAAAAAAGTGTGTGTGTGTGTCTGTGAACGGAAAAATAATTTTCTTCTTCTTACCTGATTACCCTCCCCTTACGTAGGACTTAGAAGCCTGTGCCGCAGTTAAGACATGGAAACAGGTGGTCAGCCAAGTACCAGGTATGATATGAAGAGGATGTTATGAAATGGTGAAATTGATGAATGGAAAGGTGATAATACAGCAGTTGGTGGAATGAGTAGTGGGGGAAACCAGAGCACACTGAGAAAACCCACTCAGGCACTGCTTCATCCACCACGAATACCACATGCAGGTCCCTAGGATAGAACCCAGACTGCATAGGTGGAAGGCGAATGGTCTAACCACTCAGTCATGGCACCACCAAACAGCACAACTCAAAAACGAAAAGTTGGTATTTAAATAAGGAAAAATTGAAGCTATTAACAGTGAAGCAACAAGATTCTAAAGTAAGAACAAATTAGAAACTAAAAACTTCACTTATCTTACTTTAGAGTTGGTATTTAAGTTTATCATTCAAGAATGCGACATGAAGATTTTGAAGAAAATTCCTCCACACACACTACCCCTTACATTAAAAAATTTTCAAGAATTTTGATTTTCTCGAAAATGGCTCTAAAAATTTTGATTATGGTAAATTAAAAGTATATTTTGAATTTTCTGGCTATGGCCCAGATAGTATCATTAACTCTTGATGACTTTTGTATAACTGGTAAACCATAAGAGATAGACTGAATCTTACCATACAAACAATTTAGATCTCATTAAAACACATAATGTATGTTCAAATTAATTTTTTTTTTTGGGGGAGGGGGGGCGTCCGTGGATTGAACCATTTCAGAGATATTCCATGTTATTTGTGCAAGTTTTGCAATACTTATACTTTTCTCAAATGGAAGGTTGTTATTCTTTTTATATCTGTTCACTGTGCAAAGAGAATGGAATCTCAAAGCCTTCATACGACCAGCTTTAAAAGATTTGACTATTGTTCAAAGCCTACTGTATTCCCATATTCCCCTTGCACTCACAAGAAAATCAGCAATAAGATAGTTTCTGCAAATGTTTATCTCGACTAACATTAAGAAGATAGAGGAATAAGAGCTAAGAATAATTAGTATAAGAATAGAGAAAGTAATGAGTACAACACATCAGGTTTTTAGTGTTAATATTCTAATTTATTTATTTAATTCCAGTAATTTTTAATCCCTGAATTTTATGTATATATTTAGATTTCTAATTCTTTTCTGAAGCTCACCAACATTTAATTTAAAAGGTGAGTTAATTAATAACACTGAACAACACTTACAAAATATTTTTCCGGGACGCATTTCGAAGGTTAACTTTCCTCCATTATCAACCGGACAATAACTGGGTTTCCATGGTGTTTGAAGGTGTGGATGGTGATGCATCTTCTGATGTTTCTTCTGGTAACGGTTCAATGAACTTACCGTTGGTGTTCTTAAACACACTAGCCACGTGTGGGCAATGTTTGAGAGGTAGAATTGGAACTGAAAAATCGACCTCTCAAATGAGAACGTTTATTTGTCAGGTTTGGCACTTGAGAAGAGAATTTGAAATTAAATATGTGCAAAAAGATTCATAGTAGCTCTGCTAGAATTTTATGCACAGGTTTTCTATTTTAATTAACCCTCATCATGTCATATATGTACTACAAACATTTGTAGCAAAGAAATTTATTATTTTTACTTTCTCTACTGGTAAGTAGAGGAAGTATTGTATTCCACCCAAAAATTCAATGTCAAGATTTCACCGGAAATATATGTTTTGAGATCCCTGAATCCAAAAAAAAAGCATTTTTAGAAAAAAATGTGTGTGTGTGTGTGTCTGTGTGTATACAGCGTAACTCAAAAACAATAAGTAGGTTAAAAACCAAAGTTGGTATTTAAGTGTAATGTCTTTCAAGGATGCGACATGAAGATTTTGAAGAAAATAGTTCCACCCTAAATACTCATTACATGGCAAATTTTTTGAAAATTTTGATTTTCTTAAAAATGGCTCTAATGATTTTGATTAAAATGTCATATGTTTGAGATATTTGCATGACAAATAAAATGTATATTTTGAATTTTCTGGCTATAGCCTATGTAGTCCTGTTTACTCTGGATGACTTTTGAATAACTCATAAACCGTAAGAGATAGACAAAATCTTGCTGCACAAAAAAATGTAGATCTTGCTAAAGCACACAATTTATGTATGAATAAATCTTTTTGTGGAGTGAACCATTTTGGAGATATTCCTTGTTAGTTGTGTCAGTTTCGGAAAACTTAAAACTTTTGTGAAATGAAACATCGTTGTTCTTTTTTGTATACGTTAAGCATGCAAAGAGAACGGAATCTCAAAGCTTTAAAAGATTTAACTATCGCTCAAAGCCTACTGTATTCTAGTATACCCCTTGCACCTACAAGGAAATAAGCAATAAAATAATTTGTACAAATGTTTATCTCAACTAACACGAAGAAGATATAGGAATAAGAGCGTAAGAATGATTAGTACAAGATTAGAGAAAGTCATATGAGTGCAACACATCAGATTTTTACCATATGAAAAGTGAATAATACAATAAAATAGCTGCTTGCAGGTTAAACAGTTTGTATTTTCTCTACCTCATACATAGTAGGAAGAGAAACCAAAAATTTGAAAAGGAAATTTCAGTGGGAATGCACATTTTGAGGTCTCTTGAATTCAAAAAAGCATTTTTACAAAGAGTTCCCAGTGGAGGGTGGGAATTTCCCTTTAACCAAGATTACTGCCCTTCCTCCTTAGTCTGGAAGTATGAGAGAGTAAATTGTATGTGAATTTAATAGCAACATATCATCAGAATGGCTAAATGGTCCTTGATGACCAAAAATCAAAATGACCCAAAAAAAGAGCCATCACATAGCAACCAGCTCTAAAATCATTTGACTATCGCTGAACTAATGTATTCCTGTGTTCCCGTATAATAAAATTAGCAATAAGATAATTTCTGGAAATGTCTATGTCAATTAACATGAAATATATAGAAGAATAAGCATTTGTAAGAATAATTTGTACAAGAGTAAAGACAGTCATATGAGTGCAGCACATCAGATTTTTTTAAAATGTATCATACCCAGTCAATGCAAAATTAACCAATACATCACCCAAATCCTGCTTTGCATTTTTTTTTTAAATGTATCATACCCAGTCAATGCAAAATTAACCAATACATCACCCAAACCCTGCATTGCATTTTTTTTTTAAATGTATCATACCCAGTCAATGCAAACTTAACCAATATATCACCCAAACCCTGCTTTGCATTTTTTATTTAAATGTATCATACCCAGTAAATGCAAACTTAACCAATATATCACCCAAACCCTACTTTGCATTTTTTTTAAATGTATCATACCCAGTCAATGCAAACTTAACCAATACATCACCCAAACCCTGCTTTGCATTTTTTTTTTAAATGTATCATACCCAGTCAATGCAAACTTAACCAATATATCACCCAAACCCTACTTTGCATAGCAACAGAGAAAGATCTGTGCCACATTAAAGCTTGGCAGCTACTGCTTTCTAATGGAATAAGAAATTTTTGTATGCCTACACCATATGCATGGTGTCCAACACCCTGGAAATCCTGGAACTCACCTTGATTTTCAAAAACTATAGTTAAATTTTTCCTAAAACACTTCTATGCTACATTCTGAGGTCATACTCGCGCACTTAGATACATGCTGCTCGTGAGTATATAGCTAGAGTTGACTTTCATGCATAATTGTAATATATAATAGTTCAAATAATACTACAGTATTTTCTATAAAAACAAGATACTCAATAAGAAGATGTAAGCCAAATGTTAATGAAATTAAAAAAAGTGTGCTTGGTTGTCAATTAATATTTCTTTTCTAAGAAAAACCTACTTTGCAATACATGGTATGTAACACTGTAATACTAACAGGCCACAGATTTGCAGCAAAGGAGTAGCACTTTCCTTATTTTTGTATAGACTGTATGATACCATGAAGCACAAAATTAATTTTGCATTAATCTAATATGCATTCTAGGTAAATCCAGTAATAAATGGAGCAAAGAGTATTAGTTCAACTCAAAATCATGTTTACATCATCTGTTTTTCAAGCACCCCAGCTTTTACCAGAATTGAATGCCAGATTGAGGAACAGAACAGACTTATACAAGCCTGAGAGAAAGGAAAAGTTGTGTAGGTCATATCTTATAGATTAAAAATTCCTTAGAAAGCATATTGTTCATAATAAGGGTTACATCCCATGTTTTACTCTGATAAAACCTTTTTAACAATTGGTGCAATCCTTAGATTTACGTATTTTCCAGAACTACTGATTTCTCATAGCAAAAATGTGCAACTTCAAATTCAGAAGTATCCTACATCATAGTGCACGCTCTTATCATTTAGCTGTATATATAGGGGTGTAGTAAACAATGATGTCATAAGAGAATATATTTTAGGGTTCCTTTCTAAATTTTAAGTCTATGTATATACCATGTATCTTAAGTTACTTTCATTTACCGTGTTTAGCTCTTTCCCAGTATTATTTATAAGCTAGCATGTCTCCTTCAAAAGGAATTTTTTCACCTTGAAAAAACCTGGAAATTACCTTGAATTTGGTTTTCACATTTTGCTAGACACCACGCATATGACTGCAAAATTAATATTACCACTACCCATACTTTCAACCCTTGTCTGCTTCAGGCACCTACGGTTTCAGAGGGAGGGGAAATTCAAAAAATATTTATAAAAATTAGGTAATTTAATACATTACAATTTTAAATTGATATTATAAATGTTAATGGCTTGTGTTTTTAAAAACACCAACATTAAGTTTGTTGGCATAAATAAATAATAATTACCATCTAAAGGTTACTTAACCCTCCGTCAGGCGCAATACCTATTGTTACGTGTTCGGGCGCAATATATCTGAGAGATACCACGTACATTTCTGCCTCTGTGCTGTCTGAAATTCCTCCTAAACGTGAAATATTTGTATTTTATTGTGTTTTAATTGTGTTATTTTTATATACCAAATTTTATTTTCAAAGTATTACAATACGCCATTCTACATTTCAAAAACATGAGTTATGTAAATTGCAGAAAATAAACTAATACTGCGAATGTACAAAATGTGAAAGGGTAATTATTCTTATATTTGAGCATAAAGTTAACAATAAACATCATCAGTTTTTATGAAATTATAAACATTATTACAAGTAATCAGTTATTTGAACTAAATAATTGTATGTGCGTGTGTCTGTAATATACTTGAGAGTTGTCACTGCAAATTCTCAGCACACTTCTTACAAACCTGTCCGGCATGCTCTGAACAATAGTGCATTTCACATTTCTTGCAGCAGTATCTTGAAAGTCGCTTCTTTTTTGAGTCTACAAGACAAGTCTTGCAAACTTTGCTCTTATTTTCAGCAGAAGGACCTGAAGAATCTTCATCACGGACTTCTGTCGCAGCTTCGCAATCTGTGTCACCTTCATAATCAACAAAATCTTAATTATCTTCATTTTCATCCCAGAGCATAAGGGCTTTCTGTAGGTCGTTAGGTTTGAACACTTCTTGCTTCTTAGACATTATGGTACGTAAAAACGTCACCAGCAGTAAAAAAGACCACAGAAACAATGAGGTACGTGAACGGGCGCAATGTATCTCACAGATACTTTTGCTTGATAATCGAATGAAACAACAAGCATCTGGCCAATAATGAACCAGGTAGTGTTACAGTGTGTTTTAGGAAGCTACAATGACTTGCATTAATTTTGCATAAACAGTTGCGTCATATTGTTTAAAAAAGCGGGAGGGTTAAACCCAGGACATAAAGTACTTACTGTTGTAAGTTGCCCTTGGGGTTTTTATCTCTGATGTGACATTCCCTTGTGGTCTAATCGCAAAAGTAAGAATTGATTGGGAATTTATTGTCTTACTGGCACGTTGGCCATAGATGCTTAGTGGTTAGAGTAGCCGCTCAACAAGCGGAAGATCCACAGCATTGTATTTTCCAGTCCTGATTCCACCTCTTAAGTTTCTAAGCTTTAAGGTCATTTATCTAAATGTACTATAAAAAGTGATTTGATGTACAACTTATACAGTATTGTATAATGTGACATGTCAAATAATAATCTTTTGAAATGTATAAGAGAAATAAAGGATATTCTTTAGAAAGAGTCCCCTGAGAGTTTTGTGAGAATTCGGCAGTGTGAGCGAATTCTTACGAAAGTTGCCGAAGTTGCAGTGTGAATTCAGCGCTGCCAACAGCACTATTTCTCCATTAATTTGTTGCCAATCTTAAATTTGAATGTTTTAGCGGGACCCATCAGTATGCTAGTGAACTTGTTAGAAGCAAGTTGTGAGGGTGCAATGAATCGCTTCATTAGATAGTAGATTTAGCGCCTTTGTGTTATTATGAGGAAGAATGTATACAATTCCTCTACGACGAGGGCCTGCTGAGAACCCGAATGCTATGCAGGGAATGTGATGCCGTGCTACACCCCATAACAAAAATTAATTAGTGTTAATTCAGCGCTTCCGGTGGAGTTTTTTTTAGAGGGTAGTGCTCTAGGGCGAAGCCAACAGTCTCCCATCTGTGGCATCCCAGCGCATGGGGCTCCATAAATGGATTTTTTCTCCACTCGAAAATAATAATAAATAAAAAATAAAACGAGCCAACATTTCGTGGACCCAGTCACAAGGCAATAACGGCGTTACACAATAATGCACACAACAATAGTATGGAGTCGCGCTAGCGATATATCTGTGTGGGCAATAACGATAATGTACGCAATAATTGTATGGAGTTGCGCTGGCGGTGTAGATTAGCCGACGCGCGCGCGAATGTTTAGTGTGTTGGCAACAAAAACTAGTGTGGTTGAAAACACAATGTTGGCAAACATGAAAATCGCCTGCTAGTGACACGGGGCAACCTAGTGGCGAATCTGCTAACGACTGTCGGTGCGTGCGCAGTAAATAGCTTCGGACTTTGAATTTGGCCGGCAGGCGCGGCTCCTCAGGGTAGGCATTGCCTACCCTATCGTAATACATCAACAAATAATGTTTAACTATGATTCTGCATTTTATCATTTGAACCGTCATTTTCCCCTAAATTGCAGTTCAAGAAAAGTTTTCTCGGTTATAATGACCAGCGCATGGTCAAATCCTTTAATCTCAATTCCGATTCATCAAAACTGCGCTGCGTGTTTGAAACGCGCGGCAGAAATGATACGCATGGAACCTGGGTATTGGAGAGCAGGCTAGCGTAACCTCTGCCTGCCCGGCCCCATTTTCTCAGTACGAGGCCCTTGAACAGGGATAAGGAAACATTCGGTCTGTATATGCACTCCGAGAATGCGTAGACGCGTCTGCCAGCAGTCCGAACACTTGCCTGCCCAAATCCGAATTTATGCGACATTTTCCGAACAGCCATACTCCACGAACGAAGATCTCAGAGATCTGAATCTGTCGTTATCTCTGTGTAATACCAGTATGACCGACTTAATTAGTGAACTATTACAAATTTCGCTTTCGCGGCGCACTGACAATGAAAAGAGGAGTGTTTTAGCTATTTAACACAAAGCTGCAGTCAGACAATTTTTCAATTTCTTAATCTATTTTAGTCATTGGCGTAGCGCAACGGGGGCAAGGGGGGCCACGGCCCCCCCCCCCCTTGGAAGTTGGTGAACTTAATGTGCAGTCAGTTACTGACTTTTAAACTATTATTTTAATTTTGATGTAAAGAACAATTTTCGTTTAGCACAAATTAATACGGTTATCTGCAACAAATACTATAAATTTTGACAGTAAAATAATGATTTAATATTATATGATTGCAAATTTCCAACATGTGCCCCCCCCCCCTGGAAAAAATTCTGCCGACACTCGTGATTTTAGTTTTGGCGGTAATTCGTCCGTAAGTCACACTCATTCACTCTGCTCTTATTAAACAACCAAACAATATATTGTTTGCGTTATCCGCAATGACTTCGCCCCCTATATTTCGGATAAACGGGGCTTTTTATTATTTTTATTTTTTTTATTATTATTATTATTGTTGTTGTTGTTGTTACTGTTACACTTTGCCTACCCTAAAATTTTGACTGCGAGCCGCCACTGTTGGCCGGCAAGTACTACGGGACTCTTTCTAAAGAAGAGCCGAAATAAATTATAGGGAAATAGATATGAGATGTTCAGAACGTAGCATTATGGTGCATATAACTGCATATTTCCTTGATTTTTGATAAATGCATGTTATTTCAATACTATAGCCCCTATATTGCATATTGTAATGATTTTTATAGCTTTTTATTACTTTTTTCTATCTGGATATTTTTCATATTGGCAGTACTGCACATGATGATGCAATTCACGAAGATTTCAATATTATTGCCCCTATATTGCATATTTTAATTATTTTTATGCTTTTTTTCATTATTTTTTCATCTGTATAATATTTTTCATATTGGTAGCATTTCTGAGACAATGGTTCTTTCCTATTGATAGATCGATTTGTGTGCAGTACGAAGATAATTTTTGTTAAATCTAAATCTCCTAAAAGAGTTAAGTTGTTTAGATTAACAGCACCAAATACTGACTTCTTCCTACACCAGTGTTAATCGATGGGGAACATGGTTCGATGCAGCTATAGGATCTCCTTTGCATGAATCACTGTCTTTGGAAAAAAAAAACAATATGTGATCTAAGTTTGGTTCCTGGTAGCATAGGACAAAAAGTGAAAGAGAAAGTCAATTATGTAATTTCAAAAAATTCTGGTTATAAACAGTATTCGAGACATTCTCAAAAGAAAACCATGTCTCACCAAGAGACTTGACTCTCTCTCTCTCTCTCTCTCTCTCTCTCTCTCTCTCTCTCTCTCTCTGTGAAGCAGTTAGCATAATTTAAATATGCCCCGATAACACATATTGTGACGTGGAGAGAAGTTTTTCACGTTACAAAAGTATTTTGCGAGACAACAGACAGACTTTACAGTTGGAAATTTGTGCAAAGTGTTGGTTGTGAACTGCAATTTAGGGATATTGTTTAGATTAGGTGACGCGAGCACTTGGCTAATAGTATTGCGTCTTGGCACCCTCTTTCACCTTTTCCTTTCTGCCTATATCCTATGCTTCCGGTGGAGTTTTTTTTTAGTGGGTAGTGCCCTAGGGCGAAGCCTACTGTCCCCCCTCTGTGCCATCCCAGCGCAAGGGGCTCCGTAAATGGATTTTTTCTGCACTCGAAAAAAAATTAAAACAAAATAAATAAATAAATAAAAATATAAATAAATAAATAAAAAAGAACGATAATTAATAAATATACTATTAAATATAATAATGTTAAATAATAATATAATATAAAATAGATAAATAAAACACCTGATGTGTTGCACTCACATGACTTTCCCTACTCTTGTACTAACCATTCTTACAAACTTTTATTCCTATATCTTCTTCGTGTTAGTTAAAATAAACATTTGTACAAATTATCTTATTGCTTATTTCCTTGTAGGTGCAAGGGGAATATTGGAATACAGTGGGCTTTGTGTGATAGTCAAATCTTTTAAAGCTTTGAGATTCCGTTCTCTTTGTACACGTAACATAAAAAAATGAACAACGATGACCCATTTCACGAAAGTTCAACGTTTTCCGAAACTCACACACATAACAAGGTATATCTCCGAAATGGTTCACCCTACAAGAAAATTTATTGAGACATAAATTGTGTATTTTAGCAAGATCTACATTTTTTGTATAGTATAATTTGGTCTATCTCTAACGGTTTACCAGTTATGCAAAAGTCGTCCAGAGTAAATACGACTACAGGGGCTATAGCCAGAAAATTCAAGATAATACATTTCATTTGTCATCAAAATATATCAAACATATGACATTTTAATCAAAATCGTTAGAGCCATTTTCAAGAAAATCAAAATTTTCGAAAAATTTTCCATGTAAAGGGTAGTTTAGGGTGGGGCTATTTTCTTCAAAATCTTCGTGTCACATCCTTGAACGACATTAAACTTAAATACCAACTTTGGTTTTTAACCGACTTTTCGTTTTTGAGCTATGCTGTCCACAGACTGACAGACACACAGGCACACACACGGACCTTTTTCTAAAAATGCTTTTTTTGGATTCAGGGGGCCTCAAAACATGTATTTCCGGTGAAATCTCGACTTCGAATTTTTGGGTGGAATACAATACTTACCCTACTTACCAGTAGAGAAAGTAAAAAGAACGATAAACACAATAAAAATATAAAATAAAAAAAGAAAATAAATAAAAAAAAGAACGAGCCAGCGTTTCGTGGACCCAGTAACAAGGCAATAAGATAATGTACACAATAATTTCCACAACAATAGTATGGAGTCGCACTAGCGATATATGTTACTGCCTTTTTGAAGGATAAATAAACGGATTGGTTTTTAAATGCAGAATATAAGCGTGAGCAAAATGGAGTCGCGCTAGCGGTATGTCTGTGGCGGCAACAACGCGAGTGCATTTGTGTTTAATGTGTTGGCAACCAAAAGTAGTGTAGTGTAAAAAGCAATGTTGGCAGATGTGAAAATCGTCTGCTAGTGACAGCTAGCTCACCTAGTGGCGATTCTGAAACCACCGTTGGCGCATGCACAGTAAATAACTTCGGACTTAGAATCTGGCCGGCAAGCGGCAAGTAACCTAATCTAAACAAGGGCCCAATTTAGCAGTTAATACTAGCAGCGGGACTACATCTGCTTCAACCTCTAAAGAATAAGGTAACTTTATTATATATACGAACTCGTCTTGTCTACTGCAAAGGGACATTAATTGTTTTAATTAAATAGTGCATATTTCTTGGCATATTTTCAAGTTTTCAAGAGCATATTTGCATGCATATTTCAGTGTTTTTTAGGGCATGAACTTCCGAGCCCTGATTATTACACTTACTATGTTGGCCTTTTTAGGTGGATAGAATATGATATATTGAAGCAAAGTAATAAAATACACTACCTATAAAAATATTGGCCGTTCTTTAGAAAGAGTCCCGTAGCACTTGCCGGCCAAATTCGAAGTCCGAAGCTACTTACTGCGCATGCGCCGACAGAACTAGCAGACGATTTTCACATTTGCCAACATTGCTTTTTCAACCACACTAGTTTTTGTTGTCAACACACGAAACACTCGCGCGCGCGTCGTTTAATCTATACCGCCAGCGCGACTCCATACAATTATTGTTTACATTATCGTTATTGCCCACACAGATATATCGCTGGCGCGACTCCATATTATTGTTGTGTACATTATCGTTATTGCCTTGTTACTGGGTCCACGAAATGCTGGCTCGTTTTATTTATTTATTTTCGAGTAGAGAAAAAATCCATTTACGGAGCCCCACGAGCTGGTGCTCCACCTCGTCGTAGAGGAATTGTACACATTCTTCCTCATTATAACACAAAGGTACTAAATCTACTACGCTAATGAAGCGATTCATGGCACTCTCACAACTTGCTTCTAACAAGTTCACTAGCATACTGCTGAGTTCCGCTAAAACATTCAAATTTAAGATTGGCAACAAATTACTGGAGTGCTGTTGGCAGCGCTGAATTAACACTGCAACTTCGGTGACTTTCGTAAGAACCCGTCTACACAACCGAGTGGGACTTCACCGAAATTCTGGCCAAGTGCTCGCGGGACCTTTTCTAAAGACTAACCAAAATATTTATATTTGTAATTTTCCATTTGAATATTACGAGTTGTTATTAATCTTAAAATTTCCAATTATTGTTTGTTTAAGGTTTCATTGCATACCAGTATCACATTAGTATTTGTAGTACCCATTAAGACAGCCCCTTGTGAACCTTTCCAGCAGTATAAAAAAGGAACTAAATAGCTGAAATTGATCTCTTAATAAAAATTATGGGGAGGATAACTTTTTCCTTTGGAGGGTGGGGTGGGTGAGGGGGAATGCACCATCAGGGTTGGGCATCCCTGATCTGCTGTACATGACTATCTAGATAGTGCATGTTACATTTGCATCATAGGACCCATAAAAGTTACGGGTTATCTTACAACCTTCAAAATCCACCTCAACCTCATGCATACCAAGAATACCTTAAAATTTATCAAAACTAATCTTACAGCTTAAAATCTGCTTACTTGGCCTTTCGGAACAGAAGTTTGGACACTCTAGACACACCAAAATTAACAATGCTTGCAAAAGTTCTTATACACCATGTGTTCAGGATTGAAATCTGTGCATTTAATCAATGCCTGTTTTTGCTGCTGCAGTTATTTTCATTGTAATAAATGATTTGACATCTTTACGAAAAATTTTATTTCCAAGAGATGCATCAATGACAAAGAAAGTACTTGCTCTTATGATAACGGAGGTAAAAATTCTTCAACAAATAATTAATTTATACGAAAATACCCAGTCATCCCTCAAGCTTAAAACTCTATGGCCAATATATCACTCCTATGTGACTACACTTTTCTGACTGCATGGAGAATGTTAAGAATTCTAATTAGCTGTGCCGAATGTGGTTGTTTACGCAAAATAGGCACGCGAACAGATTGAAGAAATATCATGTTAAAAACCAATTAATATTTGTCATTTTTTAGATATGATATGGAGAAAAATCTGTAGGTACCTGTCATTGGGCAGGGACCTTTTCAAAGCTCTGATATATGTAGTTTGAAAATGGTACCTAAAACCACACATATATTTTCTGGTAAGACAATTTTGAAGTTTTGAAAAGTGAACAAAGTTAACATACCCAATAAAATGTAATATTTTAATAATTAGTATAGGTACTTACTATGCTGATGAGGTAAGTGCATTCGCCTAGTGTCGTCATCGTGTCCTATGTGGCTATTAAATATTTATCATATAATACAGTTATTACTTCTTTGTGAACTAGTTCTCTGGCCTTATCAAATTAATGAAAATATTTGCATTAGAACTAAGAAAATTCGCCCACTTAACAAACACTTAAAAAATGTAACAAACGTTTGATTTCCTATATAAATAAAACTTGGCATATTGAAAGCAAACAATCTGTGGCAAATAATATTACAAGTGGTTATTCAAACGCCAGAAGGATTAGTTACGTAGGGCGTCTGTAAACAAAGAGAAGAAGCAGGAAATAAACGAAAAATATTCATTGATGCGCAAGTAGTCACCCACATGCAAGTTGCTGGAAATTGCCGGTAGTTCAATAGTTTAAATAATTAGACACAGAGCAGAGTTAGTGCTTCAGTACCATACGGCAAGCGTTTAACCTTACATAACGTTGACTCTCGCAAGTAAAATTCATGCCTCTACTTGACTTTAAAATTGGATATTGTCATATTTCACAATCAGCTCCATCCCCTCTTCCTCCAACCTTGAATGCGCGACATTACGTGGATATCTTGACTGCTCCAGTCCCCAGTTCACGTAAAGAGTTGCTACAGGCCAGGTAGTAGCGACTGGGTGCAGCAAAGGAAGCATGTTGGCCTTACTGCTGTCAAACAGATGGTACACACAATTTTTGTAAATACGGTTTACACAGTTTATGTAAATATTCTACAAACTGTGACTTGTTGCATGGTTGCATTTCCCGAAGGTCACTGCTCTGTAAGGAAAGAGTAGAAGCAGAAAGGAAATAAAAAGGTGAATATGGTGGAGTTGTTTTACTCGAGATGACAACTCAGTGAACTTAAGGTTTGTGGAGGTTAATGTGTGTCGCGTGTGTGAAGTGATAAAAACGTGAAAATGACATCAACCGGTATTATTCCAACGTATCAAAGGTTTGTAAACGGTGTTCCTGTGCCGTCATTTTCACGTCGTTCGTTTCGACCGAGAGAAAAGTATTTAATTCTGCTTGTGTTCTTAACGTTTGGTGTTGTGTGTTTCGGGGCTTTCTTTTTCCTGCCCGAATTCAGGGGTGGTTCAAACACAGTTAACAGTGTATATAATGTATACAAACACATGCAAAAAGCAGGTCCGGAATTATTAATACCTGCTCCTCCTCATGGTGACGATTTTAGTGAAATTCCCGGAGGGGGTAAGTTAATTAGACATGACAACTTTGAACATCCAGATCCTCACAAAATAGAAGATAGGGCCAAACTTCTCGCGAAAATTGAAGAGGACGAAGAAAGGGATAAAATGAGGAATCAAAAGGTTCTTGAAAGACCTGACATAATTGAACAACCTAACCTCCCAAGTGCAAGTTCTTCCCAGAAGACTAGTGCTTCGCAGAAACAATCCGAGGTAGTCATGGAGGAAATAATGACACAACCTCAAAGTAAAATTGTTACTATTCCACCTGCTCCTAGTGATCACTATCCTGATGTAAATGGAGGTGAAGATTCCGATCCTGTTGCAAGAGAGAGGAGGGATAAAGTTAGAGAGGTTTGTGTTTTTTTATTACCTACTCCATTAGTTAATTAAACTCTAGACAACTCCTGCTGCATGCTACTCAGAAATAATTTTAATTTCAAGACATACATATAGGAGGTAAGTAACCCATATAATTTCATTGCATACATACAGCAATGATAGGTAACACGAGTGCATTGTGAAACTGAATGTTTCACTTATTATTTACCTTACTAACATTATTAAATCTCTAGTTGCTGATTTCAAGAATTAGTGTTGTGATGTAAAAAAATGGCATGCACCAAAGCTTATATAGGTAACTAACACATGTCATAAGATTTCTGTTTTTGTAGGCAGTATAAGCAGGTAACTTATCGATTTCCACACTTTGGGAGGGGAGAAATAATTAAAAGATTAGAACTATTGTATAACCATAATTGTAAGTACACTGAAACACAGTCTCAAATTGCCTTACTTTGCTGTAATAAATCAAATATTTTGTCACACTTCCATTAACTTTAAAGTAGTTAAATCACATAAGCATAAGCCTTCTCATCATAATACTTATCATAAATCTTCTCGCTTATGGGTTCAATCTTAATTTATTCCATCTATATTCAAGGTGAGTGCCCTTTATTGATGATGCTGACTTAAAAAGGATTGTGTAATATTATAAATGGGGGTACATAGTATTGATATTTCATCTAAGTGAACTAGTGACAAACACCAGTTTTAGAATTCTGATAAAAGTATGCTCATTTTTTTTCTTTTTTTGCTAAATGCAAATAACCTGCAGCTAGGTTTCTCCTTTCTCAGAAGAAAATGTATGGTTGCACAAAAAGATTTGCAATATTTAGTTTTAGTAACATTTGTTAGGTTATTATGAGTAATATGGCCCATAAGAGATTACCGTGAGAGTACCTAGTGTGTAGCGCCATTTGTTATTGTTTGGTCGCTTGGTTCTACTGTGAGCAGAGCTCAGAGATGTTGAACACATCATACAACTTGGAACATGCACCATAACTAGTAGAATAATAATGCTATTATTTCCCTTTATCTTTGTCAGAAAGAAAAGGGGAAACATGAAACATTGCAAGAGTGAACAACACAATATGCTATAAATCACCATCATATGTAATCTGCCCCATATATTTAATGTTTACCTGTTGAGATATTAAATAATTCCTCCACAGTGTGGAGGAGTGAGTATGAAAGAATTTACTTTTTTCTTAAAGATTGTATGTTGTCTTGTAAGCTTCAGCAAATTTTAAAGCAATCATTAGAATTAAGAGAGTCAAAATTGGTGGTGTAAGAATATTAATTTCTATTTGCGCAAGTATTTAATAAAATAGATGGCCAAAATGGCATCAAATGTTTTAAAATCACTTGGGTGATACTGGTAATACCATGGTTTTTTAGATAGAGTAAATAAGGATCTTTTGCTTCATTGGCTGGAATACAATGTTTATCCATGTAGATGCTGAGGTTGTATGGTTCACTACTAAGTGTATAAAAGTACTATCCAGTGTAGCATTAAAATTAGTTTTAAACCTATTATGAGTGATGTTTCAAGGATTGTCTAGGTGGAAATATAAATTGAGTAAAAGAAAGGAATAAAATTCTAGAGATATTTTTATGATGATGTGGGAATAAGAAAAAAATGCAATTCCTGTAACTAAGGTATACATGTGTTGCTTTCAGGAACGTATTAACAGTTGTTCATTTTAGATCCAAATAATTAAAAACCTACTTATTATCAACCGTGAAGTATCTCTTACTTGCGTATGTCCTGTAATTACTGTATATGAAGAATTGACTGTTTATCATTGAGTCTCGCATGATTTAATTGTTTTTAATTTTTGTAATATAGTTTGTAATCAAGAGCAACGGGTGATAACATCTAGTTAAAATATGGAAATGGTTAATAGCATACAAGATGATAGTACTCATAAATGGATTGTTAGGGTTCTGGCTAATCAAAGGCAGCTGTTGTTTCTGTAGTGAATAGGTATTGATAATCAAGCAATTATACATGTGACCAGGCCTACCAAAGTCACTGATGATAAGCAGCAGACTCCCGTCCATCACAAAGTTCCTGCAATACTGAATCGCATAGTGCTGCAAAAATTGCGCAATTTGGATAGGAGAGACCGCACAAAATTGTGCATTAATCTTACATTACTTTTGTCTAGGTGTTTCCGGTCCACCAAAACCTGGGCCTCCTCGACACATGTCTGCATTGCCCTTCATTAGAGGCAGACTTGCTTTATTTCTTAAATGAGCATTTGTTGTTTTATTTAAGAAATTAATTTTATTATATATACATATGTTTTGGGATGTGGACAGAATTTGTTTATAATGTGTTTATGGTTACCATAACTCTTTCTGCTTTCCTCTGCAATATTTTAACATGTCTACAAAATTTACATTAGGTATATAGTTTTTTTCCTGCTTCTTCTCTTTGTTTACAGACTTAACTAACCCTTCTGACATTTGAATAGCTACTTGTAATATTATTTGCCACAGATTGTTTGCTTTCAGTATGACAATTTGTACTTGTATAGGAAATTAAACGTTTGTTACATTTATAAGTGTTTGTTAAGTGGGCGAATTTTCTTAGTTCTAATGCAAATATTTTCGTTTATTTGATAGGGTCAGAGAACTAGTTTATAAAGATGTAATAACTGTATTATATGATAAATATTTAATAGCCACATAGAACGCGATGACGACACTAGGCGAATGCACTTACCTCATCAGCATAGTAAGTACCTATACTAATTATTAAAATATTGCATTTTATTGGGTATGATAACTTTGTTTACTTTTCAAAACTTCAAAATTGTCTTACCAGAAAATATATGTGTGGTTTTAGGTACCATTTTCACACTACATATATCAGAGCTTTGAAAAGGTCCCTGCCCAATGACAGGTACCTACAGATTTTTCTCCATATCATATCTAAAAAATGACAAATATTAATTGGTTTTTAACATGATGTTTCTTCAATCTGTTTGCGTGCCTATTTTGTGTAAACAACCACATTCGGTACAGCTAATTAGAATTCTTAACATTCTCCATGCAGTCAGAAAAGTGTAGTCACATAGGAGTGATATATTGGCCATAGAGTTTTAAGCTTGAGGGATGACTGAGTATTTTCGTATAAATTAATTATTTGTTGAAGAATTTTTACCTCCGTTATAAGAGCAAGTACTTTCTTTGTCATTGATGCATCTCTTGGAAATAAATTTTTCGTAAAGATGTCAAATCATTTATTACAATGAAAATAACTGCAGCAGCAAAAACAGGCATTGATTAAATGCACAGATTTCAATCCTGAACACATTGTGTATAAGAACTTTTGCAAGCATTGTTAATTTTGGGGTGTCTGGAGTGTCCTTTTCTCTGTACAACTGTATTCCAGTTCTGCATGTGTGTGTGTACAAGCTTCTGTTTCAAAAGGTCAAGTAAGCAGATTTTAAGCTGTAAGATTAGTTTTGATAAATTTTAAGATATTCTTGGTACGCATATGAGGTTGAGGTGGATTTTTAGGTTGTAAGATAACTTTTATGGGTCCTATGATGCAAACGTACCATGCACTATCATAGTCATGTACAGCAGATCAGGGATGCCCAACCCTGATGGTGCATTCCCCTCACCCCCTCCCCCCAAAGGAAAAAGTCATCCCCCCATAATTTTTATTAAGAGATCAATTTCAACTATTTAGTTCCTTTTTTATACTGCTGGAAAGGTTCACAAGGGGCTGTCTTAATGAGTGCTACAAATACTAATGTGATACTGGTATGCAACGAAACCTTAAATAAACATAATTGGAAATTTTGAGATTAATAACAAATCGTAATATTCAAATGGAAAATTACAAATATAAATATTTTTATAGGTAGCGTATTTTATTACTTTGCTTCAATATATCGTATTCTATCCACCTAAAAAGGCCAACATAGTAAGTGTAATAATACTATGTTCTGAACATCTCATATCTATTTCCCTATAATTTATTTTTCTTATACATTTCAAAAGATTATTATTTGACATGTCACATTATAAATACTGTATAAATTGTACATCAAATCACTTTTTATAGTACATTTAGATAAATGATCTTAAAGCTTACAAACTTAAAGAGGTGGAATCAGGACTGGAAAATTCAATGCTGTGGATCTTCCCCTTGTTGAGCAGCTACTCTAACCACTAAGCATATATGGCCAACGTGCCAGTAAGACAATAAATTCCCCAACCAATTCGTAATTTGGCGGTTAGACCACAAGGAAATCTCACATCAGAGATAAAAACCCCAAGGACAGCTTACAATAGTAAGTACTTTTATGTCCTGGGTTTAAGTAACCTTTAGATGGTAATTTTTATTTATTTATGCCAACAAACTTAATGCTGGTGTTTTTAAAAACACAAGCTATTAACATTTATAATATAAATTTAAAATTGTAATGTGTTAAATTACCTAATTTTTATAAATATTTTTTGAATTTCCCCCTCCCTCAGAAACCGTTGGTGCCTGAAGCAGACAAGGGTTGAAAGTATGGGTAGTGGTAATATTTAATTTTGCAGTCATATGCATGGTGTCTAGCAAAATGTGAAAACCAAATTCAAGGTAATTTCCAGGTTTTTTCAAGGTGAAAAAATTCCTTTTGAAGGAGACATGCACACCTAAAATTTAGAAAGGAACCCTAGAATATATTCTCTTATGACATCACTCCGGGCTCTGCTCATTACATTCTGAAATACTTAGTTTTAGAGGATGGCAACGGCGTCACAGCTTCTGACGCATGTAGTACTGTACTCAGAGCAGGGGCTGTAGCCTGCTCGAAACAAACCAATATCGGCTCGGCACGTTCTAAAGCTCGTCTCAACCGTAGAAGACACTGCACGTTAAATGGGGCGCAACGTTGTAACATGTACATATGTATGCCTTCTTTCATCATCGAACTGCAAATCATGTAAGAACCGACTCAGAGTGGCCTTTGAGAAATTTGGTAGGGTATCATCACCGTGATGATACCGTGACAAAATTATATTCAATGTGGATGGTATATTTTCAAACACTAAAGAATGAACAATTCGCCGCACTCCGCTTTGCACTATCCCATCATATTGTGTTAACCTAGCGTTTTGAGTTGTCCTGCCCTTTTTGCTTATTTAGAAGTGTTCGTGAGGTCCTTTCATTAGTTCCTTTTAATCCTATACACTACTACTTCTGAAAACTTGATAGCCTTACCTGTTACTTTTACTGCCTTATTAATACTCATTTGACGTGAAAAAATAATCTAACATTCATAATTATTTGGCGTTTCTTACTTCTTAATTTACCAATATATCCTCTCTTCCTAGCTTCCCCCTCCACAACTACAAATATTTACGGAAAATGTTCAATAAATAACCTAATAACACTTCACAGGTTCCATACAACACACACACACACACACACACGCACACAAACACACACGCGCACACACGCGCACACACACACACACACGCACACACGCACGCACACACACACGCACACACACACACACACACACACACACACACACACGCGACGCTACTGATGATTTGTGGCTGCATTTTCCATGGAAGATGTAATGCACAACAATGAAATTTCTGTGAGTTATAGGCCACTGGTAAATGCGTTTAGAAAATTGAAACCAAGTGACTAATTGTAATTCTAGTTTTCATTTCACTAGAATAAACGTACATGTTCCATTTAAAAAAAAGAAACGTTACTTTATGTTGGAAATCTTGTTTACTTTTATGGATTGTGCATACCTTCTCATTGTGTGAGCCCCTTACATAGGTACATTCTTGGCCAATTGGATTTTGCATTAATCGTTTCATATCAGAGATGTTTGAGGTCGCAGAGTTAGATGGGACACTCCATATTAAAAAAGGACAGATTCACAAAGGACCTCTAATCACCATAATTATTTTATTACAGCTAAAGTAATCATTCTAAAATAGAGAATAAACTGCATTGCCCTTATGTGTTCCAAAAATGGCGTGAAAATTAAAAAAAGGTGCTCCAAAAATATAGAACTTTAGAATTTCAATTGCGCCTCCCCATAAATTAACTAGTGTTTTCTTTCTTTCTTTTCTTTTTGTGTTTTAATGATTTACTGTTTCTTCTGTTTTCCTGTTTTGCTTTAACGTATTGTGACAAAATGACAATCCGAGGAAGCATATCCGGTTACTGTTCTATCACTTTATTGTCTTCTAAAATGTTATCACAAATACAGTTTTCTTCTCGTCGTTAACACAGTCTAGGTCTTTCGTGCAGTCACAATGCACAACCTTTACTTCCGTAACCTTGTCAGTCCTTTCATGTGCCTTTCTTCACTTTCTGTCTCACATACACTCCCTACAACGATGCAATCGACCGACGTATCTTTCACGTCGACACACACACACAGCTGTCTCGCACTCATTGACACTTACCCACTCTCATGTCTGTAACCGTAAAACTCACTGCTGTTTTCTGGCCTCCTTATATAGTGCGGATGACACCACACGGACCTTTCGCGAACTCCTTCAAACTCGCCGGCAGTGACGTAACCAGATCTTGCTTGAAAGCACTGGAAAATATTTTTTGTGTAGCTGCTTCGATTGTTGTTACGTACACACAAACGGACGCGCGAGACAGCTGGCCTGTTCAAGGTCAGAACCTTTGCCCGCTGGCCGGCGCGGAATGTGGTGTAAAGTAGATTGGTCCCTCCATGCTTTGTTGTGCGCCGAGCATGGCATCACAGTATATTCATTTAAAATAAATTCTCGTTTCTTTATGCATTTCTAATTTCACTATTAACTGTTTGCAAATCAGATGTTAATTAATCTCACAATGAGGTTATTCAAAAGACATTACCCGTTTTTACTTTCTCTACTGGTAAGTAGGGGAAGTATTGTATTCCACCCAAAAATTCGATGTCGAGATTTCACCGGAAATACATGTTTTGAGGCCTCCTGAATCCAAAAAAAAGCATTTTTAGAAAAAGGTCCGTGTGTGTGTCTGTGTGTCTGTCAGTCTGTGGGCAGCATAACTCAAAAACGAAAAGTCGGTTAGAAACCAAAGTGGGTATTTAAGTTTAATGTCTTTCAAGGATGCGACACGAAGATTTTGAAGAAAATAGCCCCACCCTAAACTACCCTTTACATGGAAATTTTTTGGAAAATTTTGATTTTCTTGAAAATGGCTCTAACGATTTTGATTAAAATGTCACATATTTGAGATATTTTTATGACAAATGAAATGTATATCTTAAATTTTCTGGCTATAGCTCATGTAGTCGTATTTACTCTGGACGAATTTTGCATAACTGGTAAACCGTTAGAGATAGACAAAATCTTGCTGTACAAAACCTGTAGATCTTGCTAAAATACACAATTTATGTCTCAATAAAATTTCTTGTAGGATGAACCATTTCGGAGATATTCCTTGTTATGTGTGGGAGTTTCAGAAAACAGAACTTTAGCGAAATGCAACAACGTTGTTCATTTTTTTATATGTTAATCATGCAAAGAGAACGGAATCTCAAAGGTCAAAAAGATTTGACTGTCGCACAAAGCCTGCTGTATTCTAATATCTCCCTTGCACCTACAAGGAAATAAGCAATAAGATAGTTTGTACGAATGTTTATCTTAACTAACATGGAGATATAGGAATAAGAGTTTGTTAGAATGGTTAGTGCAAGAGTAGAGAAAGTCATGTGAGTGCAACACATCAGATTTTTCAGAATGAACTCAAACTATTTGTTTTTCTTCAAAATACTATAAAATACTAAATCGCAAACTTATAAACGCCAAAGGATGCTAAGTTTATAAGTCAAAATAGTATATTTCCGATTAGGAATTTCCACAAATCACCAACCCCAAACTCAGACTCATTTTAATGGTTGAATCCCTTGTTTCCGCAGTCCTTGGCTGATTTTGGTGTCAGGAACTTTAAATTCGGTCACGCTATAATTTAAATATCTGCGTGCGTGCAATGTATTTCATTGTATGTTAAAGTTACATCTTTAATTTCTTGCCTTTATAAATCTTTTCACAGTTTTACTTTCTGTAGCACACATGTACAGTGTGTCCCAATTGAATCGCCCTATTATCACTTCAGTATTTCTGCCAAACTATTTGAGATATCGAAATGAACTAAAGTTTACTAATACGTATGACTCATCAAGTTTGTATACACAAATCAAGAAAGTCATATTACTTCCACATGTGTCCTACCAGTCACACGAAGGATATGAAAATATGAAAATAGGGCGATTCAATTGGGACACCCTGTATAATTAAGGCAAGAGGAAGTAATGCATTCTACCTAAAAAGTGCGATATTGAGTTTTTATCGGAAATACATATTATGAGTCCCAAAAAATCATTTTTAGCGAAAGGCTCATGCGTGTGTGTGCGTGCAATTATTTTTTATTTTCTCAAAAATGACTAACGATTTGAATTGAAATACTGTGTGTAAGATGTTTGCATGATAAATAAAATACATTATCTTGGATTTTCTGCGAATAGTCTGTGAAATCCTCTTCATTTAGACTGAAGGGAACTCCACAAATATAGAGTTATACTTGTAAATGTAAATCCCGCGCGACAGCCCACGAAGGGCCAAGGCCTACCGCCCAGCCGCTGCGTCCCTCACCTCTGCCCACTACAGGCGTCATTGGTGAGGTGCAGTACTGGAGGGTGGGACGTGGTCAGCGCCCCGAGCCCTTCCGGCCAGTTATGCGGTTTTCTAGACCTGGGGCCGCTACTTCTTCATCAAGTAGCTCCTCAATTGGTCCCCCCGGGACGAGGCTGAGTTCACCCCGTGCCAGGCATCCCAGAGGGGATAAAATCCCCATGCTGGTACCGGGGATCGAACCCGGGTCCTCCGCAGAGGCAAGCGCGCTACCAACTGCGCTGCGGAGGCGGTCAGAGTTACACTTAACCATGGGGAAAATATACACAGCTTAACTTTTTTCGTACTGCTAGCCGTTTTTAAAGTATTTCATGTTCATCTTTTACTTCTCTGAAGTGTGAATGCATCTCAAAAACACGCCTGAAACTTGGCTATTCCTTTTTACTTTCTTTGGTAAGAGCTGTTTCGCATGTAACTGAACACTCTTACGTAAGTCATATATATAACGATATTTGTGTGTTTGTCATTGGTAGAGAAAGTCGTATGAGTGCACCACATCAGCTTTTAGTATCTACGTATATAAATTGCTCCGCATAGTGGAGTTTATCAAGGAACTTTATAATTTTACTAGCTTAAATATCCGGCTTTGCCCGTGGTTTAACAATTTTATCCCTACAACTTTTAGACTTACATTGCTCTTGCCCAATAGCCACATGTTTCTCTGGAGACAATTAGAAAATATTAATCTTTACGCTTAAACAGAGGGTTAATTAAAACTCTATTATAGAACACAAAATAAAATGAAAACACCGGTAAGACACTATGCGAAAGCACTGAAAAACCCCAACTTGCAGGAAAGCAAGTAGAGAAAGCTGTGTGAATGTAAGACGTTGCATTTCTATTTCAGTCATAGACAATTGTATGAAATGTGGGTGGATGTGCGTGTAGAGAAGATTATGTGGATGTATTACGTAAAAAAGAAAACGAGTAAAAAAATTATGGGAATACGGTGCTTAGTAAAATAGCATAAAAACCTTTTTCATGACCACGTGCCAAATTTCGCGGTGATAGGTCAAGCGGTTTTGGAGATTGGTTACCTACATATACACACATCCACTTAAGTTATGATATATACGTACATATACACATAATAGTTTGAAAAACTAGCAGCTTTTCACAAAATTGATTTTGAAAATGTACGATGCCAAACGTACATTACAGAGAGAGAGAGAGAGAGAGAGAGAGAGAGTGTCGCTAGTGTTGCATTTTACAGAAGAAAAAGAAAAACGAAAACCAAAACTATAGTTCACATCTTGAGCTTGTATTAGATTTCAAGTTCAACTTCTTCGTCGCTTAGAACATTAATTTTAAAAGTAGAAAATTGTGTTCCTAGGCCTCTGCGTGTAAGATTTCCTTTTTATGAAATCTTAAAATCCAGACTGTAATTTGACCGAGGAAGGTGATGGATAAGCCTTCATTGTGGGTATCATCCGCGACTACACAGAATCTAAACCAGACTGGCATTTGGTCTCTTGATCTCAGGCAACGTCAAAATGCGAAAATACAAACAGGAACAGCCTCGTCTGCAGACAATGTAACGATGAAGACAGTTTCTCACATTATCTTTCTTCCTTTCTTGTAGAAACTAGGATAGCAGTAAACCACCACTGCTACTTTCGTTGTGAAACAGGGCAAATAGGCGATTGGTTTAGGAGGGTGAGAGGATAGTCTTCAGAACCGGAATTTAGTATAATTGCTTTCCTCTCACTCTGTAGGCAAAGACAGTAGAAAAAGTGACAAGTTATAGAGGAAACAGCTTATTGGAATATCCCAACAACCGTGAAATCCCCCCCCCCCCCCCCCCCCCATTATGGCGCGGTCTGGTTATATTTAGTGATATTCCATATGTTAGGTTGTGAAGCCGAAATTGTGAACACCATAGTTATGGAAATAATACCGCTTCACAGGGCAGAATTAAATAATCGGGAAATATTAAAATCATCGCATGTATAAAAGGTACGGACATGGAGCTTTCCTCGACGTACAATCAGCTTTGGATAAATGTTGGACAAGCGGACTACTATATAGACTTACAGACTACAAAATTTCACCCAGGATTGTACGTTGGATAGCCAGCTTCCTAACAGAGAGAACAAGACAAATATGTATTAACCAACAATTATCAAATACCGCACACACGCAAGCAGGAACACCACAAGGGAAATGCTACCTCGGGCCTCCTATACATACTATACACAGCTGGCACACCACAACCGATACCTACACAAAAATATACACTTAGCACAATATGCAGATGATACTGCATATTGGAGTACACATGCCATACTAACAGGCAGAAAAAGGAAAACTCGAAGAACAACTAAACACATTCCTACAGTGGACACGCAAATGGCGCATAACCATAAACATACAAAAAACTCAAGCCATTTTAATAAGAAAGATAAGAAAACACACATACAGAACAGCCACACTCTCATTTAATAAACAATCACATGCCAAAAACAGTTAAATACTTAGGAATACGGATACATAACAAACTGAGAATCAAACCACACTACACACAACTGCTCAACAAAGCACGTCCCATACACACAACACTAAACTATCTGGCCAAACTCAACAAACGAGGACTCACACCACAAATACTATACAAACTATACATAACATTAGTACAACCACAACTCATATGCAGCCGTAGCCACAATGCCCTTAATAACCTCAGACATGATTAATAAAATAAAAACTTATGAGAGAAAGTGCCTAAGGACTGCTCACAAACTTTCCCCATCATTCAAATCCAACACTTTACACCAATACACAAATACAACACCCATTGACACACACATAGCGAAACAAATGATCACATACATACACAATGCACACACAAGAAGCTACAGAAGAACACTCATAAACACAGCACAAAAAATGAAAACAATACAAGAAACACAAAAAGAAAAAAATCCTCCCCTTATCACAGTGATACACGTATACGATAATTATCAAGAACAAGAAGAACAAAAACTACAAGAGCATTTACAACATTTTCAAAACATTTAGACACACAATAGACACAAACACATACAAAAACACACTAAACATATAAGTACCAAGTGAGGTGTTGCAGCAACATTAAAATAAATAAATAAAATTAAAAAAAAAAAAAAAAACAAGCAACGAAACCATAGATCCTTTTGGGTAGAATGGAGCGATGGATGTTGAACACGGGAAACTGACACACAGATACACAATCACAACACACTACACAATGTCAACAAAAACACAAAACAACACGGATGCGCACACAAGCCGAAGGAAATCCCAACACGACAAACAAAAAGTAACATACTATGCTGAAGAGGGGTCTCCCTAAACAGCCCGGGCATGTTGTAAACATGCCCAAATTAACACTTTTCATTCATTCATTCATTCATTCATTCATTCATATTGGTCACGGTTAAAATTGTCAGAAATGACACAGAATGTTACAGCCAGATAATTAGTGGCAAGCGCAGGTAACAGGCTAAAGCCCTGTAAGACCAGTTTTTCTGGAAATCGCTTAGCGCAGGTATGCTGAACCAGGAAAATAAGGGATGGTCACGTGTACTTCAGCGAAACCCCGTTGCCAGTGTAAAAGGCAATTAAGAAGTGAAAGGCATTGATAGCTTCATGTCGCTGAATTTGGCGCGAAATCTTAAGGGGAAAATCGGGGAAGGTGACTTATTACCGTGAGAGCGGAAAGCAACCACTTGCTTTCCAGACCCCCGAGTAATCAGGCCAGTTCACACAGACTTGCCTTCCAGACCCCCGAGTAATCAGGTCAGTCACACAGACTTGCCTTCCAGACCCCCGAGTAATCAGGCCAGTTCACACAGACTTGCCTTCCAGACCCCCGAGTAATCAGGTCAGTCACACAGACTTGCCTTCCAGACCCCCGAGTAATCAGGCCAGTTCACACAGACTTGCCTTCCAGACCCCCGAGTAATCAGGTCAGTCACACAGACTTGCCTTCCAGACCCCTGAGTGATAAAGTCAGTCACACAGACTTGCCTTCCAGACCCCCGAGTGATCAGGTCAGTCACACAGACTTGCCTTCCAGACCCCCGAGTGATCAGGTCAGCCACACAGACTTGCCTTCCAGACCCCCGAGTGATCAGGTCAGTTACACAGACTTGCCTTCCAGACCCCCGAGTGATCAGGTCAGTTACACAGACTTGCCTTCCAGACCCCCGAGTGATCAGGTCAGTCACACAGACTTGCCTTCCAGACCCCCGAGTGATCAGGTCAGTCACACAGTCTTGCCTCCGAGATCCCCGAGTGATCAGGTCAGTCACACAGACTTGCCTTCCAGACCCCCGAGTGATCAGGTCAGTCACACAGTCTTGCCTTCCAGACCCCCCAGTGATCAGGTCAGTCACACAGTCTTGCCTCCGAGATCCCCGAGTGATCAGGTCAGTCACACAGACTTGCCTTCCAGACCCCCGAGTGATCAGGTCAGTCACACAGTCTTGCCTCCTAGATCCCCGAGTGATCAGGTCAGTCACACAGACTTGCCTTCCAGACCCCCGAGTGATCAGGCCAGTTCACACAGACTTGCCTTCCAGACCCCCGAGTGATCAGGTCAGTTACACAGACTTGCCTTCCAGACCCCCGAGTGATCAGGTCAGTCACACAGACTTGCCTTCCAGACCCCCGAGTGATCAGGTCAGTCACACAGTCTTGCCTCCGAGATCCCCGAGTGATCAGGTCAGTCACACAGACTTGCCTTCCAGACCCCCGAGTGATCAGGTCAGTCACACAGTCTTGCCTCCGAGATCCCCGAGTGATCAGGTCAGTCACACAGACTTGCCTTCCAGACCCCCGAGTGATCAGGTCAGTCACACAGTCTTGCCTCCTAGATCCCCGAGTGATCAGGTCAGTCACACAGACTTGCCTTCCAGACCCCCGAGTGATCAGGTCAGTCACACAGTCTTGCCTCCGAGATCCCCGAGTGATCAGGTCAGTCACACAGACTTGCCTTCCAGACCCCCGAGTGATCAGGTCAGTCACACAGTCTTGCCTCCGAGATCCCCGAGTGATCAGGTCAGTCACACAGACTTGCCTTCCAGACCCCCGAGTGATCAGGTCAGTCACACAGTCTTGCCTCCGAGATCCCCGAGTGATCAGGTCAGTCACACAGACTTGCCTTCCAGACCCCCGAGTGATCAGGTCAGTCACACAGTCTTGCCTCCTAGATCCCCGAGTGATCAGGTCAGTCACACAGTCTTGCCTCCGAGATCCCCGAGTGATCAGGTCAGTCACACAGACTTGCCTTCCAGACCCCCGAGTGATCAGGTCAGTCACACAGTCTTGCCTCCTAGATCCCCGAGTGATCAGGTCAGTCACACAGTCTTGCCTCCGAGATCCCCGAGTGATCAGGTCAGTCACACAGACTTGCCTTCCAGACCCCCGAGTGATCAGGTCAGTCACACAGACTTGCCTTCCAGACCCCCGAGTGATCAGGTCAGTCACACAGACTTGCCTTCCAGACCCCCGAGTGATCAGGTCAGTCACACAGTCTTGCCTCCGAGATCCCCGAGTGATCAGGTCAGTCACACAGACTTGCCTTCCAGACCCCCGAGTGATCAGGTCAGTCACACAGTCTTGCCTCCGAGATCCCCGAGTGATCAGGTCAGTCACACAGACTTGCCTTCCAGACCCCCGAGTGATCAGGTCAGTCACACAGTCTTGCCTCCGAGATCCCCGAGTGATCAGGTCAGTCACACAGACTTGCCTTCCAGACCCCCGAGTGATCAGGTCAGTCACACAGTCTTGCCTCCGAGATCCCCGAGTGATCAGGTCAGTCACACAGACTTGCCTTCCAGACCCCCGAGTGATCAGGTCAGTCACACAGACTTGCCTTCCAGACCCCCGAGTGATCAGGTCAGTCACACAGTCTTGCCTCCGAGATCCCCGAGTGATCAGGTCAGTCACACAGACTTGCCTTCCAGACCCCCGAGTGATCAGGTCAGTCACACAGTCTTGCCTCCGAGATCCCCGAGTGATCAGGTCAGTCACACAGACTTGCCTTCCAGACCCCCGAGTGATCAGGTGAGTCACACAGACTTGCCTTCCAGACCCCCGAGTGATAAAGTCAGTCACACAGACTTGCCTTCCAGACCCCCGAGTGATCAGGTCAGTCACACAGACTTGCCTTCCAGACCCCCGAGTGATCAGGTCAGTCACACAGACTTGCCTTCCAGACCCCCGAGTGATCAGGTCAGTTACACAGACTTGCCTTCCAGACCCCCGAGTGATCAGGTCAGTTACACAGACTTGCCTTCCAGACCCCCGAGTGATCAGGTCAGTCACACAGACTTGCCTTCCAGACCCCCGAGTGATCAGGTCAGTCACACAGTCTTGCCTCCGAGATCCCCGAGTGATCAGGTTAGTCACACAGACTTGCCTTCCAGACCCCCGAGTGATCAGGCCAGTTCACACAGACTTGCCTTCCAGACCCCCGAGTGATCAGGTCAGTTACACAGACTTGCCTTCCAGACCCCCGAGTGATCAGGTCAGTCACACAGACTTGCCTTCCAGACCCCCGAGTGATCAGGTCAGTCACACAGTCTTGCCTCCGAGATCCCCGAGTGATCAGGTCAGTCACACAGACTTGCCTTCCAGACCCCCGAGTGATCAGGTCAGTCACACAGTCTTGCCTCCGAGATCCCCGAGTGATCAGGTCAGTCACACAGACTTGCCTTCCAGACCCCCGAGTGATCAGGTCAGTCACACAGTCTTGCCTCCTAGATCCCCGAGTGATCAGGTCAGTCACACAGACTTGCCTTCCAGACCCCCGAGTGATCAGGTCAGTCACACAGTCTTGTCTCCGAGATCCCCGAGTGATCAGGTCAGTCACACAGACTTGCCTTCCAGACCCCCGAGTGATCAGGTCAGTCACACAGTCTTGCCTCCGAGATCCCCGAGTGATCAGGTCAGTTACACAGACTTGCCTTCCAGACCCCCGAGTGATCAGGTCAGTCACACAGTCTTGCCTCCGAGATCCCCGAGTGATCAGGTCAGTCACACAGACTTGCCTTCCAGACCCCCGAGTGATCAGGTCAGTCACACAGTCTTGGCTCCTAGATCCCCGAGTGATCAGGTCAGTCACACAGTCTTGCCTCCGAGATCCCCGAGTGATCAGGTCAGTCACACAGACTTGCCTTCCAGACCCCCGAGTGATCAGGTCAGTCACACAGTCTTGCCTCCTAGATCCCCGAGTGATCAGGTCAGTCACACAGTCTTGCCTCATAGATCCCCGAGTGATCAGGTCAGTCACACAGACTTGCCTTCCAGACCCCCGAGTGATCAGGTCAGTCACACAGACTTGCCTTCCAGACCCCCGAGTGATCAGGTCAGTCACACAGACTTGCCTTCCAGACCCCCGAGTGATCAGGTCAGTCACACAGTCTTGCCTCCGAGATCCCCGAGTGATCAGGTCAGTCACACAGACTTGCCTTCCAGAACCCGAGTGATCAGGTCAGTCACACAGTCTTGCCTCCGAGATCCCCGAGTGATCAGGTCAGTCACACAGACTTGCCTTCCAGACCCCCGAGTGATCAGGTCAGTCACACAGTCTTGCCTCCGAGATCCCCGAGTGATCAGGTCAGTCACACAGACTTGCCTTCCAGACCCCCGAGTGATCAGGTCAGTCACACAGTCTTGCCTCCTAGATCCCCGAGTGATCAGGTCAGTCACAGAGTCTTGCCTCCTAGATCCCCGAGTGATCAGGTCAGTCACACAGTCTTGCCTCATAGATCCCCGAGTGATCAGGTCAGTCACACAGACTTGCCTTCCAGACCCCCGAGTGATCAGGTCAGTCACACAGACTTGCCTTCCAGACCCCCGAGTGATAAGGTCAGTCACACAGACTTGCCTTCCAGACCCCCGAGTGATAAGGTCAGTCACACAGACTTGCCTTCCAGACCCCCGAGTGATAAGGTCAGTCAACAGACTTGCCTCCGAGATCCTCGAGTGATCAGGTCAGTCACACAGACTTGCCTTCCAGACCCCCGAGTGATCAGGTCAGTCACACAGACTTGCCTTCCAGACCCCCGAGTGATCAGGTCAGTCACACAGTCTTGCCTCCGAGATCCCCGAGTGATCAGGTCAGTTACACAGACTTGCCTTCCAGACCCCCGAGTGATCAGGTCAGTCACACAGTCTTGCCTCCGAGATCCCCGAGTGATCAGGTCAGTCACACAGACTTGCCTTCCAGACCCCCGAGTGATCAGGTCAGTCACACAGTCTTGCCTCCGAGATCCCCGAGTGATCAGGTCAGTCACACAGACTTGCCTTCCAGACCCCCGAGTGATCAGGTCAGTCACACAGTCTTGCCTCCTAGATCCCCGAGTGATCAGGTCAGTCACACAGTCTTGCCTCCGAGATCCCCGAGTGATCAGGTCAGTCACACAGACTTGCCTTCCAGACCCCCGAGTGATCAGGTCAGTCACACAGTCTTGCCTCCTAGATCCCCGAGTGATCAGGTCAGTCACACAGTCTTGCCTCATAGATCCCCGAGTGATCAGGTCAGTCACACAGACTTGCCTTCCAGACCCCCGAGTGATCAGGTCAGTCACACAGACTTGCCTTCCAGACCCCCGAGTGATAAGGTCAGTCACACAGACTTGCCTTCCAGACCCCCGAGTGATAAGGTCAGTCACACAGACTTGCCTTCCAGACCCCCGAGTGATAAGGTCAGTCAACAGACTTGCCTCCGAGATCCTCGAGTGATCAGGTCAGTCACACAGACTTGCCTTCCAGACCCCCGAGTGATAAGGTCAGTCACACAGACTTGCTTCCGAGATCCTCGAGTGATCAGGTCAGTCACACAGACTTGCCTTCTGGACCCCGAGCGATCAGGTCAGTCATAGAGACTTGCCTAGAAGTCGGAGGGGTTGCACATACGTGCATTTAATTTGCTTGGCCATCAAGTTACATTCTACATTAAATAATCCTCGGCCTTAGTAAAGACACAGTAACGACGTAACAATTCTAATAGCGATCGGCAAATCTCAAACATTACTTTGATTGAGAATAAAAGTGTTTCAACGAGAGTTCTGGCTTTTATGTGAAAATACGGATTCCCAGAAATTAAGGTCAATGCAGAGCAGCCGCGGCACAGAAAACGCCTGAGAAACAGCATTCCGCTTTAGCGGAACGAGAGTAAGGAGGTAGTAATACCGCTTCAGTTGCATTATAGTACCGCCAACTTCGTAAAATATAACCATGGTAAAGTTAGACCATAATTGATGTTACTGCATCCACTATGCGCTATGCATCCACAGAAGCCAAAATATTGGAATCGGTTGCAGAGAAGGCAACCAGGGGCGGACTAAGGACTTTTTTCGGCGGGGGATCTGATGAGGTGCTACATTTAAAAAATCTAGAAATGTCATCGTATGCATATAGTTCATTCAATTTGTCTGCTCCCATGGTACTCCTGATTCAGATACTGTAATGTTGGGAACGAACGTTCTAAAGTGTAGAAAACCTTCAGCGGCTTGTATATGAAGGGGAAAATCATTTCTTTACACTATTCAAAGATTATATACACCCCTCCATTGTTACTGCTGAAGCCATCTAGGAGTTTGCTGAAACTGCAGAGTGATTTGTGTTATTTTAATGCCGCAGATGTTAGACGGCGCCGTGGCCGAGCGGTTAGCGCGCTCACCTACCACCTAGGCGGCCCGGGTTCGATCCCAGGGACCCGCATGTGGTATTCGTGGTGGACGAAGTGGCGTCAGGGCGGGTTTTCTCCGGGTGCTCCGGTTTCCCCCGCCATCTCATTCCACCGGTGCTCCATCTTCATTCCATGTATCATCAGTGTCACCGCCTGCGGTGCCGTAGTAGTAAAAGCGGGCGTTAAACACTACTACGCCCTACGCCGCAGATGTTCATACGATTTAGAATGAGATAATGGGAAGCATATATTATCATCAACCGCTCTAAATCTCTACTTAGAATTACGATACCAGGACATTATTATAATATATTTAGATATTTCTTTAGATGTACATTTATTATTTTAACGAAAATAATTAAGATGGAAATCGCACAGATTTTTTAAATATATTTGTGAATACTTTTTTCATTAGTTACGTCATTAATAGTTTCCAAATTTTCAGGTGTGGGATACAAGCCCCCTTGCGGGAGGGGTCCTTGGATCCGTCCGTGAAGGCAACCAATATATTTTAAAACAAGATTCTGTTTAGATGCAGTATTAATCTATGGTGTATTGCTCGTGTGTGCGTGGTTTTGTCTTGAATTGTTTTAGAACAGTGCATACAGTTAGTGTTACCGTCGTTATTTTTGTGTTCGCAGTACAGTAGCGCATTAAATATATCACGATATTAATCCAAAAGTGTTACTGCAGAGCATGACGTACCAAAGGGAAGAATGTGTATGTGTTTTGTGTCTAATCATGTTCAAGCTTATTATCGTTTGAAAACATGATACTTTAACCCTGTGGTATTTGAGGTCAGAAATAATGTTTTTATTTTGATAAACTATGGTTATTCAATTTCCTTCAAAGGTTGTATATAAGTATGAGTAAGAGAAAAAAAAGTGTCAAAAGCATTCTTCTGGTGAAAAAAAAAGAGAGAGAGAGAGAGAGATGCGTGCTTAACAGTAGTTTCCAAAAAGCAATTGTCTGCGTATACCATATGCGCTCTAAAAGTCTTGTACTGTTTCCTTGGGTTTTTCTCACAGACTTGTTTGTAATTTCCATTGCAGGTTTTGGTGTAAAGTCCACTGCAGTTTAGTGTAATGTCGGCCATTTTGAATTCTTGGGAACTGCCAATAAGATGTTTCCCTGTATAAAATTTAGCTGATTGGAGATAAAGTCTTAGGGATAATTAACCGAGAGAGAGAGAGAGCTTCCTAAAATAAACTATGCTAGTCCCAAAATTTAATAGCGGCGGTTAGCTGAATATTACTATTCCTTTTCCTGTTGTGCAAATAAATTTTGTGGGTTCAAATTATATTCGTATCATTGGCTTTACAGCAAGATTTCACAGCATGTTTAACTATACAACACAGCAAAGCATGGCAAGCCTATGTTTGGGTTTAGTATGGAGCCACCCGCCGTCAAATTTTGCGGCAGCCATAGTTAATAAACTGGGCCTAATAAATGGAACAAGCCTTCTTTAATATAAAGTTAATGAAATTGGTATAGTATTTTATAAACTAGGGGTTTCCATGTATGAGCTTCATTCTAATCCAATACAATAGGACCTTCAAATTTTGTGAAGAAGTGCGTACTTTTCATGAAATGTCACACCAAGTTCTGTGTCGAAATAAGGTGCTACTAACCGGGCTAAAAAGTTCTATGCGTGTCCAATATTTGCTTTGCAGGTTTAGAGTAGCAATTTTCTCAGTGTCTGTAACGAAATTCCATCGATTCGGTGATGCGTGAATCCGCATGCTCTGAAAGAAGAAAATAGAACAATTCTCTCTCTCTCTCTCTCCGTCTCTCTCTCTCTCTCTCTCTCAACATAGCTCTTCCGGAGTGTGACAATAATGCCAGACTAGCCTATAAAAGTGACCTGGCTACTATCCCATTGCACACTTGGCAGTTCCGCAACGCTGCAGGCGAGATGCACTCTCTGTGGAGGTGCACTTCCATGTCAACATGTTGGATACACGAGAGAGTATTTCTTCTCTCAACGCTCGTGGCTGCTTTGTGGTGAAGGTGGTAGTATTATTGTGATTTTCGGAGTGCGCGAACGGGATCACAAAGACTGCGAGGACTGGTTATAGATTTCTTGGTGAAACTGGCGGGAAAAAATAAATTATAGTTTAAAAAAAAAAAAAAAAAAAAAACCTAGCAAAAACACGCTTTTATAACAAACCGACTAAAAAGTAAGAAATAATTTTAAGTAGGTATAAAGAACTTGTTCTATAAAGTGAAGTACATGATATTTCAAAATTTTGTAACAAGTTTAAAAAAATCTGTGTTGCACTCACATGACTTTCTCTACTCTTGTACTAACCATTCTTACAAACTCTTATTCCTATATCTTCTTCGTGTTAGTTAAGATAAACATTTGTACAACTTATCTTATTGCTTATTTCCTTGTAGGTACAAGGGGAATGTTAGAATACAGTAGGCTTTGTGCGATAGTCAAATGTTTTAAAGCTTTGAGATTCTGTTTTTTTAAAACTATAACTTATTTTTAACTTTTTAGTCTCAAAATTTTCTGTTCAATCTTTCTCAAAATTTTAAATGTGAAATTATTCTGAGTTCGAAATTGCTTTCAAATATTTTTTTTGGAAATTTTTAAATCACTTTTTACTTTCTCTACTGGTAAGTAGGGGAAGTATTGTATTCCACCCAAAAATTCGATGTCGAGATTTCATCGGAAATATATGTTTTGAGGCCCCTGAATCAAAAAAAAAAAAAAAAAAGCATTTTTAGAAAAAGGTCCTTGTGTGTGTCTGTGTGCCAGTCTGTGGACAGCATAACTCAAAAACGAAAAGTCGGTTAGAAACCAAAGTTGGTATTTAAGTTTAATGCCTTTCAAGGATGCGACACGAAGATTTTGAAGAAAATAGCCCCACCCTAAACTACCCTTTACCTGGAAAATTTTTCCAAAATTTTGATTTTCATGAAATTGGCTCTAACGATTTTAATTAAAATGTCATATGTTTGAGATATTTTTAGGACAAATGAAATGTATATATTGAATTTTCTGGCTATGGCCCCTGTAGTCGTATTTACTCTGGACGACTTTTGTATAACTGGAAACCGTTAGAGATAGACCAAATCATACTATACAAAAAATGTAGATCTTGCTAAAATACACAACTTATGTCTCAATAAGTTTTCTGGTAGGGTGAAGCATTTCGGAGATATTCCTTGTCATATGTGTGAGTTTCGGAAAACTTAGAACTTTCGTGAAATGGATCATCGTTCATTTTTTTTTTTTTTTTAATATCTTAAGTGTGTAAAGACAACAGAATCCCAAAGGTTTAAATTTAGGGCGCTGATGACCTAGAAGTTGAGCGCCCTTAAACCAAACCAAACCAAAGGTTTAAAACATTTGACTATCGCACAAAGCCTACTGTATTCTAACATTCCCCTTGCACCTACAAGGAAATAAGCAATACGATAAGTTGTACAAATGTTTATCTTAACTCTACACGAAGAAGATGTAGGAATAAGAGGTTGTAAGAATGGTTAGTACAAGAGTAGAGAAAGTCATGTGAGTGTAACACATCAGATTTTTTTTAACAGTATAGATTACAATTACTGTTTAATTACACTATTAGCTGTTGTGGACTTCCTAGACATGGGTAAACTTCGAGCCGCAATCCTTCCCCCAAAATCTCGTGTCTCTTTCAGGTCTTCTCTCCGGGCACCGTCTTTCAATATTTTCAAGGGGTTTAATTCCTTTGTCCAGTGCAACAGGTGTCAATTTCCAAACTACCAGACGTTGTGGGTATCTTGGCTCTATATGAACTCCGATCCGCGATATTTCCCCTAGATCTCATGTTTCTTTCAGGTCCTCTCTCTGGGCACCCACGCCATCCAATATATAAATATGTATTTATTTAATTAAAGCAATGTTCAGGGTGCATGTAGAAATGCGCCTTAGCGACATCTAGGATATAACTGTACCAGGGTCGGCGCGTCCTACGTGTTCAGTGGTTCAGTAAACCCCCGGAAAAAAGTTGTTTGCCCAAATTATATTTAAACAATCATTTTTTGTTTCTTTCTCGTGTTAGACTATTTAATGTGCATTTTCAAAGTATTTTATCGCATGAAAAACTTTTAGGTCGTTCAGATAGCACGCATACGCGCTGGAGTTTGCACAGACATTCCCGAGGTTCAATTTCTCTTGTGAACCTCCGAGTGTAAGCTTATGGGTGCTCTTTCGGCAGGGAGGGGCAAGAGGGGAGGTGGCTAGGTATACGTGGATATGCGGTGGTCGGACTACCAGCTCCAACCCAACTGCAAGTCGGACTCTGGCGGAAACGCACGAATCAACCCGAACTAAAAGCAACGTTATTTACTTGTGCTTTAGTGTTTATTTGCTATTCATCTGTTCTTAGAGCTATTTTCCAAGAAGAATGAATAGTTTTCAATATCCTTTAGAAACAGATTTCTCAGCTTTAAGCTTGAAAGAGAAGCGTAAAATAAAGAAGCTTGATAGGCCGATACCTCCTCTCAAATTAATACGAGGCGGCGCCGTGGCCGAGTGGTTAGCGCGCTCGCCTACCACCTAGGCGGCCCGGGTTCGATCCCAGGGATCCGCATGTGGTATTCGTGGTGGACGAAGCGGCGTCAGGGCGGGTTTTCTCCGGGTCCTCCGGTTTCCCCCGCCATCTCATTCCACCGGTGCTCCATCTTCATTCCATGTATCATCAGTGTCACCGCCTGCGGTGCCGTAGTAGTAAAAGCGGGCGTTAAACACAACAACAACAACAACTCAAATTAATACATGCGCAAACAAGCGGAGGTAAGACATGTGGCAGGTCCTTTAATGTAAATATAAATAAAAGAAATAGTTGGATTTGCGGTTTATTTCCACAAATAAGCTATTTTGTTTTCCGTGCTTGCTGTTTGTTAAGGGTAAATATACACCCTTAGCACTGGCGTGTCAAATCTAAGTCATCTAAAACAGTTTAAGAAGCACGAATAATCTGTTTAACATAAGAGCGCTTATTTGGATTTATCAGTCCTTGGAAAAACAGAAATTATGCAACAGCTTAGCTCAGCTTTCAGACAGAATATCGAAAGACACAATGACAACGTAAGGAAAAATCGCTATATTCTTTACAAAATAATTGATTGTATTAACTTCTGCGGCGAGTTTGAACTTGAGTTACGTGGACATGATGAAGCTGCAGAATCTAACAATCCTGAATATTCAGCGCGATAATAAATTTGACTTCCGCTTTGGATGCAGTTGTAAAAGAGCACATGAATAATGCTACAGTATTTAAAGGTACAACCTTGGAAAAAATGATTTGAGTACTTTAGGAGAGCAGAATATTTCTATATCCCACGTCGTGCTACAGCGCGGCTTACACAAGTCGATATTTCCAAGATGTAGCCTGAGTTTATTGATAGTTTGTGTTCCATATGTCGGACACGCAAACAGGTGTGTCTCGAATCACCACTCGCATTTGTATCTGCTCCTGATAAAGAAAGGGGCGGTGTGGCAAACTGCCAATTGAGGAATGTAGCAGCAAAGGAAGTATGTCATAATATATCAGAGCCAACAGAGGTTTGAATTCTCCAGTCACTTATTGGCCACTAACTTACTTGACCAGCACTACTTTCCTTCGTTGAAAAATAAATTTCCTGAAAAAAATCCTTTCTGTCGTGCAGTCCTTTCCATTTTTAAATAAATCTAAGTCAAAACAGAACTACAGATCATTTATTCTCGAAATGGTTTTGAAGAAGTGAAAAGTGCAATAGCCTTTCTAAAGTTTTTAATTGAAAATAACCTGCAAGAATTCTTTGGTGATGTTATGAAATTGTTGAAATTAGTAGCTACTATTCCAATGACGTGTGAAGCAGAGATGTTTCTCCACTTTGTCTGGATCAAAACATTTCTTACAAGTACCATGGATGAAGATGGCTGTCTGCTCTTGCCCTGCTGCCTATTGAGAAGGAAATGTCCACAGTCTTCCAGATTTCAAAGAGAGTCATAGACAGATTCGCTAAGCAAAAGGAAAGGAGGATGGAGTTTCTCTATAAATATACCTTTACAGGAGATTCAACCCCATCAGGTCATCAGGCTGGTTTAAGGTAATTTCAGAACTCCTGAAATACTTTATGCAATTTAGAAAATCAAACTATTTAGAAAGTAAACTACACAACGCACTAAAAGTAGTGAACCCCCTGTTAGTTTAGGCACCAGCCGCCACTGAACTGTACTACTGTCTATAAATTTAGTTTAGCAATTCTTTATCCTGACGACCCTGGCCAGCACATTGGGACAAAGTCATGGTATATTCTCATCGGTCCACGTGTGCAAATTTTCAAGTCAATCAGTCAACTTTATGTTTCTGAAAATTACGTTGAAAGATTCTGTTACATTGATAAATATATCTAAGTAATTTTTCTTATCCTGATAAGGGCATTAGAACAAAGTCATGATATGATTATTGTATTGCCATTGGTCCTCGACAAGTGTGGAAATTTTCAATTCAATCAGACGAGACTCTAAGTGGGTGAAAATTATGTTACATTGTTAAATTTAGCCAAGTCACTTTTATCCTGATGATCGTTGTCAGGACATTACGACAGAGTCCTGATATTGTATTGTCATCGATCCTTGACATGTGTGCAAATTTTCAGGTCAGTCAGACGACTCAAGTTGGTGAAAATTAGGTGACATTGCTAAATTTAACCAAGTCACTTATTTATCCTGATAATGCTGGTGAGGACATTAGGACAAAATCATATTATTTTATTGTCATCGATCCTTGAAATGTTTGCAAATTTTCAAGTTAATCAGACGACTCAAGTAGGTGAAAATTACGTTACATTGAGAAATTTAGCGAAGTCCCTTTTTATCATTATCCTGGTCAGGAGTTTAGGAAAAAGTTATATTACACGCGCGCGCGCGCGCACACACACACACACACACACACACACACACACACACACACACACACACACACACACACACACAGAGAGAGAGAGGTAAAGCTAATATAAACCGCGTAAAAAAATAACGGGTATTAAAGTCCAATCAAGAAAGGTGGTCTTAGGAAGCTCGCTGTGTATCATATGTAGACTTAAATACATATAACATTATAGAAGGCACTGCTTCGGCCATACTTAACCAGGGATTCTACATTATGAGTAACAAATATGTCCAGTACAGTTATTGTCAATAAAGGGCCGCTTCGCCGAAAAAAAATTCTGTCAAATATTTGGTACCATCTAGCTTCTTGACGAATGGATTTACACATGTTTTATTATTTCACTAACTCCCGCGCAGACATTGTGTGAACAATGCTGTAATGCATTTTAACCTTAGTTCGAATGAATTTAGTCACAATTTAATGTTAAAATGTCATGCAAGTTTAATTTCTAAGAAAGATTTCGCAACGTCACGTTGACATTTGTTACACTCATTATGTAGAAGCCTTGGGTAAGTATGACCTTCCACTCGGTATAGTCATAATCATAAGACATGGTTCATTCTGTATCGCTGCATGTACACGCCTGCACAGATAGCCACAGACACACACTGTAATACTGCTACTACTAATTATGATAACAACAACAATAACAATAATGTTTTAAATTCTTGGTATGCAAAGAGATGTGAGATCTCACCTTACAAACGATCATGAAGGAGGGTCGCATCCAGTCACCAATTCTGGCGCTTGATATGTCGCTTCATTACGAAAGTTTGCACGTAGTTGCTAGATTGTAAGTATGATTTGTAAATCCGTAATATGTTCAAATATCCAAGGTATTAGTGGCCCTAAAACGTGTCTGGGCGGTGGCACAGCTCGATCCCACCCCCCTTTGAGCCGATCCCGAGTATAGCGCAAATGTACGTACATCAACTACCGAGCGAGGAATTGAACATTTTGGAAAAAAAGAATACGAGCATCTCATGTGCACTTGCAAATCGCTTTAGTTTGACATTAATACATACATGTGTGCTATGTGGAGCATCGAGTTTACTAACACCAAATGAGATCGGAAAGGAAATTAAGCTGTACCTCAGCGCATCATAAAGAAGAGGATGTTACCACTTTATTGGGACCTTTCAAGATAAGATACCCTAATATAAAAATTCATACGTTTAATAGAAGAGATGTTGAGAAGTGCTTCAGAATTTCTACTGCACCTCAGGAAGTCTCAGCGGTATTTATTGATAAATCCATTTCTACGTATAAGAATATTGACCATCATTTCTTGGAATATGAATGAATGTCTCACCTAGCCTCCTAGGTCCCACAGTGTCACCATTGTCCTTGTTGACCATTGCTCACCGCTTTAGCACCTGCTTCCCACGACGGTATTATGAAACACAAAAGAAATTCCTGGGAGGAATGGTTGGTTGGAGAAGAATGTCATATGGAGAAGAAATAGGGAAGGACGGCTAAGAGGGTCGCAGCGCAGACAGTAACAGGCCCACGCTTGCTTCTCACGCATAATGCTAGCGAAAGTATTCTTTTAAACGAACAGATATCTGTATCTATTTGTATGTGATTCCATGGCGGCTAAACTCACCACTTCACAGTTGGGTGCAAGATGGTGTTGGCCAAAAAAATATCTTTAAATTTACCTAGCTTGCAATATTTTCCAGAAATTAAAAAAAGTATGTATTATATTCACATGATTTTCTCTGCTCTCTCTTCGACAACATATTCTCTAAAACTCTGATCTGTTGCACTCACATGACTTTCTCTACTCTTGTATTAACTGTTGTTACAAACTCTTATTCCTCTACTTCATGTTAGTCGAGATAAACATTTGCAGAAATTATCTTATTGCACATTTTCCTGTAGATTGAGTGAGTGTGTTGACTTTAAGGGCCCGTCGACAACTTGGTCATTAGGGTTGCCTGTAGGTGCAAGAGGAGCATGGGAATACAGTAGGTTTTGAGCGATAGTAACATCTTTTAAATCTGATGGCTATATGAAGCCTTTGATATTCCTTTCTCTTTGCACGGTCAAAAGGGGAAAAAGTTAATAACGACCTTCCATTTGATAAAAGTGTAAGTATTGCAAAAGGTGCATTTGGACATAAATTGTGTGTTTTAGCGAGATCTACATGGTTTTTACATTAAGATTTGATCTACTACGGTTCACTAGTTATGTAAAAGTCATCAAGTGTAAACAGGACTGCATAGGTTATAGCCATAAAATTTCATTTGCCATAAAAATACGAGGATTGTCCGTAAAATAAGGCTCCCATTTTTTTTCACAGTGAAAAGTATATTTATTGACATTGAATAATACATTTTTGGAAAGCTTAGAGTTTTTCCTATTTTTCGATATAATCGCCGTTCTGATCAATGCATTTTTGCATGCGGTGGACCAACTTTTGTAAGCTTGCATCGTAGTACTTTCCCGTCGAGCGGCGAAGATAGCTTAAAACAGTTTCTTTCAGCTCCTCCCCGGTTCTGAAATGCGTCCCACCCAGGTGTTTCTTCCAGTCAGGGAAGAGTTGGTAGTCACTAGGGACTAGGTCTGGGTTGTAGGGAGGGTGTGTGACAGTATCCCATCCAAATTTGTTGATGAGATTGGTTGTCACATGGGCAATGTGAGGACGAGTGTTGCCCTGATGGAAATGCACTCCCTTTGTGAGCATGCCTCTCCTCTTGTTTTGAATTGCACGGCGAAGGTTCTTCAATGTCTCACAGCAGCGGTGTGCATTAATTGTTGTACCGGTAGGCAGAAATTCGCACAACAATAACCCCTTTCTGTCCCCTCGATCTTTGAGCATTGCTTCTTCCACTTTCACAATGGTGTGGTCCGAAACCGATGGTAGGATGCACCTATCCCTTTTTGTACCAAAGAGCACCAGTTTACGAACTCCTGTTTCCGTAGTTCTTGACGGATTTTTCTTGTATGTGGCAGCCCACTGCTTACACTGGAGATGCTTGCAAGATCTGTGATTTGAGAGTCTGTAAACAATGTGTGGATTCAGAGGAGATATCCCGCAGTTTTGTGACATATACATTTTCAGCACGATGAAGAGCATTTGCATGCGTTAATTTGTTGAAGATAAACTTCCCATGCTGCTTTAAATAAACTAAGTCCTTTGAATTTCAAATCATTATGTAGCATACTGTCTGGTGTATCAGTGGGTAACTGCAAAATTTCTTTGAGACAGCTCTTTATAATTTTATCTGTGGTGCTCACAAAGTTGACTGGTACTTGCTTGATCTCGGTGGTTTGGAATTATACCAAGACACGGACAGATAGCTGTATTTAACACAATACATTTCTGGTCGGCTTTGAGTAAAGGAGACGATCTTAGTAATTCCAATTTGGTGTATAATGCTTTCAAACCAGAATTAGCATCAAATTTAAATGCACCATCGAAAGAGACGCCGAGGTATCTAATTTCTTCTTACCATTTATAGTGTTTATTTTGATATTTTCATCAATATTAAGCGTCTCATTTATTAGTTGTCCCTTCTCAATACATATTCCTGTGCATTTGTTCGGATTTATTTCCAGACAAATTTCCTGGAAAAGTCGGAGAGCAATTTGTGTTAATGCAGTTGCCGCTTCTTTATTTTTTCCGATTATGACTGTGTCATCTGCGAATCCCATGATGCTGAGGGGCGACGCTTCTGAGCATTTTGATTTACCCTATTCCTGTAGCAGACTCTTCAGTTAGCTCATCAAAAATAAAATTGGTAGCTAAGTTGTAAAGTGTCGGCGATAATGGCAGCGATCCCTGCAAAACTCCTCTTCGTAACTGAATAGGTTTTGTTTTACCTAAAGACGTCTCGACTGGTGTACTATTGTCTCTCTGTAAATTTAATATAAGATTTTTTAGTTTAGAGGGATTAGATTAGGCAGACAAAGTTAGATCCAAATGGCGATGACCAATATTGTCAAAAGCTTTTGAAATGTCTAAGGAAACCACAGTCATATCTTGTTTTTCTGCTTTAGTTGTCTTGTTATATCCTCTTTGGTGTTCATTAAAATATAGAAATGAACGTAAATGTTGATTTAGTACCTTTTCAATAATTCGTCTTAGCACTGAACAGATAGTTATCGGCCTCCAATTTGATAAACACCTAGTATCGCCCTTCTTATGAATTAGCACAGTGCGAGCTAATTTCAGACATTCAGGTTGCAAGCATTTGGGTTGCAATTACAGATAAAACGTCACACACCATGTCGTCCCTCACAACCCTTACTAAAACGTGATCGGGCCCTGGAGCAGTGTCTACCGCAATACGCCCTGCCGCGACTGCATGATGGCGTTGTTTCATCAAGCTCTGTACGACAAATGCCATACGTTTAGAAGGGTATACATGCCGTATGCTGGTATTTTCAGTGGAAAGTATTGTTGAGTAGTTTTCAAATATTTTGTTAAGTTCAATCTTACAATTTTTTATGTCCGATTCCAATACTCTACGTACCGCCTTTCTTCTTTGATTATGAAACTGAAATTGTGTAAGCTGATAGTCGTACTTGTATTTTCTCTGGTTACGAGCTCTTTCTGTTGCATGTTGGGGATCTGATGTCTTGCTCTCCGTTTTACTCTGATCTGCAAGCCGTTGTTTTCTTCTGGCTCTATAGTATTTTGTAGCAGGGTTTTTCGGGCCAGGAAGGAGGCGTGTTGAAAATTTGTTTCTCCATTCACGTGATTCTGATTTAAAATTAACCTCTTCACTGCCATCATGACGTTCATTAGAAACTGGCCGTTTCAGATGCTACTGATTGAGAACCACAATGTTTGGTTAAGAGTTGTGTACGGTGTATTTGAGGATGCGAGCGACTAATGTGAATTGTTACACCTCTTTCTCCTTGGAAATATCCGCAGTCTGGGCATTGCATTCTCTCGTATTTCGATTTAAATAAGTATAATCTAGAATTTCCTATTTTCCTTTCATGCATTGACTTATGTTCAACAATGCAGCCTTCTAACCTGTACTCATAGCGTTAATGAAATCTGTAGCCATTTATGGCATTTAGCGTGAAATAGCAGATGAATAATTGCTCAATTAAATGTGTGTGTGCGTGCGTGCGTGTGTGTGGGTGGGTGGGTGCGTGTGTGTGTTTTTTGGATGGTTATGAATACCTGCAGATATTTGTGTAGCCTGATGGTACTCTAGGTGTCGCATTTGAACAATAGGTATCAATAAAATACTGTTTTCTGAAGCTAGAGAAATATTTAGAACGAGATCAACTCTTGTGTGCTGCGAGATGTCCGATGTTTTCCTGTATCGTTTATTCATTAGCAATACTCGCAAATATAAGTTACCCAACTAACTTATTTAATGAACATTCATTTAATGATCTATTTCAAATTGGGAAGGATTGGTCTACCTTTTGGTGCTCGTGTATTGTTGATTTGTTCCGATGCTTTGAATTGCAACTAAGTGTTTTAGAAGGCATTGGTTTACAAATTATCCGAAGTTATTTTTATATTTTACAAAATAATTTGAACACTAAATGAAATACATAAATCTTATATATTTAAACGAGCAATTCTTGTATATATATATATAATTTATTTATTTATTCCGCGCAACTTGGAAACGGCTCCAACGATTTTGATCAAATTTTGTATTCAGACAGAGTTTTGCTTTCTAAGTTCATCTATATAGGTGTAATTCCCGAAAAAACGCGATTTTACATAAAAAATAACATTTTTTTTATTCCCGCTTCTACAGTGCAATTCTTGTATATATATTCCCCGTATTTCAGAAACGGCTCTAAAGATTTGGTTAAATTTTTGTATACATGCATATTACATTCAGTGTTTTCTCTACTCACTTTTAGATAACACATTCACATCTCTTTCTGTACTCAGTCTTCTATAAACAATTTTCCATAAAAAAAAATATGATTTTGCACCAAAAACATTTTATCCCCTCTTTTAAAATAAGTCATAGCATGTTCTGTATGTTTAAAACAGAAGTGCTATAACATTCACACTGGTTTCTCCTGTCACTTTTAAGTAACACATTCACAACTCTTTCTCTACTCACTCTTCTGTAAACAATTTTCCATTTTGCACCGAAAAACACTTTTATCCCCACTTTTAAAATAAGTCAAACCATGTTCTGTATGTTTGAAACAGAAGTGCTATTACATTCACGCTGTTTTCTCCTCTCACTATTAGGTGATACATTCACATCTCTTTCTCTACTCATTCTTCTACAAATAAGTTATGCAATTTTCTGTATGTTTGAAATAGAGATGTTGCATATTACATTCACAGCGGTTTCTCTACTCACTTTTGGGTAACACATTCACATCTCCTTCTCTACTCAGTCTTCTATAAACAATTTTCCATAAAAAACGTGATTTTGCACCAAGAAGCACTTTTATCCCCACTTTTAAAATAAGTCATACCATGTTCTGTATGTTTGAAACAGAAGTGCTATTACATTCACGCTGTTTTCTCCTCTCACTATTAGGTGATAAATTCACATCTCTTTCTCTACTCATTCTTCTACAAATAAGTTATGCAATTTTCTGTATGTTTGAAATAGAGATGTTGCATATTACATTCACAGCGGTTTCTCTACTCACTTTTGGGTAACACATTCACATCTCCTTCTCTACTCAGTCTTCTATAAACAATTTTCCATAAAAAACGTGATTTTGCACCAAGAAGCACTTTTATCCCCACTTTTAAAATAAGTCATACCATGTTCTGTATGTTTGAAACAGAAGTGCTATTACATTCACACTGTTTTCTCCTCTCATGTTTAGGTGTCACATTCACATATCTTTCACTACTCACTCTTCTGTAAACAATTTTCCATAAAAAGCGTGATTTTGCACCGAAAAACACTTTTATCCCCACTTTTAAAATAAGTCAAACCATGTTCTGTATGTTTGAAACAGAAGTGCTAGTGAGCAGTTCCGCGAATATGTCATACCGAGTGTTAATGTGAAATTAATGTTTCACTTTTTTTACTCAGGAAAGATGATGCTAGATACTCCAAAGTATCTTATGAAGTGAAAAATAGATCATTTTGACGTGAATATGGGTTCAAATTTCACTTCTTACCCATATATTTCCAAAACACTAAAAATAAGTGCGAATAACAGTGATTTTCATATCAACATTTCAAGAGCTATGTACAACTGTTTTAATTTTTTTGTTCTGTACATCACACAATGACTCTTCGTCTTCGAAACGTGTATATGGCTAATAATTTTCGACATTTATAAATAATCCTTAGAGCCTCTTTAATTATTACTGTGTGTCAATGTCAGTTAGTCACGGTAAATAAGGATAAAGTCCTCTGGAGGGAAAAGTAATAGACTGAAATAAATATCCTTTTGGATTTTGCGTCATTACAATATAACAAATAAAAAAGTATCAGGAAGTTTTCCTCTATAGTCATTACTTTACCCACAAAACACATGACTAACGGACAATTAGTGCTGGCGCTCTGAGGTCGTCATACGCGTACAGTGCTTGTGAGACTAAAGTCAGGATAGACGTATCAGTCCGTTTCTGACTCCATGGGTAAAACACCAGCCCAAAGACAATGTGAATACAAACAACGTCTGAAGGAGCAAGGCAGTTATGCACAGTGGAAGGAAAAAATAAAAGTGACTGAGGAAAGGAAGAGAAATACTGAAACAAACAAAACAAGGAAGAGAACACCTCAAAGCTGAATATAGGAGATATAAGCAAGCACAGCGGGCAAGATAGAAGATAAGACACCAATAAGGGATTGATAAGGATACTCCATCAACATCAACTGCTTTCAAAAGCAAACGGTATTTCGGAAAGTGCAGAAAACGTGTTGAGGAAGCATTGCCGCAATTCTTTACGAAAAGAAATGATTCGTAAGTTAGCAGTTGAAGAGGGATTACATGTTGTAAAACCAAAACATTCTGTCCCGATATCAGGAAAACAACTAACAGAGGAACTTAAAAGTGCAATCATCAAGTTCTATCAGGATGATTCAATATCTTACCAAGCTCCTGGAAGAGACGATTTTATTGAAATCCATGTTGAGGGAGAAACAAAAGAAGTTCACATTAGGTATCTAGTGGTAACATTAAAAGAAGCACATGCACTCTTTCTACAAGACCGAGTAGAAATGTCTGTGGGGTTGACAAAATTCGCTGTATTACGCCCTGCTCACGCGCGTCTTCAAAGTCAGATCCCACATAATGTATGCACATGCATTATACATGAAAATACGAAGTTTCTCCTCAAAGCATTGTGTAAAAATCACGTACTCACTGAGACTGAATTTCGTAAGTTCATAGCAGAAGTGGTTTGTGATCAGAAATCGAGTAAGGTATGCAGGGAGGATGCTCTAACGTCTAACCGCCCGGGATTGAGTGAAGCAGAGATTTCGGATGAACTCGCTAATTCTCCATGCGAATGGAAGCTGTGGAGTTCACGTAATGGAAGAATGGAAATAGAAGTTAAAAATGGGTCTGTAAAAGACTGCATTGAAGAACTGACCAATTGCCTGCCACGTTTCCTAAATCACGTTTATGTAAAAAGACAGCAATCCGAGGCCTTTAAGAAGGCTCGGGAAAATGTTGCAGTTAGTGAAGCTGTGATACAGATCGACTTCTTTGAGAACTACACATGCAAGGGGCAAAATGAAATTCAAGCTGCCCACTGGAACAATACACCGATCTCAATATTTACTGCTGTTGCCTGGTATAGCAAAGAAGATATTGGTGAAATTCAGAAACAATCTTTTGCTTTGGTGTCTGATTATGTAGCGCATGACATATGCAGTTGATATTTGCTTAAGGAATATATTTTCGGAAATATTGGATATTGTTCCGAATCTTGAACTTGTGAAAGTGTTTTCTCATGGAGCTGCTTCTCATTTTAAGCAGAAATACACATTGAGCCATGTGACATATCTTTCCGAAGTATTTGGAATCCAAATTGAATGGCACTTCTTCGAATCCTATCACAGAAAGTGGGCAGTAGATGCGATTGGAGGACAAGTGAAGAGGATGGCATGGACAGCTGAGAAAGCAGGAATCAGGATTCAGAGTGCTGATGAATTTGTTAATACTGTTAGAAAGAAAACCAAAATATGTGTTCTTGAAGTTTCTCTGCCTGAAATTGAAGAAGCAAGAGAATTTCTCGACAAAAGATTTGAACGTATTTCACCTATGCCGTCCACTCAGCGGGTTCATTATGTGAAAGTATTAGGTTTAAATGTTGTGGAATATGCTTTTCTTTCATGTGCGGAAAGTGTCAGAATGATGCACAACTTTCGGAAATAAAAACAGTGTAGTGATATGCGCGTGTACTACGAGGCTACTGCACTTAGCGTTCCTACACTATAAGGAGTCCAATCAAGTAACTAAGCTTTGTGCTGTGTGCTCTCATGTGTCGTCTTTGTTATGGTTTTGAGTCAGCTTTTTATACTTGCAATGATGTAACTGTGATAAGAAATGAGAGCTGTCAACATCTGTTTATTTTGTTTATGTTGCATGACTTTAATGCTTCTCCAAAGGATATGATTATTTTCAAACGATAAATACAATTACACACCTGTGTGTATTACATGTGTATAACGTATAATACGTATCACTATGATTTACCATATGTTATACCATGTAAAACAAAGACAAGATATTACAATTTTCGCAAGTGTCAGTTAGTCACAAACTCATGTCAGTTAGTCACACTGACCTTTTGAATAAATATCTCCAGATGAGAATAACATGCCAAACCTTTTTTCAGGTCATTTGAAAGCTTAGAAGTTCCTCTCTCAAGTGATTTTTTTCAGAACAAATCAAATAAGAAAACTTTCAGAGAAAACGGAGGACAAACGTTTGAAGTTGGAACTGCAGTTGACAAAAATGTCAGTCACGAAAAGTTTAGCACTCATTATTAAATAATTGTTTCACTTTTTAAGGTTTTTATATTTCCTATCACAACCGCCAATGTATTCTCTGTCATCGTATGTCGTTAAAATAACATTTTTACACCTATATTGGTTAGACGCTGGCCTACTGATCCCAAGGTCGCGGGTTCAAATCCGGCCCAGGCCGATGGTTTTTAAGTGTGCTTAAAAACGACAGCTCCATGTCAGTAGGTTTACTGGCATGTAAAAGAACTCCTGCGGGACGAAATTCCGGCACACCGGCGACGCTGATGTGATCCTGGCAATTGACAGCGTCGTTAAACAACAAAATATTTAAAATTTACGCCTATATTGACCATTAGACAGACATTTTAAGAAGAAAATGTAGTGTAAATGTCAGTCACACGCGGAATTGCTCTATTACATTCACACGGTTTTCTCCTCTCACTATTAGGTGCTACATTCACACCTCTTTCTCTACTCACTCTTCTACAAATAAGTCATGCAATTTTCTGTATGTTTGAAATAGAGATGCTGCATATAATATTCACAGTGGTTTCTGTACTTACTTTTAGGTGTCACATTTACATCTCATTCTCTACTCACCCTTCTATAAACAATTTTCCATAAAAAAACGTGATTTAGCACCAAAAAACACTTTTATCCCCGCTTTTAAAATTAGTCATACCATGTTCTGTATACTTTAAATAGAAGTGCTATTACATTCACACTGTTTTCTCCTTTCACTATTAGGTATCACGTTCAATCTCTTTCTCTACTCACTCTTCTATAAAGAAGTCATGCAATTTTCTGTATGTTTGAAATAGAAATGTTACATATTATATTCATACTGTTTTCTCTACTCATTCTTAGGTAACACATTCACATCTCTCTCTCTACTCACTCTTCTACAAATAAGTCATACTATTGCGTGCATGTTTGAAATATAAATGCTACGTATTACATTCATACTGTTTTCTCTACTTGCTATTGGGTAACACACTCATAACTGTTTCTCTACTTACTCTTCTAGAAATAAGTCATACAATTTTGTGCATGTTTGATATAGAAATGCAGCATGTTACATTCACAGTGTTTACTCTACTCACTTTTAGCTAACACCTTCACATGTCTTTCTCAACTCACTCTTCTACAAACAATTCATATCATCTATACAACTTGAATGTTTGTATATATCTATCTGTTAATCTCGAAAACCGCTTAACCGATCACCGCGAAATTCGGCACGTATATGTATTTTTTTCATGGAGAGTTTTTATGGTAACAATTTTACTACACAATATTTTACTCTCGCTTTTCTTTTACGTAGCGCATTCATGTATCCTCTGTTTGCCCTTCAAAATACAATTCATATAATATTCTAGGATTGAAATATAAATGCAGCGTATTACATTCACACGATTTCCTCTACTAATTCTTCCTTTACAAGATACAATCAGTCTTCTTTCGCTATTCGCCCTTCAACATATAATTCATACAATTTGCTATATGTTTGAAACAAATACAACGTATTACATTCATACTACTTTCTCTACTCACTTTTGTTTTACGTAACAATTCACATGTTATTCCCTATGGTTTATCAACTACATACATACCAAGGCCTATATATATCTTATGTTGAAGAGTGATTAAATTCCAAAACAGGTTGACCGATCATGATTACATGAAAAGTAAGATATCTAATTTTTTTCATGGCGAAGGTTTTTATGCAACCCATTTTACCACGCAATGTATTATGTTCACATGGTTTTCTCTACTCCCTTTTCTTTTACCTAACATACTACTCCTTCTTCTGCAAACAATCCATACATTTTTCCATACACTTGAAATATAAGTGCAACGTATAACATTCACACGGTTTTTCTACTCTTTTTCTTAGTAAAACACAATCACATTTCTTTCACTACTCCCGCTTCGACGAACAATTACGAACAATTCATACACTTCTCTATGTGTTTGAAACATAAATGCGTAGTACATTCACATGGCTTTATCAACCAGCTTTTCTTTCTGTAGTATTTGCTATTCTTCAACATTGCTTTTGCTTAGTGTCGCTCCGGTGTTTTAATAAAAAATAAATAGTTAAAAAAGTAAAGTAATCACAATTGATGTCCGGAGTACGACGAAAAGCACGATATGGAACAGTTGATGAAACAAATGTTAGCCAAGATGGACATAATGGGAAATGAAATGAATTCCGGAATGCGGCAGAGGAAACAAATATGAAAACCGAATTGGAAAAATGTAAACTACGGAATAGATAATATGGGAACAAAAATGGAAGGCAAATTGAAAATGTAAGCTCCGAAACGGAAAAGATGAAGACGGGAATTCCAATATGAAGACAGGTCTATCGAAGAATACTAACGAGCGACTGGCCGGGGTTAAGGAAGCCTTGGAAGAACTCGACGGAAGTATGAAGGACCTTGGCCAACGTGTTAACGTCCTGGAGTCAATCACAGCAGCAAAGAACTGAAATCCATAATGGAACAAATGCTCGACGAAAACGTCAAACTGGGTGTATATCTATGGGGGAGGCCTTCTTTCAGCAGTACACGTTTTACAGCTGAAATGATGCTCTTTATGAAATGCTTTTAGGTATTTCTGTATGTCTTGTATCTCGGACATTACTCTTAACAATTGCGACAAGTAGTTTTATTTAGTTAACGTTTTGCCTTTCAGGTTTATCTAGATAAGTATCTTCTCCCACAAGAAACAAGATTTCACAAAAACAGAGGCGAAAAACGCCGAGCGAAGCTCGGTCGCCCAGGTACTAATTCTAAAATGGCCAGCCATGCTATTTCCAAATTTTATAATAATTGTATACATTATTACTCTTTATCAAATATCCTTACACTATACCTTTTTTTTATCCTTTGTTACTCATATTTAAAATTGTGTTTTTGTACAGATTTATTAGCAGGCTATGTTCTTATGACAACCCTAAAATAGGATAACTATCCAACTGCTGGGTTTTCTCTGTCCACCAAACCAACCATATTTTACAAAATTAAAGAAACATTGATTTAACAGAAAAATCGATTTTATATAAACTTTCAGCTAACAGAGAAATATAAATTAGTAGAAAACAAATCATTCTTGTTATTGCTTATTTTGTTTTTGTTTGTAGTTATTGCAATCTTTGATTGTCATTCCTATAATTGTTAGACAGTGGAGTTATGCGTCATTTTACTAGAGCTTGGTTATACTGAAACACCATGTTCAATATAGGAAACTTCTGGGCAGCAAATCTTTTGTTTTCCAAAGAATTTTGTATGTACCCCTCGGCAACTGCAGATTTCCGCGTTCCATGCCGTTTAATTGGAACAACTCCTGAATCTGCCAGAACAGAAGCCAGAACGTTCTGCGGAAACTGTCCATGTCAGGGTGCGTTGGTGGGAGAAAGCATTTTAGTAGTGTATGTTTCGTTATATAAACCGCCCCGGGATATTTTAGTGTGGGAGGGGGGGGGGGTGGGATTATGGGTATAAAATCATTGGAGGGGGCACCTACTCATCCCCCTGGATTTCGCTCCCTGGTCAATCTGAAGGTTAGGATCTGACTGTTAGCGCTGTGCAGTTTTCCAAATACATTTATGCCGACTGGTTTACAGTAACATTTTCTTTAGTGTATTTTATAAAGACACGTCGGTTTGGAACATTGACAGGTCTAAGTTTCGCATACTTCTGATAGGCGTCCGGGTACATTTGACCAACAATTCTAAACGTTTGTGAAACATTCGTCTTGGTGTTCGGTATGCGTATTACCAATGAGGTACTCTGGCCCTGGGTGTCAAAGTCAATTGAAAGAGTTCTCGCAGCATGCCCCAAATACACTTCAGGCCCAGGTGACCTCGTCACTCACTCACTCACTCCAATAATAATTAGGGCCATCTTCGTCATTGAGTGTGTCTGAATATGGTTTGGTGCCATGTTAATGAATTCAGCAATTTGTTTCTGAGTTAACAGTTTCGGATTTTTAGACAGCATCCTTCAGATTTTTTGTTTAAATTTGCGTCCTCCAACGTAATGCCATATCGGACGGTGAATGAATGAAATGGGTGAAATGATGCTCAAATGAGCCCGAGGCCCATGGAGCTTTAAGTGACCCTACATTTGTCTTCTCAGGATAAGGGAAACCCTCGGAAAAAACCTTCCCTTAAATCTTATTAGTTTGTGGCATTTTTTAATATCTTGATTGTTCATGACATTAAGTCAAAGTTTAATCATTGAATATATATCCCAAAGTTATGAAGATTTCCACTGTTTATTTTTCTGTTGAAGTAAGTCAAGAACATATTTTCAGTGAAATTATTTTGAACGTTTCACCTTAACCAGGCAATGAAGCGATTAACTACTATTTGATATTGCTTTCTAGGATTTTGAATAGTAGTTCAAGGGCCTGTTTCATAAAGCTTTTACACTAACGTTATTAGTGAGAAAGTAATAATATTAACTGATATTAGCTTTCTGTTTCATAAAAACATTAGTCAAGAATATTAAGTATTGGTGTAGAAACTAATAATATTAGCAATTATTCTTAAAATATTAGTAAACTGTTTTATAAACAAAAAAGAGTAACATATTTCACTAATAATATTAGGGTTTTTCTACAAGTGAATTTTGAATAATAATACATTAGTGAAAACAAATGAAGTATACTAGGTGAAAAGTAAATAAAATGGCTGATTCAAATCCAAGCAATGATGAAGAAATAAATATTCGGCGCCCAAGACATTTTAGGCTAAGAATTTACGACTTAATGGAGGAATCATATGAATTTAATGAACGATTTAGGCTGGACTATAGTACATTTTCATGTTATTGATAAGATTGGAAATCGTTAGCAGCATCCCACTGCAAAGAATGAAGCTCTAACCTCAAAACAGCAACTTCTAATGCACTTCACCGGCTAGATCATAGATAGGAGGAGCTGACTCAATGAGTCACTTCCCCTACATGGCATTCCCTTGCACTGCCTCTCCGATTAGCTAACAGGCCACGCCTACCGCCATTATCTGTCTATACTCTGTTCATCAAGAGATTAGAGGAGATATAAACAAAGCACCGGTTTGTATCACTCCGCGGCCACGTGCTTTCACAATGACGCAACACGGTTACCTACCGCTACGCGTAGGTATAATATGCATTTTACACTACTAAAGGATATATTTACTTGATCCAAATAACATGTAGCACATGGAAATTAACTGCTACTTACGTCATCTCTGTCCACAATAGCACTTTTTCATTTCCTGTTCGCAATCTCGAAACCAGTCTCCAGAAGCAGCTTGTGGAGGGAGGTTAGTTTTAAATCTGGAAGATCGGGATCAGAGTTAATTGCCAACAGCACTTTGTTTAAGGTAGTGGTTCATTGTTAACAAAGAACTGGTGAACTTTTCGACGGATTGCAGATCTCACACTCACAAATTCGTCGCAAACTACATCCACCGTTTATCTAGCACGTGGTCGTTTTTACCGGTATCTTCACCAACTGACGATTTTTCTTTGGGTGTACTGTAAATACTTGCAACTGACACACCAGTAAACTCGGATGTTAATTTCATCACTCTTCGATAGCAAGTTCAGGATATTTCTCGTAGAACTTGTTAAATATGTTCAATATTGTTGTCCTTTCACCACTTCGCAACGGTTTGCCGCACTTTTTGCCGCACTTATGTTTAACAACACTCACTTGTTCCGCCATGTTACTTTCATACTGAATAATGCGTGCGCAGAATGAATTAGGCTGGTTACAAATTCACTTAACTGCGTATTCTTACAGTTTAACTATGCTTAGTACACTTAGTTCATGCTTTAGCAAACATTAAATGACAATTCAGACCTCAGTAACAGTATTTCTTCAAGGGACTATTTACACGGCGAAAGCGTCAAGAGGGCGCGCTGTGGTCAAAACGCACGTGGCTTTGTTTACGTCTCCTCTAATCTCTAGATGAACAGAGTATACATTAGAGAACCGGCCAGCCCTTCAAATTGTGTCAGTAAGTGGAGCGGGTAAATACTCGATTGCACTGCTGTCATCCCTCTTCCCCATGCCTGGGCTAGGTAGTGGTGCACAGTGTCATCGTATCTCTGATATGCATGGCGTTTCGAAGGCAACGGTATGCAGAATTGTGCATACAGTTATTGATGGTATAAATGACACTTCTTCAGGAACTTGTCGTTGGCCAGCTAACAGCGGGGAAGTAGTCGCCAGATTCCGGGAAGCCCGCCTCTGTAGCGTGATGATTAGCGTGTCTGCCTCACGTTCAAGAGGTCGCGAGTAAAATAAAATAAAATAAAAATCTGTATAATAACACTGGCACCTAATTACTTACACCAGGGCTAATATGCCAGATCTTTAAAATTTATTTATTCAACACATTCATACATACAACATACTTTACAGAAAATTTTTAAAATAAAATTACAAAATAATATATAACAAATTATAAAGATAAATAAATTAAATTATATATCATAAAACAAAACAAGAAAATAAGAACAAAAACACAAAATTGAATAACATTTCACACATAATCACTCTGAGAAATAATTCCTCTAAAACAATAACAAATCATTTCAAACAATCAAAATGCAATAACATTTCTAAATATATATATATTAAAAAAATTTATAATCTTAAAAAAATATATTAAATTAAATTAAAACAATTTAATCTTCTCAATTCAACAAAATATAAATTTCATACACATCACTCACAACTACAAACTATTACTAAACAATAAACAAATATATTAAATTAAATTATGAATTATAATTATTGCATAAAATTATAAATTATATTAATACTATTATTATCATTATTATTATTACCGATCATTATCGCTGATGACCTAGAAGTTGAGCGCCCTTAAACCAAACCAAAACCGATCATTATTATTACTTAAAATTAATTTAATATTATAATTATACCTATAACTAATACTTTTTATAAATATATATATTTTTTAAATTTAAATTTACATATTTATTAAAAATTTTAAATAAACAAAAATTTACTGGTATCCAGTAAAATATAACTGGTAACCAGTTTATATATATATAAAGAAACAGCTATAAACCAAAACTCTAAACTGCCGTCGGTTACCGGCGGCATACTATATGTACTGGTTTCCAGTACAAAAACTACAAAATCTACAAAATATGTGTAGTATAAAGTTCAAAATCTACACAACCAAAATTTATAAAAACAACATACACAAAAATGTTATACTTTTGATTAATAAGATAATTTATATACTTTAATACAATAATAATGTGGACTAAAATCAGTAATATTTAATTATTTGTAAATAATTTTTACAAAATTATCTTTCACTATTATTTCCTAAACATCCAGAAGTTTTATGAAATAAATCATATTTCACCTCACTAGTTCAACTTTCACATCACTAAATCACTTATTTACTTTTAATTAGATTCACTAGATAATCAAGGTCATAATCGCTTAAAATCCTATCACTCACTTTATCATTAACACTTGCGGTCGCTCAATCCGTCGCCGATCTTCCTAGCAATGCATGATGCAGCAATCCCGACATGGTGACGACTCGACTCGACTCAGATTTTTATTTTATTTTATTTTTCTATTTTAAGTCGCGAGTACGAATCTCGCTTGGGGTAAGTTATTCGAGTGAGTTTTCCGAGGTTTCCCTTATCCTGAAAAGACGAATGTCGGGTAACTTAAAGCTCTATGGACCTCGGGTTCGTTTGAGCATTTCAGTCATTCACCGTCCGATATGACATTACGTTGGAGGACGTTAACAAAAAAGTTGGAGGTATGCCTTTAGTATGGGGAATATTGAATGGCACCCTAATCAACATTGATCAAATTGCCGGTGTCATAAAATTCAAAACTATTATCCGGGCTTGTGGGCCGTGGCCTAGTGGAAAATCTGCTTCAAGTCGTTTCATTCCAAGTTGCGCCGAACATCCTCAGTGGTGTGACCGTGGTACTCCGCTACTCTCGGCGACGACTGATACGGAGCTGTTTGATATTACAGGTTTTGGTTTTGGAGGAAACAAGGTCTGGATATCACTAGATGAAACAAGCGATTCGTGTGACCGATACATGGCGAACTTCATAGTAAATTATGCCCGTAAGAACCCGGCAAACCTCATTTACTTGCATGCAAAGTATCGGAAAAAACTAACCACAGCACGACTCCAAGATCTGTAAACGATTCCTTGCGTCTTCTGTGGCCTACTGAATCAGAGAGTAATTGTTACATACGCCTGCTATTCGTCCCATAAAAAATGGGACTGTGCCCTTTTTACTTTCTCTACTATATATAGTAAAGCAGAGGAAGTATTGTACTCCATTCAAAAATTAGATGTCGAGATTTCACCGGAAATATGTTTTGAGGCCCCCTGAATACAAAAAAAAAAAAAAAAAAAAAAAAAAAACATTTTTAGAAAAAGGTCCGTGTGTGTATGTCTGTGTCAGTCTGTGGACACCATAACTCTAAACGAAAAGTCGATTAGAAACCAAAGTTGGTATTTAGGTTTAATGTCTTTCAAGGATGCGACACGAAGATTTTGAAGAAAATTGCTTCACCCTAAAATACCATATGTTTGAGATATTTTTGTGAGAAAAAGAAATGTATATATTGAATTTTCGGGCTATAGCCCCTGTAGTTGTATTTACTATGGACGACTTTTGCACAACTGGTAAACCGTAAGAGATAGACCAAATCTTACTATTCAAAAAATGTAGATATTGCTAAAATACACAGTTTATGTCAAAATTAATCTTTTGTAGAGTGATCCATTTCGGAGATATGTCTTATTTGTGTGTGTTTTGGGAGATTTATACTTCTGTCAAATGGACAGAAAATCGTTATCCATTTTTATGTATGTTGGCCGAGCAAAGGGAACACAATTTGAAAGCTTTAAGTCTACGGTATTCCCATGTTTCCCTTGTACCTACAAGGAAATAAGCAATAAGATAATGTCTGCAAATGTTTATGTCGGCAAACACGAAGAAAATATACGAATAACAGTTTGTAAGAATGGTTAATCCATAGTAGAGAAAACAATTTTGTTGTTTGACGATGCTGTCAATTGCCGGGGTCACATGAGCGCCGCCGCTGTGCCGGAATTTTGTCCCGCAGGAGTCCTTTTTCATGCCAGTAAATCTACTAATACTATCGATCGGGGCCGGATTTGAACCCGCGACCTTGGTATCAGTAGGCCACGTCTAACGAACTGAGCCACCCAGACCGACAGAGTAGTCAAGTGAGTGCAACACATAGATGTTGTCCCGCATCCAGAGAAATTTCTTTGGGAGGCAAACAGGTCTATTTTCTTGACATCGTCTTCCTAAATTAAAAACCCAACTTCAAATTGTTGCCATTACCTGTTGTGAGAAATGCCGAGTCGGCGCTTATCTCACTTACTGTCATTGTTCAGCGCGCTCTGCGAACATGAAAACAGAGAACGTGTGCCTAGTGTAGTGTTGGCAGTTGATGTATTTGTTATTTGGGTCAAATTAAGCCATTATAATGCATCTTCTCTTCCAACTTAAATGGAAAAAACCCTGGGGCCCCAAGTCGCTAACCCTCATTTCACCCCCTCCATTTTCATCTACAGTGCCACGTGTAGCTGTTTTTGATCGCTACTTTCCATCACCCTCTTCCTCTTCTGGGTTTATTCTGATTATTAGTTTGTAAGTTCCTAGATTTATAACTCCTGTCTCACCAGCAGGGATCTTTCCTAACTCCGTGGTCCTGTCCCACGGTTTTCAGAGCGGCCCCCGACTTGTGCTCTTCGGAGGTCTCAGGCGCGAAGGTTGAGCGGACCCTTCACACTGCCCCCATGTGTAGCCTTAGGTGCGGAGCCCGTCCAGATGTCATGTACACTCACGTAGCTCTTGAGGGCACGACCGGTGTTAGTATCAGCAGCCGGACGTGTTACCGCTGACGGAACCCCGGTTTAATCAACTCAAAGTCCCCTGAATCCACGCTGATTCCGTTGAGGCAGCGTGGTCTAAAGCGGGGAGCCACAGGCGGTTATTCCTGTGATGGGGGCATAAAGCCGGGGTGTCGCTGTTGTTGTTGTAGTGCTTAACGCCCGCTTTTACTACTACGGCACCGCAGGCGGTGACACTGATGATACGTGGAATGAAGATGGAGCACCGGTGGAATGAGATGGCGGGGGAAACCGGAGCACCCGGAGAAAACCCTCCCTGACGCCGCTTCGTCCACCACGAATACCACATGCGGGTCCCTGGGATCGAACCCGGGCCGCCTAGGTGGTAGGCGAGCGCGCTAACCGCTCGGCCACGGCGCCGCCCCGGGGTGTCGCGTGGTTAACGGTTTACCCATGCGGAGATCGGAGGGTAGCCTCTCTGAAGTACGCCTTGAGGTCAGTTATAGAGGGGGTCTCCATGGTGGCACAGACCGTGGAGATTTTGGTGTCTTTCTCTTCTTTGACCCCGGGATGGCAGGCTGACGCCGACGGTTGCGCAAGGGGGTCCAAATCATGTCTCCGCGCAAGCAATACCCATTTCTTGGTATTGACCCTGCTAGTTGAAGGAAAGACGATGAAGGACATAGCCCATTTTACATAAAAAAGGAAGTCGATAGGATATGTGGCTCGGTTAAGAATGCAACCAGACTTAGAGATGGCAGGTCGAGGTGATGAATGGAGATCAGTCTCAGAAGCTGTTGAAGGCGAATTTGTTGCGCTCCTACCCTATCCGGGTAGCCCCACATAAGACCTTGAACTCGTGTAGAGGAATAGTAACCAATTCCAGCCTGGACGATCTCACCAACGAAGAAATCGTCACCTGCCTCTCTGATCAATGAGTCTGCCAAGCATACCGGTTAACTCGGAAACAGGCTGGTAAAGAGTGCGCCTTACACACAGTATTCCTTACGTTCATGGGCAATCAGCTATCAGCTGCCAGAGTACATCTACTGCGGTTACGAGCGTGCCGCAGCACGACCGTATGTCCCGAATCCCATGCGCTGTTTTCAGTGTCAGAGATTCGGGCATACCAGGACCTCGTGTAACCATCCTGCAGCTTGTGAACGTTGCGACTTACCGGCACACGAAAACACGGCTTACACTCGGGACCCATTCTATGTGAACTGTGGAGGTAACCATCTGTCGAGCTCACGTCAGTGTCTTAAGTTCTCGGACGAAGAGAGCATTCAGGAGTTGCGCGTTAAGGAGCGCCTGACCTTTATTGAAGCGCGTCGGCGCTTTGAAGAGCTGAAGCCTGCCACCAGCTTAGCTTATTCTTCGGCAGCTCGTCGCACTCCTGTTGCTACTGTCGGCTTGCAATACGTTAGTGTTGCAAATGCCTCAACTCAGACTGACCTGCCAGCTAGCACTCCAGCACTGTTTCGCAAAAGCCCAGCGTCCACGACATCTTCCGCCGTGCAGACCACAGTTTCCAAGCCGTCCACCAGCTGTAACGACCCTATCGACGGAAGTCTTTCCAGACATAAAGTTCGAGCCAGCAGCCGCACGTCTTCTCAGAGATCCCGCTCTCGCCCTGCGAGTCGTAGGGGATCTTCTGCCTTGCACACCTCCGAGGAATCGCCAGAGGACGGCGACTTCCACATCGTTGGTCCTAAGTCAGCCAAGGTGAAAAAGAAGAAAAGATGACGACTAGCCATTAGTGCTTTTTCACTATGGAAATAATCCAGTGGAATGTTAATGGGTTCCGGGCACGTGTTCCGGACATACAGCATCTAATTTCTCAACGCTGTCCATCCATCGTCTGTCTACAAGAAACCCATTTGCAACCTCATCACGCACTCCATCTTCGTGGATTTGTGGCCTTTAGACATGACTCTGCAGCTGATCGACGGGCAAGCGGTGATGTTACTATTCTGGTGGCCCATACCATCTCTGCCACTAGCATACCACTAAACACACCGCATCAAGCTGTAGCGGTACGTGCACAGCTGCAGACCCTCAGTTTCTCTTTCAGTAATGTCTATCTGCCACCGGTCAGTGTCGTACACGAGAACGATCTTCGGGCTCTCTTAGCACAGATTCCCTCATTCACTTCCACAACGACGTCTTCCCCACCATCGATGAACTGGTGGAGTATTTTACCTGTTCTGTCCTGCTCGCAGTGAATTCCAGCATTCCTCGTGGTTCTACTGCACCTCGTCAGTTCTTGTGCCCTGGTGGTCCGAGGAATGCAGTTTGGCTATTAAAGCCAGGAAGCGTGCTCTGCGTGGTTTTCAGTTCACATCCCACGGAGGAGAACTTGATTGCTCTTAAGCGTTCTCGTGCCAGGACTCGTTTTGTACTCCGCTGTGCAAAACGTACATCGTGGGAAACTTAAGTCTCTTCCCTCTCCCGTCGCACTTCGGCACAGAGGTTGTGGACTGCTGTTCGACGCATGTATGGCAAGTCTCGCCGAACTATGATTCCCGGTCTTGCCATAAATGGCTCGCTTTACACCAGCGAACAGGATATCGCCGACACCCTTGCTACTTCGTTTGCTGCTACTAGCCAAACGAATAGTTGCGACCGAGCTTTTATACCTCTCAAGGAATCTGCCCAGCGGACAGTTCTTGCTTTTAACAGTGACTGTTCTGAACCGTACAACGCACCCTTTACCGTGGCAGAGTTAGCGCACTCTGTGTCACTTGCTAAGGATTCCTCTCCTGGTCCAGATGACATCCATCGACAAATGCTGCTTATCGTCCACCTTCGGCTTTGTCCTTCCTGCTGGGCATTTATAACCGTATTGGGCGCGAGCAAGTTTTTTCCTCTTCCTGGCGAGTGGGTATTGTCATCCCTATTCCTCGACTTGGAAACGACAGGACACTTCCCTCTAGTTACCGCCCTATTTGCCTAACGAGTGTTGTTTGTAAGACCTTCGAATGGATGATTAACGCTCGTTTAGTTGGTGGCTAGAGACGCATAACCTGCTCAGCAATATTCAGTGCGGTTTTCGTCGCCAACGCTCTAGTGTCGACCATCTGACACGCTTGGAGGCCTAGATCCAAAATGCCTTTCTGCTGAAGAAGCATGTCGTGGGTGTCTTCTTTGATTTAGAGAAGGCCTACGACACCACCTAGCGCTATGGAATCCTTCCTGCTCTACCGGTTACGGTTTACACGGTCACTTAGCGCTGTTCATTTTAAACTTTTTACGACTTCGCCAATTTCGTGTCCGCATTAGTAATTCCCTGTCACAAGAAAAGATTCAGGAGAATCGTGTGCCCCAGGGGTCCATCCTGAGTGTCACGCTCTTCGCCGTAGCAATTAACGGAATCGCTGATGTTGTTCGTAGCGGAATGCCGATGTCACTGTATGTTGACGACTTTGCAATTTACTATCGCTCTTATAATCTCGAGCACATTGAGCGTCAACTGCAGCTGACCGTAACATAAAGCGCATACTGGGCCCTTCGCAACGGGTTTCAGTTCTCAGCTTCCAAAACTCAGTGTATCCACTTTCATCGAGTTCGCGGCGTACACCCTCCTCCTGATCTTTATTTGCGTGGCACACGTCTACCGTTTGTTTCGCCTGCACTTCGACAGTAAGCTGACGTGGGAGCACCATATTCGCCAACTTCTTTCTTCCGGTGATCGCTCACTTCAAGGACTCCGCCTTTTATCGGGAGTTTCTTGGGGCGGTGATCGTACAGTTATGTTACGATTGTATCAATCACTGGTGCGGTCAAAGCTAGACTACGGTAGTTTTATCTATGGCGCGGCGTCCGCCTCTAAACTTCGTCTTTTAGACACTGTACACCATGCTGGTAGCCGTCTCGCTACTGGGTCGTTCGGCACCAGTAGAATTGAGTGTCTGTATGCTGAGTCTGGAGAACCACCACTGTTGGTCCGTCGTTCGGTTTTATTGTGTTCTTATGTTGCAAGGTTGGCAGCCCATCCTGGTCACCCTTCTTTTAAAACTGCCTTGCGTCCTGAATTCGCTCACCGTTATCTGCGCAACCAACTATATCCAGGCCAAGCGGCATTCGGTTCCACGAACTACTCGACCAACACGGCCTCCGCATGCCTGCTGTAGAGCGACACTCTCCTGGTCGCTCTGTTCCTTGGTTACTCCAGCGTGCACGATTCGACCTGGAGCTCTCAGGCTATGCCAAGTTATCCACCCCGCAATGGGTGTATCGCCAACTGAACTTCTGGGCCGCCACCGGACTTAAACCACTGTGTTTATCGATGGGTCCCAGGTGGGTGGAGCTACGGGATGTAGTTTTGTTTGTAACGACGCGATGCACCAGTATCGACTTCTGGATCAGTTCCGTATACACTGCCGAGCTGTTTGCTATATTATTTATTTTTTATCTCTAACTCAGCTCCCGGCAATTTTATCATCTGCTCAGACTCCCTGAGTGCGATTGAGTCTTTGGCAGAGTTCATCGGCACCTCAGCGTTCGTTGTAAAAATACAGACACTCATTTCGCAATTGCTCTCACGTGGATACCAGTTGCTTTTTACCTGGACCCCAGGCCATGTAGGTATTCCCGGCAATGAGGAAGCGGATGTGGCTGCTAAAGCTACATGCCGTTTGCCGGATGCTGCCACACACTCTGCCGTATGTAGATGTGCAGCGTTATTCCCTCGACATCTTTTGTGGATCTGGCAGCAGTCATGGGAGGCATTCTCTGGCACTCAATTGCGGACCATTAAGGACAACGTAGCTCCCTGTATGACATTCTGCAGGAACTCCAGGCGGGCAGAGGTTATTCTCACCCGCCTGAAAATAGGTCACACACGGGCGACCCATGGGTACCATTTGCGTGGGGACCCGGCGCCTGTCTGTCGTACGTACAATATCCAACTTTCTGTGGCCCATATCCTTATAGACTGTCCGCAATACGCTCGTGAGCGTCAGTTGGGTGATGACACAGTGTCTGCCTGAAAGGCGCTGCGGTTCGTTGCCCAAATTGGGTTTTCGAAACAAGTATAACTTGTTTATTAGTTGTTTGAGATTTTTAACTTTTTAGAATTCGTTTTCACGTTTTAGCCTTTGTATTTTAGGTTTTACTGTTTTAACTGTTTACTTTTAATGTCTTTTTGGATTTGACCTTTTACCCATTTTAGTGAATGTTTTTTTCCCTCAAAGTTTTTAACTTAGTGCACTGACGTGGCGTTTGGTTTTTTTACGTTTGCGCTTTTAGTTGCTCTTTTAGCCCTCATATTTTAGGCAGCTAACTGCGAGTTTGGGCTTTTTTATATTCTGACCTAGGGCCCAAATGACCTAGCTGTCGACGGGCTCCTAAACTCCAGTCATGCATCCATCCGTCCGTCCGTCCCTCCCTCCCTCCATCCATCCATCCATCCATCCATCCATCCATCCATCCATCCATCCATCCATCCATCCATCGATCCATCCCTCCCTCCCTCCATCCATCCATCCATCCATCCATCCATCCCTCCATCCCTCCATCCATCCATCCATCCATCCATCCATCCATCCATCCATCCATCCATCCATCCATCCATCCATCCATCCATCCATCCATCCATCCATCCATCCATCCATCCATCCATCCATCCATCCATCCATCCATCCATCCATCCATCCATCCATCCATCCATCCATCCATCCATCCATCCATCCATCCATCCATCCATCCATCCATCCATCCATCCATCCATCCATCCATCCATCCATCCATCCATCCATCCATCCATCCATCCATCCATCCATCCATCCATCCATCCATCCATCCATCCATCCATCCATCCATCCATCCATCCATCCATCCATCCATCCATCCATCCATCCATCCATCCATCCATCCATCCATCCATCCATCCATCCATCCATCCATCCATCCATCCATCCATCCATCCATCCATCCATCCATCCATCCATCCATCCATCCATCCATCCATCCATCCATCCATCCATCCATCCATCCATCCATCCATCCATCCATCCATCCATCCATCCATCCATCCATCCATCCATCCATCCATCCATCCATCCATCCATCCATCCATCCATCCATCCATCCATCCATCCATCCATCCATCCATCCATCCATCCACAAAAGTTAATTATGAAGTTCACTGTAAAATTTGCATTGCGACATTTTCGATTGCACGTGGTGGAAACTCGGATATTTTCGAGCATGAGAAATCAAATAAACTGACTTCTTCTGCTGCTGTTGCAACCTCTAAAACCAGTGACTTCTTCACCAAAAAAATAATGGGTGAGTTTGTTTGACACATCCGCTTATGTTGTTTTACATGTATTATGTATTTAGAGCTGTAAACAAATACCAGCATAAACACGCTTCAATGATTGGCTAATGGCTAATAAGACTTTCAGAATGTAGTGATCAGTTGATCACAACCTTTTCAGACATCTCGTGTTTCAACGAAGAAAAAATCGTAGGCTTATTGCTACAGGATGTGTGTCTTAGTTACAGATGCAACTTATACATGTTAAAAGTTGGCCAGTCTCTTCGAGTATTTTTTACTAATCTGATCCATCTCACATGTTTAGCCCACGGCCTACACCGCATTGCCGAAGAGATACCACTCTTTCCATCAGTTAACAAAGTAATATCAAGCAGGAAAAAGGTGTTTTTAAAAGCGCCTGCTTGTGTACAGTTGTACAAAGAACGTGTGTCTTCCGCGGGAAGCAATTCTCACAAGATGGGGAACATGGTTATCTGCAGTGTCATTCTACCAGGAGAACTTGAATCAAGTGAAAGCTGCAGTCACAAGTATTGGTGATGCTCGTACTGCATGTGGAACCAAAAGTTGCATTTGAACGTGAAACTGCATATCAAGATATAAATTTTATCCATGCACATTACTCTTCTCTTTCAAAGGATATTAAGGGTCTAGAAACTCGCGGTGCACACATACACGAGTTTCTTCAATTGTTTGACAAAACAATTTCTTCTTTCCCAGTTTCTGGTGAAACTGTGAAAAAGTTAAAAATAAACTCAATATGGTGTTGGACTCAAACCCAGGACTAAAGTAGATCCAAGTTATCAAAACACTTAATGGAACAGACAGAATGCCAGATGAATGTTCCGAGAAGTGTATAAGTAGTGCCCAATCACATCTGTTGTGGTGGGACGATAATTTCCAGCGTACAAACTTATTCTGTCTGACAATAGAAACTCCTTAACCCCTGAAAACATCAAGACTTTTATACATACTGTGTTTCGTCACTCAGCAAGGAATGACAAATGTATTGGTGAGATAAAATACAATATTTACTTTATAAGTGCATATTCTTATATTTTAGTGCATATTTTTGACATTTTAGTGCATAATGTCCCAAAATTAGACCGACAAACTTTAGGAGCTGATAGATAACATTACTTTAAACACTGTTTGTTAAGGAAAGTTTTTTGCTGCGGTGCTTCGTTTAAGCGCTAGACGAGTTAATGTCATAGATTACTGTCTCCCACCCATTTACAGCAAAATCAACAATGCAAATTAGTAATCAAAATTAGACCAACAAACTTTTAAACCAGAGAAATGGCTGGTGTCTTTACGAGAGTACAGCCGAATAGGGCACATCGATGCACTCTTTGTGTTAATCGCAATGAGCGTGCGTTCCAACATTTACTTTGAATAGTAAGGCTGCGATTAACTGTAAACAATGAGATTTTGTGTTTTGTTTATGTGTTCTGTTTTTGTTTCTTGGGTTAAAATTATGTACCTTACTACGATAAATGCATTGTTGATTTTGCCGTAGATACTTAAACTGGGTGGGAGGCATTAATCTATGACATTAACTCGTCTAGCGCTTTAACGAAGCACCGCAGCAAAAAAAAACTTTCCTTAACAAAAAGTGTTGAAAATATTATTATCTATCAGCTCCCAAAGTTTGTCGATCCAATTTTGGGGCATTCTGTAGATCCGGGCCCTTGTCATTACTAGATAAAGAGTAACATTTTAGATCAAAGAAAGACAATGCTGCCAATATAACAAATAGGTTAATTCTACAATGAATTGCTGCGATACATTTTATTGAGGTAGTGACGACTTGTATTGTAAGCACATATTGCAAGCGCCATGAGAAATTGATGAAAAGTAAAAGCTTATCAAACTAAGTGAATTATTAAACTGAATAAACCAGCAGGTGTCTGTATTTAAAGCTACTGCCTTTACAGAGCATTACATCATCGAAGCACAGGTCTAAACTGATACAGAAATACTTTGTCTTTAGCGCTTACGTGTGCTGGTTAGAGAATGCATTATATTCCACTTAAAAATTCAAAACCCAGATTTCATCAGAATACATATTTTGAGGTCCCTGAACCCAAAAGAAGCATTTTTATCTAAAAAATACTGTATCAGAGAGAGAAGACATGGATAATACATGAACGAAACGCCGGTTGCACTAAACATCGTGTGTAAGCTTAGCATTTTTCAAGGATTCAGCACGATAGTCGGGGACCCCGACTATCCTTAACTTGAAAAATATTTCATTTCTTGTGCAGTTTCTTTCATTCTTTTTTAATTCTCAATTTACCGTTTCTGATTAATATGTCATATGTTAAACATATTTGCTTGACCAATACACATATATATTTATTTATTTATTTATTTATTTATTTATTTATTTATTTATTTATTTATTTATTTATTTATTTATTTATTTATTTATTTATTTCTCTATGAGTCTGCATCTGCTTTTCATCTAAATTTTGTATACCTAGTAAACCATTCATAGATAAAATATTACGGCTAAAGAATTTATCTCATTTAACTATATAATTTGTATACCCCCTGAATCCAAAAAAAAAAAGTATTTTTAGAAAAAGGTCCGTGTGTGTGCGTGTGTGTGTGCGTGTGTGTGTGTGTGTGTGTGTGTGTGTGTGTGTGTGTGTGTGTGTGTGTGTGTGTGTGTGTGTGTGTGGACAGCATAACTCAAAAACGAAAAGTCGGTTAAAAACCAAAGTTGGTATTATATTTAGTGTCTTTCAGGGATGCGACTCGAAGGTTTTGAAGAATAATAACCCCACCCTAAACTACCCTTTAATGGAAAATTTTTCGAAAATTTTGTTTTTTTTTTGAAAATGGTTCTAACTATTTTGATTAAAATGACATGTTTAAGATATTTTTATGACAAATGAAAGGTATATTTTGAATTGTCTGGCTATGGCCTATGTAGTCCTGTTTACTCTGGATGACTTTTGAATAGCTCATAAACCGTAAGAGGCAAAAAATCTTAGTATACAAAAAATGTGAAACTCGCTAAAACACACAATTTATGTCTGAATAAATATTTTGTAGAGTGCACCATTCCGGAGATATTCCTTGTTATTTGGGTCAGTTTCGGAAAACTTAAAACTTAGTGAAATGGAACATCGCTGTTCATTTTTTTATATGTTAAGCGTGGAAAGACAACGGGATCTCAAAGATTTAAAATATTTGACTATCACTCAAAGCCTACTGTATTCCCATATTTCCCTTACACCTACAAGGAAATAAAAAGATAATTTGTACAAATGCATATCTCTACTAACACGAAGAAGATATAGGAATAAGGGTTTGTAAGAATGGTCAGTACAAGAGTAGAGAAAGTCATGTGAGTGCAACACATCAGTTTTTTTTAGAATACTCTTTATACTTCAAACTTATCTAGATTGAACTATAATACTATATATGAAGAGTATTTGAAAAAACTACAACTAATTGTTGCTTTCCGCGTGGTTTTCGCCAGTAATGTAGGAATAAATTATAAGAACTGCGATTAGTTGTGTTCTGTTTTCAATATTGTGACGATCTACTGAAGCTAATGGATAGGAATTCGCTAATTTTATAATAAATACATAGTTCTCGGCATAACCAGTCCGGATACTAGGTAGCGAAGCTAAACACCAACACTTAGTATACATTATAATTTAGGAGTTAGAACTACAGGTCGTTTCGAAGGAAGTCCTAAAAGGATCAATCGTTAAGAAATAATGAAATTGACATCACAATTTTGAACAAGTAAGAAGCTACCCCTCGTTAACTTCGAAGATTAGTTCCATCCTTTACCTACACACCAGGACACAGTCAATTAATGCAACCAACCTAGCGCAAAGTAAAACCAAATTACAGTTAAAGAATACCTAGAATACCTACATACACTAAATACGCAACAGTTGTGTATGCAGTGAAGCCTGTAATGTTTAATTTGGGATTACGTTTACCCGAAAAAAATCTGATGTGTTGCACTCACCATGACTTTCTGCGGTCTTGCACTAACTATTCTTACAAACTCCTATTCTTCTATCTTCTTCATGTTCGTAGAAAAACTTAAAACAATCATTTTGTTGCTTAACGACGCTGTAAATTGCTAGGATCACATCAGCGTCGTCGGTGTGCCGGAATTTCATCCCGCAGGAGTTCTTATACATGCCAGTAAATCTGACATGGAGCTGTCGTTCTTAAGCACACTTAAAAACCATCGATCTGGGCCGGATATGAAGCCACGACCTTGGGATCAGTACGCCAGCGTCTAACCAACTGAGCCACCCAGACCGACATTCATGTTTGTGGAGATAAACATTTGCAGAAATTATCTTATTGCTTATTTTCTTGTAGGTGCAAGGTGCATGGGAATACAGTAGGCTTTGAGCGATAGTCCGATATTTTAAGGCTGGTTCCTATAGGAACGCTTTTAGATTGCACGGCTAAGAGATAATAAAGTGAATAACGACTTTCCATTTGACAAAACAAAGAATTGCAAAATTCCGAATGGTTCACTTAAAAAAAAATGCATTTGGACTTGACTTCTTCTTTTCCTGATTACGCACCCCTTATGTAGGACTTCAAGCCCCTACGACTTCAAGCCAGTGCCTAGGGTCAGACGCCTGTTGGGGAGCAGAGTGACCTCTGGACCAGACAGAGTGTAAAGCAATGGGTAGCTGCTAGAAATGTAACATTTAAATTAAAAGATGTTGAAAACCTCTGCAGGCAGAGATTTGAGGAAATTGGACAAATAGAATCGGAAAAGGCATACCGTCATGTCGAAGAAATTGAACAAGAATATTGGGATAAAGATGCCATATTGGAGGAAAGGCTTAATGAAGTTATTATCCAAGATAATGGAATGGAAAGCAGCGACGAAGATAACGAAAATAACAGCAATTCAGACAAGGAAGAACTGTCGGGAATAGAAGAAATGCAAGAAAGTTAAGTGGAAACAGTTATAGAGGTATAGTGTGTAATACGTGTGGCAGATATGACTGGAAGTGTGATAAATTGATTTGTAGTGTTGTACTACTTCAGCTCAGAAGCATGTGCGTAAATGCATGTCATCTCACAGCAGGCTGTACCTCCGCTCTCTCTCGATGCCAGCGTTCCCGCAAAAGGTGAGTAATGACTCGCACCCAACCTTTCATATAAAATTTTCATTCGTCAAGAAGTAACGCACGACCTATACAATCCTTACAGCAACTGATTGTATATCAGAGTGTAATGGTACAGATTGGGTGTATACGCCAACTCTGACAAGTATCATAGCGCCGCTGCGTGCCGGAACACCCTCTTCTGGTGTGACATCACACCGCACTGGGGTGTATCGCCTTAGATGGAAAGCGTCTTGAAGACGCAGGTTAGTCTCTTGCAAACATGCGACCAAGGGTTCGTTCTCTTTGAGCAAAAGCTCAAGTTCTGTTCGTTGTGTTCAAATAGTGTGTTCTATTGTGGGATAACCATATTAAATCTGTGTGGGATAAGTATTGCAAGGTAACTGTGTATTACCTTGTGGTAGACGGTGGTCGATTCAATTTTGCCCTTTTGTGATCTTTTGAGCTTATACTCTTCTCAGCGTTATCCTGCCTCTTTTTCACTGGGATTCTCCCAGCATAGGCAGGATCTTCTTGCATCTCCTCTACCGAGGAGGTGCATCTCCCCATAGCAAACTTCGATTCGAGAGCCTCCAAGCGTTTGCTAATGGATACCGAAGATGAAAGCCGCCGGTCTGTGTCCATCCCAGAGGAATCCTTAGAAGAGGATCTTCTCGAGGGCATGAACGCTGGCCCTTCGTTCCCTTTGGTTTACTGGGAACAGGCACTTTTTTCATTGAGAAAGTCAGATCTTACATACTGTTTCTTCAATTTCTTCGGTGAAGCAATATAAATAACGGGCTCATTCTTGCCATTGTTGTAGATTGGCAATTTGGACGGTGACCTAGTAGAGGTGTTCTTTTCCTTTATGGTCTTGCTAGGAGACGTAGATTTACCTATAGATGTTGAAGGCTTTGGAGCTGTTCTTGCTACGAGAATTTTTTTAGAAATTGTAGCCCTGATTTGATCGTTGGTTTGTGTAGCGTTTCCCACTTCTGTACCGGCCTAGCTGCAACTGAGCTATAGGTACCGGACTTTGGAGGGGGGGGGGGGTGTCGGATACTCAGGAGTTTCCGAGCTTCCGAGAAGGACACCTCCTTGACTCGGATTTCCTGGATTGCCCTTTCCTCCAGGACAGCCGCTGCAGTTCACACAACTGGGAGGCAATGAACATGGAGCGTCGTGAACGACGCCTCCACAGTTGACGCAAGTAGCTGCTCTGTTGCACAGTTCACTTGTGTGTCCAAAGTGGTTACACTTAAACCACCTGATCGGGTTGGGGATGTATGGTCTCACCTGTATCGCTTCATATCCTGCCTTAATCCTTTGAGGGAGAGCTACCCGATCAAAGGTCAGGAACAGGGTACGAGTAGGCTTCAATTCACCGCTTTGTTTGCGATGAACCCGATAAACACAGGTAACACCTTGATCTTCTAGGTTTTCCTTAATCTTTTCAACACTAATGCGCGGATATTAACCACACCGCGTGAGGAGTTCAATGTTTTATGGAGGTCAACACGTACTGGATACCTGGCTAACATATTTGCTTTTTGTAACTTTGCTGCCTGGTCTGCTGAATGAGCTTCAACCAGGAGCGTGCCATTGCGAGATCTCGTGCATTACTTCACTGGACTAGCTATGTTATCCAGGCCCTTCTGGATTACAAATGGGCTCACCGATAAAAATGTTTTCCTTCCTCAGTTCTACAGATAAAAGTAGCGAGGACCACAAGACTCAACTACTTCCTTTACACTTTGTTTATTGTTTTTTAATCTTCCACCATTGCAAATGTCTCCGATGGCATGCTCACATCCTGGGCGCCACCCCGGCTTAGATGAGAGTCCTGGCCTGGACCTTGCTCACCCTAGGGTCTCACCTCACAATGCATAGACAGAAGGACCCAATCGCCTTCAGGAGTGCATCAGCTCATGCAGTGGCCCCTCCCCGGGACTGACCTTTATCAGTGGATACGAACACAGATCCTACATGATAACCAGGGGCTGGGACATACACGGTTACCCAGTCACCCCTTGCGTCTCCCCATCCAGCTACAACCCTCGCGTAGGTTATCCATCAGACTGTGTACAGGGAGGTATACCAAGGCGCGAGGTCAAACACACAAGTCGACCAAAGTTGATTGAGCGTTTGGCAGGTGCCCTCTGACCTTTTAGAGGAACCCAGTCGAGAGTATGGCTCGGGGCCCCGGGTACGCCAAACCTAACGTAGTAGGACCCCCTGGGAGAGTGTGATTTCGGATTCCTCTTCTCCTAGATGAGTCATCGACCAAGAGTACTGAGCCTCATGTACCCGTTTTGGAATGTTCTTTGCTTCCCCTCACCTCTTGCCTACCTGTAGTAAAAAATGACACACTTATTAGGCCGTCTGGATCGGGTATTGAGCCCTTCCGCCACGTCAAGGCATTTCTTCGGAGGGGTTTAAGATCGGCAGTGTTTAATTCAGTATTCACAAAATTCTGAATGCGCGTTAAAGTAGCCTTTAAGGTAGCTCGTTTTTTGGCTGATACTCGTCTGTTGGCTTCATTCATGTTAATGGTATTTTGTTACCGCAACAGGAGCAAGAATAAAAATGTAGCTAGTTAAACAACGTATTATTGTGTTGTACAATGAATTGTCTTTCAAGAGCTTAGTTACTTTCCTGACGTATGACGCCCGATGTAAGCTTGCGGCTTTAGGCACTAGATGTCGCTAGTTGTATGTCAACGGTCGTGTCGTTCTCTTAGTTTTGTGATGAGAGTTTGGCGCCATTTCATAACTCACTCGATATCACTTCCCATTTCAATGTAATCATGCAGGTTTATACGTAAGCGTCTGTAATCCATTATGCAAATCAATTACTTTGCCTTTAGTAGGCCGTATCTTGGAGTTTAAACGTAAATCCATCCGGGCCGTGAGGACCATGCATGCACTTTACACTGTCGGACATTTTATTAGACTTAATACACAGGCTTGCCAATATAACAAATAGAACTACTTTCACAAGTTGAATTTCCCTAACAAATATATAAAATCACTTGGTGCTATACCAGAGGAGTATAACTAATTAATTATATTCCCATTCTTGAAGAGTTAAAAACTGAGTTTACTTCACACAGTTACCATGATTTCAGGAATCTTGAGTGACATTTCAATGTTTGTTAACTCTTACTGTAGATGTAGTCAATATAAGAATTAACTTGCAATGTGAACTCATAGATTTACTAACGGATCTAGTGACAACAAATAACTGTAGAGATTTAGTTGGCACAGACGTATTCAAAGAACTCTGTGAGGTAATATATGTTGGCTTGAGAGAACTTGCTGCTTCTGTTACACTTTTATAGCAATGTTTTGATCCACATATACCTGCGAACATTTTTTCTCTGATGAACATAAATCAAAACTGAAATCTCGCGTTTCAGATAACCACCCTTGGCGCAGCTGCATATTGCTGTTACAGATATTTTGCCAGAGTCTGAACGTCTTCTCATATGTTCGAATGATAATTCATGTGTGTAATTCCGATTTCACTTAATGAAAGTATGATCACCTTTTTCTGTTTGAAACAAACGAGCTGATCGTTAACTGTATCAATCCGCCTCTGCCAACAGTTCAAGAAGCGGGGAAATATCGCTCCCACAACCAGCAAGAATTTAGGTGGCTTGCGTGCACAGTGGCTTCGGAGCAGACCCTATGCTGCTCTAGATGTTTCAGAACTCTCCACTGACAGAGTCAGATTCGAAAGACACGTCTATATTACGTTTTGAAGTCATTGTATCCATTGCAGCAAAATTACTGTAGTAGCGAAGGATGGTGCATGCAATAGGCAGGTGATAAGGTAAAAATTGAAAGTTGGTGACTTGTAATGCCAGTACAATATGTCATTAATTCATAAATGAACACGCCGTGTTAATTCCATCGATACTTTACTTCGTTTTGATAGTGTTATTTACAAGTAAACAAGTAAAGGGGCCCTAATTACCTAGCTGTCGACGGGCCCTTAAACCCCACTCACTCATTATGTATAAGTAAAATAATATTTACATACCTGATAATTGTGTGATTCTTTTGATAATGACAAAGATAAACTTTAACTCAAGAACTACAGCGAACGGGCTAATATTCACAAATTACCTAAAAAGGAGCATTTAACGTTTTATAGACTCCAAATATTATAAGTAAAACACATTTAAAAATAATTTACGTTTTGGCTGGGCATAGCATGACCACCTGTATAGCGCAGTTGGTAGCGCGCCTGCCTCTGGCACGGAATACCTTGGTTCGATCCCCGGTACCGGCATGGGATTTTTCCCTCGCTGGAAGGTCTGGTACGGGGTGCACTCAGCCTCGTTAGGTCCCTGAGGGGCCAACTGACGAGCTATCCTGATAGGAAGGTAGCGACCCTAATAGGTCAAGTAGTCACCTTAAGGTAGGAAGAGTCGGCGTGCTGACCCCCGCCACCCCCATCCTGTACTCTTTCGTGACCTTGACTGCGGCTGGAGGACGCAGCGGCCGGGTGAATGAGGGTAACTTTTGCATCGAGGAGATACCCTAGGGATTATATTATGGGCATAGCATACATATATATTACCTAGCGACACAATACCACTATTTACAGAGTAGTGGTTTAATGATTGATTCATTACCATCATTATCAAAGTCTAAAGTTGGTGGTGGTGGGACTGGGACTTGGAGTGGTGGTGGTGGGAGTGGTGGGGATGGCAGTGGGAGTGGTGGTGGGAGTGGTGGTGGCGGGAGTGGGAGCGGGAGCGGGAGCAGGAGCAGGAGCAGGAGCAGCCGTCATAATTGACATTTAATCCCTATAGGGAAGTTAGCCTTACATTTATCTGAACTCTGTACTTTAAAATCTAGTTTAAGGCAGTTTCCATCTCTTCGTGGATTCAATGAAGGACTAAAGCATTATACTAGAGAAAATGTTAAGTGACCTATATTTATTGCCATCTCGTATTATATGTGCTATGTTGGGACACTAAGGGTGGTCATCTTACGTACGTTGAAATAGTATAGATGCCCACATTTAAATTTCTTTGAGAAGCCGGAGAAAGAAAATCGGGGTTGGGGGCGTACTTTGGTCTAGGTATCTCCAAAGATTTTTTTTAATCAAATTATTTTTCACTCAATATTTGACAACACGCTTCTCCGACACACATGTTGAAGGTCTCGCACGGCCCTTGCGGTAGAATGTGTAGATCAAGAAGTGAACAGATGACAAACTTTCCCGTCTCGACCGGGCGGAAGCTATGTGTTACGTAAAATGTATACGGTAATGCAAAACAAATGTTAACGTTTGATGGTGGAGAACTCTTTACAATGAAAATACGGACTTGTTTAGATTCATAGTATGGAAAACACAAACGTGGGTGGACTTAGCGGACTTAATGGACCTAAAAGCGTGTATTTCCATCCAAATACTTTTTCAACCTGCTATAGATTAGTGATGGAGAAATTAAGGGACATAAAATGGAATTAAACTTCTGGCAGATCGTCGTTCTTGAAAATACACTAACCTTTTGACGTCAGCGTTCTCTTCTGACCTTACTATGTTTTGAAGACTCAAGATAACGTGATCTGTAAGTCACTCACATGAGATAGCAGCTGCAAACAAAATTTATTGGTAGTTCAAAATCCATTTTAGAATAATATTGAAACTTAAGATAGCATTTGTACATAGCAAATTTATAATTTTGTTTTTCTTCTCCACTTTACGGCATGACACAATGTCCGGTCTGTCTCACAGTTATCCCCTCCAACTCTTCCTGGGTCAAGCGACATCCTTCCTTTTGATTAATATCGAAATGCAGCCTTAGGCAATATGAATCTGACATAACATTTATAACATCGGAAACTATTTAAATTAATGTTTCCAAAATAAATCTGAACATTTTCAATCGTTTTATTTTTACTCTTGTATAAGCTTTACTTAAACTAAATTTGCCTCAACTGTGTAAAATAGCATAAGGATAGAATATCTGCAGAGCCTTGATTAACAAATGTTATTTAATTAAGCTTGAATTATGCATATCCAGAGCAATCTCATTTCCGGGTTGAATTCAACATGGAAACACGGAAGTGGGAATGTACAGCTTGATTATTTAGACCTGAGCCTGTAGAAACGCAGAGGAGAAGGTATTCTAGGATGGGGGAGAAAGGCTGGCAGTATTCTTCTTACCTGCTTTTGTTACCGGCATTGTGAACACACACGCTACTCGGCTACTACCGACTCAAAACCCCTCCCAGAAGATTGTGGACTACTGTGCTTTTCAAATGGGAAGGAGTTTGTCCTTGAGCGCCTCCAGGCTAACAACCAATCGGAGTCCTGCTGAGCTGTCATATTGCTTCCCCCTTAAGTGGGGCTTGACGCGCGCCAAGTGAATCCGTCAGGACAGTGTGCGAATGATAGGGAAATATGAAAAGAGTGGGGGTAATGAGCTTGCAACGCTGTGCACGTAAATGTATCTCATTGGTTGCAGATCACAACTCTTCCCATTTGAAAAGCACAGTAGTCCAAGGCAAACCGGCTCCCGCAGGACCTCGTGCTTCGGCGCCGTCGGATCCCTTGGGTCACTACGGCGAAGTATCTCGGGGTCACGTTGGACCGGCGGCTAACGTATAGGCATCACGTCAGGGGCAAAGTACTACAAGGTCATGTAGCCCTACGGCAGTTGTATCCCATCCTCAGCTCCAAAACCATGCCCATTCGCCTGAAACTCCAGCTGTATCGTGCGATCATCCCGCCTCTGGTCCTGTACGGATGCGAGATCTGGGGAGTGGTGGCAAAGTCCACCTTCATCAGACTCCAGACGTTGCAGAATCGGGCATTAAGGATGATCTACGACACTGGTTGGAGATTTCCTGCCCACATCCTTCACGAACATTCCGGCATCCCGTACATTGTCGACGTGATTAAAACCCGCGCTCGAACAATGTACAACAAACTCCAGAACCACCCTAATCCACTGGTGAATACTCTGGGACAATATGACCAGAGAGAGCCTCGCCGACTACCATCTAAAAAATTGCCGAAGGACATCTTAAGTCCAACGGTCTAATTTTCGCAGATGGGAAAGGCAAAATGAATATCTGTACTTAAAACAGAGTAAAACGCCTAACTCAGATCACCTCTCAGTGAGTGACTGACGGCCAGAACCAGGAGGAGATTAGCGCGTCACCTGATTGACTAACCAGCCAATCAGCATGTATGGGCAGTGCCCGTTCATGGACCAATCCCTACCATCATCCATCTTGTCCCTAAAATACCCCTGATCCCAAACATTCCCAGAGATTAAATCCCTGTAGACCAAAACACCATACTATCGCGCAGGTAAAGCCGTATAACGGCTAGGTACTGCGGTAAAGACACTTCGGGTGGGGGAATAAGCTTCCCCACTCGACTCGAACTGCCTCTGGAGCCTCTGGACTGCGCATACAGTAATATGAAAAAAAAATCATACTGTACACAATACGTGTTGAATTCCCCCATGGAAACGTACTATATGTCAATAGTAGATCTAACCTAACAAAGATACTACTTATAACTAAAGTTCTAAAACATTTGTTATATTAACATTAAAATATAGCCTAAATGTAAATAAACACTACAGATACTGAAAAGCTGAAAGTACGTGTATGATAATAAATTTCAGTTCGGGAAAACAAGCAATATGAACCTTAGTACCCCTTAGCAGCAGGGTAGCTACAAGCATTAATTTTAGGGAAATATGAACGTGTATGATTAATATAATCTTTAGTTCAAATTTGAATTATGCAACAGCAGCCACGCCCACGTCAACAAATGACAGCAGGGCAAACATGAAAACGCTTTTAAAAACCTGAAACTCTACATTATTTTTTGACTTATTAAACTAAAAATGCTGATTTTGGTCAATTTTGTTCATTTTACTATACCCTCGCCTTAAGCAGGGCACGTTCTGAAATATTCAGCAGAGGTTTGCATACTTACCGCCACACTTAAACGAATCAGGTAAAATATAAGCATGGAATCTACAGCGTCGAAAGCTTGAAGCATAAAAGTCAGTGCCAGATGCTCGCTGGGAACGCAAAGTTGTAGTTGAAGGGTTAAAATGAATCCAGCTTTCTACGTACTAGGTATAACTTTACTTACACGGTTCACGAACTCTTGACCTCAGATCGAGGAGGGAGGGAAGACATTCCAGGAAGTTGCGCAAGTTATTTAGACTGTCTTTGGCAGAACGCGTACAAGGAAGAAACATAACGAGTTGTGTAATTAGAGCAATGTGCTGATAAGATAATAACGGGCAATTCTCTCTCCCTCTCTATATTTTTCCACTCTTTTTTTTTTAACTTAAAGAAATAAGGCAGAAGACTTCACACAAAGGTCCAGTCTGCGTTGTTGTTTGTTGGAGTGCATCTTTTTTGTGTTACAGCGCTTATTTTGTGAGTTAGTACAGTTCGATGTGTTTCTGATGCCAAATTACTATTCATAATAATTTTTAATTAATATTGCATTTCTTTTATTAACATAATATGTTTTAAATGGCATCCAAGCTTAAGCTGTAGGAACTATCGCATGAATTTTCTTCTGTATGTGAGATTGTGAAATACACGTCACCCACTCAATATGTAAGTATCGAGAAAAAGTTATGTAAAGGCGAGTGAACGGTATCGGCGAATATTAGGTACATTCAGTGAGACCGATCCATGAATTTTTCAAAATCCAAAATGCTCTTTTTCGTTACGTCTCACCGATTTCTCTAATATCATAAACACAGAACATTTTCATATGAAGAGTAATCTCTAAAACCACTGAACCGATTTTTACTTTCTGTACTGTGTACATACACTAAGTAGGGATTGTAAATTTCGATACCCAGATTTCACCGGAAAATATACTTTCAGACTACCTGATTACCTTTCCCCCCTCCCCACCCCACCCGCAAAAAAGAAGCGTGTTTAAAAGAAGGCGCGCGTGTGTTCTGTGAACAGCGTAACTCAAAAATGAAAAGTCGGTTAAATTCAAAATTTAGTTAAGGAGGTACGATTCATCTGGGGAATTTAATGTCGTACTGGCAAGTTGGCTATGGTAGCTTAGTGGTTAAAGCAGCCGCTCGATAAGCGGAAGCTCCGTGGTTCAAATCCCGGCTACAGCATTGAATTTTTCAGTCCTGATTCCACCTCCTGACCATTGCCCACACATAGCTTGTGTGTTTAAAAAGAAAAAACACCTGCAGTAAGCTTGTTGGCATAGATAAATAATAATTACGAAATTTAGTGTTTACCTTCAGCATCCTCCAAAGATGTGACACAAATCTTTTCACCCTAAACTTTAATACCCTAAATTAAGTAAAATTAATTATTTTAAAAAAGGTCTGTCTGTTAGACTTTGGGCAGTATAACTCAAAAAGCAAACTCCGGTTAGATACCAAACTTTAAGTTCAGCACCTTCCAAGAATCGACACGGAGATTTTCAAGAAAATCCCTCCACCCAAACTAGCCTTCGCATGGAACGTTTCTCAAAAATGTGGATTTGATGTGGAAATGATAAACGATCTTGATTAAAATACGATATGTTTAAATATTGACCGCCTCCGTAGCGCAGTTGGTAGTTCGATCCCCGGTACCAGTATGGGGATTTTTCCCCCGCTGGGAGGTCTGGCACGGGATGCACTCAGCCTTGCTAGGTCCCGGAGGGGCCAATTGAGGAGCTACTTGATGAAGTAGCGGCCCCAGGTCGTGAAGACCGCATCACTGGCTGGAAGGACACATGGCGCTGACCACGTACCCTCCTCCAGTACTACAGCCCACTGGGGGACGCAGCGGCTGGGCGGCAAGGCTTGGCTCTTCATATGCTGTCTGCCGTGGAAATGTACAAAATCTTACTACACAAAAAAATGTAGATCTCATTAAAGCACCCAATTTGTCCTTGTGTGTGTGCGTGTGTGTGTGCGCGCGCGCACGCTTTCAGATACCTACATATCTGCACGTTTCTCAAATGAGAATGTTATTCGTTTTTTTACTTTCTCTACTGGTAAGTAGGAGAAGCCAAAAATTCGATGTCGAGATTTCACCGGAAATATATGTTTTGAGACCTCTTGAATTAAAAAAAAAAGAGCATTTTTAGAAAAAAGTCCGCGCGCGTGTGTGTGTGTCAGTCTGTGGACAGCATAACTCAAAAACGAAAAGTCGGTTAAAAACCAAAGTTGGTATTTAAGTTTAATGTTTTTCAAGGATGCGACTCGAAGATTTTGAAGAAAATAGCCCCACCCTAAACTGCCCTTTACATGGAAAATTTTGATTTTCTTGAAAATGGCTTTAACGGTTTTGATTAAAATACCATATGTTTGAGATATTTTTATGACAAATGAAATGTGTATCTTGAATTTTCTGGCTATAGCCCCTGTAGTCGTATTTACCCTAGATGACTTTGCATAACTGGTAAACCGTTAGAGATAGACCAAATCATACTATACAAAAAATGTAGATCTTCCTAAAAATACACAATTTATGTCTGAATAAATTTTCTTGTAGGGTGAACCATTTCAGAGATATTCCTTGTTATGTGTGTGAGTTTCGGAAAACTTAGAACTTTAGCGAAATGCAACAAAGTTGTTCATTTTTTTATATGTTAATCGTGCACAGAGAACGGAATCTCAAAGCTTAAAACGATTTGACTGTCGCACAAAGCCTGCTGTATTCTAACACAACACTAACACAAATAAGATATGAGAATAAGAATTTGTAAGAATGGTTAGTACCAGAGTAGAGAAAGCCATGGGAGTGCAACACATCAGATTTTTTTTTCTCTCGGTCATACAAAGAGAGCGGACAGTTCTTCAAAATATTTGACTCGCTTAAAGCCTACTGTATTCCCAAATTCCTCTTGCACCTACAACAAAATTAGCAGTGATATAATTTCTTCAAATGTTTATCTCGATTAACGTGAAGTAGTTAAGAGGAATAAGCGTTTGTAAGCATAGGCTCTGCAGGAATGTTTAAGATATTTTCACGGTAGATTAAACTCATATCTTAATTTGCCGGGAGTGGTATCTGAAGTCCTCGTCGTTCTGGATGACTTGCACAACTGGTAAATATAGGAGATAGAAATGTAGGTCCCTTTAGTGCATGCAATTTCTCTTTCTTTTTTGTGGGAGATGTCCACTTTTGAGATATTCCTTCTCATTTTATGAGTGAAGAAACTCGCGAAGGCACACATGTGATATTTACTCTATTTGCATTAAAATATACCACCTCGAGAGGGACTTCACAAAAGGTATCCGCTGCCGATTTTACATTCAAGTACGTTAAACGTTTATTTTTTTGTGATAACATTAAAAACTGAGCCTTTTACCTAAATATTCTGATAATTTTTTCATGCGTACCCGTAATACATATGCTGAGCATAATTCTTCGTTTTATTTCTCTTTTCACAATAGTGCTGAGTGCTGGTTTTCACTTAAGCACTTTTCCTTCGGTTCAGTGCACTTGTGAGTAAATGTCATTTTGTCATCCAAAGGTAGGTAGATCAAAACTTCGTTCAACATTTCAAGATAATGTACTTATAATTCCAAGTTTCCTTGGCATCCAAGTTCGACTTTTTAATCCTATCTTCAATAATGAAGTAGCAAAATACCACTGTAATGATGCAATTACGGCAATACATCCGTAAAAACAGGTTTATTTTATGTTGGTTTTGTGGTGTGTCTGACCAAAATGATATGTGGCTGTTACCCACAAGTTGACCGGGTCATTATTTTCGCGCTCTGGTGTTGAGCACTCAAAGGAATTATGACTTTATCTTACGGTGGTTAACATGCGGGTTTACTCAGTAATTGCCTGCTAGTGTGTAGTAATTTGCACTGAAAAATGTAAAATTGCACCGGGGTGAATTGCACTGAGGATGACGGAGTTTGTGAAATTGTACCAAACACAAAATGTTAACTGCACTGCAGTGCTGGATTTATTATGTGTAAATAGCACTGATTGCCATTACTATTTTCGGACAGTTTTCTAGGCTGTACTCAATACTCATCAGACGTGGTGAATACGCGCTGCGCTAGAATGCGTGCAAATCTTTTCGCATTTCAATGCAAGCTTTAGTTCCTGTCATCCATCTTTATATGTATTCGTGGAAGAGCTAACCTCTTATGAGACCTAGGTGTATATAAAAATAAACAGCTCCGAAAAATAACACATAGGAAAAATTCTTTCACAATAAGTAAACAGCAAATCAATAAATATGAACAGGGTCAAATTGTTGTATGATTCTTGGCAGTTTATATTTTTAGACTCATCACTATACATAATTATGTTCTTACTCGTAAAGCTAGTAATCCGATTCTACCTAGGATTTACTGTTTACCAAAAACACATAAACAAGATAATAGCATGCGACCTATTGTTAATAGTACAGGTTCGCCTAGCTATTTATTAGCAACATGGCTGACGAAGAAATTTGGCACCTTGGAAAAATTTCAGTCTTGCAGTATTAAAAATTCTTTGGAGTTGATCACCAAGTTAAAGAATATCAAGCTACATGGTACAGACATACTGGTTTCATTTGTTGTTAAATCTTTGTTTACTAACGTTCCGATAAATAGTATAGCTGCTTTACTTGAAAAATGGTTAAAATCCATTCATTTATCAAATCTTATGATAGAAGATTTGATTATGTTGACTAATTGCTGCATAAATCAAAGTTATTTCACTTTCAAGAATCACTTTCATGAGTGTCGGCAGACTTTTTTCCAGGGGGGGGGGGGACACATGTTGGAAATTTGCAATCATATAAATATTAAATCATTATTTTACTGTCAAAATTTATAACATTTGTTGCAGATAGCCTATTAATTTGTGCTAAATAAAAATTCTCCTTTACATCAAAATTAAAATAATAGTTTAATAGTCAGTAACTGGCTGCACATTAAGTTCAACTTCCAAGGGGGGGCCGCGGCCCCTCCTTGCCCCCGTTTCGCGACGCCCATGTTCACTTTGTTAAACAAATGCATGGTTTGGCAATGGGTAATCCACTCTCGCCATAACTGGCAAATTTATACATGAGTTTCTTATAAGTGGAAGTAAAAACTACACATCCACAGATATTTAAGACTTGGTTTAGATACGTGGATGATATATTCGCAATAATTCCAGCTGACTGTATTGATAAATCATTGTGCATATTGAACTCTCAAGATGACCATATAAAATGTACAATGGAAATAGAAAGCAATATCAACTCCCTTTTCTGGATGTACCTATTACAAAAAATAATGGAGACTTAACCTTCAACATTTATCGAAAACCTTCATGTGGACAACTATATCAAACACAACATTTTCAACCAGTATTATATCAGCAAGCAGTATTCCGATGTTTGATACATAAGACTACTTCATGTATCATTGTCGAAAGAACAGTTTGCTTTAGAATTGCAACATATACATCAAGTAGCAATTGACAATGATTTCCCACTTTCCTTGGTTGACAGTATGTTTAAAAGAGCCAAGAAAAAAAAGTCCTGTTACATAATAGTTCAAACTTGAAACAGATTGAAAAAGATGTTACCTACAGGAAGGTTATTTTCATCCAGAACTATCTCAAAAATTTGAAAAGATTTTAAAATTATTTAACATGCAAGTAACCTACAAGAATAACTTCACCGTTAAAAATGCTTTAAATTCGCCGTTGTCTAAATATGTGGATGTTATGAAAAAATCCGGCAATTATCAAATCAATTGCCAACATTGTACAGGTATTTATATTGGAAAAACTAAAAGAAATCTAAAAATTAGACTACAAGAACATCAGAGAAATATAAAATTAAAACAAATGGACAGATCAGCCGTTACCAACCATTTCTGGAATTCCCAACATGATATTGGAAAGAAGTAAGAAATCTAAAAATAAGACTACAAGAACATCAGAGAAATATAAAATTAAAACAAATGGACAGATCAGCTGTTACCAACCATTTCTGGAATTCCCAACACGATATTGGACAAGAGATACAGTTATTAAAATCAATTCAAGAGTCTTCTCATTTAGATAGGTAGTTGGTAAAAAATGTACATCACAGCTAACAGAGAAAGAGTTGTTAATTTTGAAATTCCTTATTTCGACCCCATGCTGCAACTATTACTAACGTCAGATGAAGAAAGAAGAGTGATGCGGAGGCCCACCCAATAGATGTGCCAATTCCTCTTCAAGGAAGCTCCAGTTATCACCACCAAGAGATAGAAGAAAATCCAGCTACTTTGGGGCAAGAAGACGCCCGTAGCTTGCTTGCAGTCAAGATGAGAGGCCGCCTCTCGAATATCGCTACGCAGTAAGAACATAATTATGTATAGTGATGAGTCTAAAAATATAAAGTGTCAAGAATCATATAATATTCTTACATCACTCTAAACAAGACTCCATGTTATAGTATAGGGTCAAATTGATCGCTTCGCATTCGTCAAGAGCATCTGCTATTATTTTTCAAATTGAAGTAAAGAACAGTCAGTCGCGGTGCAAAAGCATACAAGCTTCGTCAGTGCAATCTGTATCCCGAGCTATAATGTTCCAGTGCAGCTTACACGGTAAGTGCTATTTACCATGTGTACGAGTAACTTTAATGGTCCAGTGCAGTTTCCAACCGCCCCACCAAAGCAGAATAAACTAGCGTCAATAAAAGACCGGATTAATGTAGGGCTTTTCCATTCGCAAGGTCACACAATTTCCGAGATAAGATCTTCGTTTTGTCCCGTTTCCTTGCCTCTGGGAGGTACTAAACAGTTTTGCAAGATTACAAAGAAGCGCTTACTGCGATTTAACAGAGAAATATTAAGTGCATAATTTATGACATGTAGTGAATTAACATATTTGAACTTATCTATGGACTGTCAAAATCGTTAGTGGCTTTTAATAAAACTTCCACGCATAATACGGAAGTAAATCGTGTAAATAATAGCCATCGGTGTCAAATATTACTTGGCAAAGCGACGAGGTGTATGACCTTGACTGTCGAGCGCTACGATCACTTCTTATCTTGTTTATTTGAACAGGGAAATAATAGATAATAGTGATAAAACATACATAGATGATCTCTCGCGCCTGCCGATACTTGATAGGATGCTGTCCAAAAGATATGATAGCATCTGAACAGAGTGTACATACACTGTCTCGCCGTGTGCGATAAGCTCGTGTAAACAGCTGGGCAGTTTCACATTCTTTCTGATACGCCTCATGGCTTTGCAAAGTAGTAGAATAATATAATATATATAATTTTAAGGAATTCATCTGTAAAGATGCATGAAAAAAATGTATTTTTGGCTCTTAATTATGTTTGCACTCTATTTCACACTTTTGATTTACTAATTTTGGCAACATTTAAAACTGTGCGGCAATTTAAACACTCCTGAGCACGGTACTGTAATGGGCATTCCAATTATATATAATTGGAAAAGCTTTACCCTTTCTTCTCGTATGATTGGATTGCAATGTTAATTAACTCCACAGTAATTTTCCTATTAATACAATTGTTTTATTGGGAAAATTGTCTTCATTCTCAGCCGTAGTGTAGTGAGTTGCAGCGTAGTGTTTAGTTTCCCAGCCAAAGAATGCACTCGGTTCAACCCACATAGTAGTGCGGATTTTTCGGTCCATCTACAGTAGAAACTACGATAGCTTTAGATCTGTACATTACAAAAATAACATCCCGTCTGTGGGAAGCATGTTACCAGCCACATCGCCTCCCCGGATCTGCTGGATGGTCTTCCATCGTTCAGGTGTGTTTTCAGGCATATGATTCTGGCGGTGCCGGATAGATGACGCGGATGCTTGCACATTGTAACTGTTCTTCTCGGCGCTTGGTGGTGTTGGGCGGCCACTGTCCTCAATGGCTGGAGACGCTTGTGCGACATCCGACCCTCAGAAAGGTGCCTGCTCGGCGGGACCTGTCGCCGGGGTGAAAAGGTCTCAGCACTTGTCAGTGACTTCCACGCGTCTCTGTGACCCATTGGTTGCAGCCCTGTGGTACCCTGCTGTTTCCTCACGTCATCCCTGCCTCCTGGGGTTGGTCTGGGTGGCTCAGTTGGTCAGACGATGGCCTGCTGATCCCAAGGTCGCGGGTTCAAATGCGGCCCAGACCGATGGTTTTTAAATGGGCTTAAAAACGACAGCTCCATGTCAGATTTACTGGCATGTGAAAGAACTGCGGGAAGAAATTCCAGTACACCGGCGACGCTGTCGTGATCCTGACAATTGACAGCGTCGTTAAACAACAAAATAATTAATTTCCTGCCTCCTGAGGGTGTTAGCCGCAATAGTGGTAGTAAGCGGGGAGTCCTCCGTGTATCCGTTCTCCTATTTACACTACACCATGTATTATGGCAACTGAAATATAAATCTGGTCATCTTAGTGCGGATGCAAATACAAGTTGTTGAGAAACCTAAGTAATGCCAACTTGCAGAACAATACTGTAACGTCTTTATTTGACTGCGCTTTTAGTAAAGGTTCTGCCTTCAGCGTCCCAATTCCGATTGCCTTTGGAATGACTCCCCTCACTTAAAACCACCGAAATATTGCAAGGCAATGTTTGTCAATATTCCGTTCTTTTGGTTTTAGGTTTTGAATATTTTACATTTTCAAAATATGTTACCATGTAAAACACGTGCAATGCACGTTTGGTAAGTGTTCATCTGTACTCAGTAAACCGCCCTCCCAACCTTGCATTATTTGCTGCTACCAGTAAATCTACTGACATAGAGCTGTCATTTTTAATCACACTTAAAAACCATCGATTTGGACCGGGTTTGAACCCGCGACCTTGGTATCAATAGACCCGTGTCTGTCCACCTGAGCCATCCAGACCGACACACGCAAGACAAGGTTATCATTAAGAAAAATAACAGATGCATCAATCGACGTTACTCTGCAAATCTTACAGACATTAATGTGCGTGTATATGAGACATGGGGAAAATCGGCTCAACTGGGCCACTCCCCTGAAACTCCTTTTTGCCTCACTCCCCCGGCCATCCCTTCACTGCACTATTGCTCAGGTTCCGACACGTGTCATTCAAATGCGAGTATGGCTGTTTCATAAAGAGTATAGATATGTGGATTTCAGTTTGCAAATATAAAGCGTTACAATATGAAACGCAGCTTTGATCAGAAGCATAAATCAAACTTTGGTGATCTTACAGGTATTTGTTTACAGTTTCAAAAGGTACTTTTTGAATACCTACTCGTATTTGTAAACATTTAAAAGGGACGATATGATTCCACTGTTTAGTGGTTTAGTTTCTTATTTGTTTATTTCATATAAACATGCATTTTGTGTTTCAGAGTTTGGACATATTGAATTTAAGACCAAACAATTTATTATGTTGATCAAATAGTTTTAAAATAGCTTAAGGCTAAGTAGCAATGGAACTTAACTACCTTATTTATTGTGAAAGAGAAACAGTTTAACAGCGTAAAATTATTACCACCACGCAGGTAGAAACAAACCCATCACTGCATGCGTTGTATCCGAACAACATTTGTCACTCGGCAAGAGATTGTGGGGTGGGTAAGGCAAGTTCAATCGCTACCTCTCCTCTCGTTTCCATGACTGATATGTACAGTTAGGGGTATAAGTGCGGATATTTTTACTGGTAATTAAGGATAGTGTAATGAACCATAGTGCATCAATATTTGCTTCTTTTGTGAACTTATACGAGTACTTTCACTTATTAATACTATATTTTCAGGTTGATTACTACCTCTAAGAAGGCGTGACACAGAAGGCATGACGGTCTCGTGACAATGAATGGTGTACCGGAACAGAGTTCCAACGCTTGCAAGGCCGATGGCTCGCGCTACCTTGGCGATTAATTCACGCCTCAAGGTTTGAAGCAAAACGAATGATATATAAGGCAGGCATTGTTCTTTTCGCACCGCAGTCACGATCTTGCAAGAAACATCAGGTAGTAAACTTTGTGATTCGTTTGTGGGAAAACTGTAAGACGAAGAGAGAGGGAAAAAAAAAAAAAAAAAAAAAAAAAAAAAAAAAAAACCACACACACACACCGAAGTGGATATATACTAAGGTATCAACTATCAAAATAAATAGCTGCTCTTCTACCCCTAACAGCCTGTATATTGATTAAGCTGTCGCATGCATGTTTACTATACCTTGCTATACATTTCTGTCATAAATTTGAATTTGCCTTGTATTACATATACCATTAAACTTAAAAAAAATCTCACTGTGCCTTTATTTAGCGCAACATTGTAACTTCGGTACTTGCTAATTCAGCATTGGGAAAACCTTTTATATTGACGTGATACTGATAACTGCCTCTCGTTCTCAACTCTCCCAGTGATGTAAAGCCCTGCAATTGGCAGCAGGAAGTTGATTAGATAAGTCCAAGTGTTACTGGTAATACCAGTTACTAGTGAACGTAACGTTAAAAATATAGTTTAGGTACATCCAAGGAAGCTGTGATATGTCAACTACAAGCATACTTAAAGAAAGCAATTTGTTCATTTGAAGTGCTGATAGCTAAACAGTGTAATGTTGACCGAAGCATTCAAAAGAACCAGTCTTTGCATCGTTTACGATATACAAATATGCTTGAAGTGGAGACCTCAACCAGCTATAAATGCAGAGAGCGTGGAGCAATAAAACCTGCTTGTAATTAACCCGTGTTTTTTCTTTAACCTAATAGACAGTTGTTGGGCGCTATAACTTAAGATTCACTATAATGAAAATAGGCTCCTACGACTAACCTGAACAAACTGTGCTTTTTTTTTTTTTTTTTTTTTTTTTTTTTTTTTTTTTTTTTTTTTTTTTAACGGCATATTCTAGATCACTGGTACAACTTGGGCTCTGTTTACATGATCCTGTCATTGATACCGTTTTGTCTTGCGTTTCTTCAATTGTTTCGTCTTATTCAACACACTCTTTAGGCTAGTCAATGTTAGTGTTTCCAAGATAACAAACCTCTTACAGTTATAAACGTTATAAAGTCAACCATAAAACGTTTGCCTATCATTTAAACTCATGCATATTTGACTCTCATAGAATCAGTTATCTTTATTGCCTTCTCACTTCTTTTGTCTATGCACATTTTACTGTATGACAAGGAAGATAATCGCACATGAACTGCCTGCGTATTCATCTTAAGTCGTTCAGAGCAGCTTCGTTCCAACCAAAGAAATACTACTTTGCCACAGATGCGCACTTGTCGGTGCCAAAATATAACAGCTTTGAGCCACCATTAAACGGGCCCAACTTCAAATCACCTGCCATTAGATTACAAGTTAACATTATCTTCCTGTCATTTAAATTTGCACGAAAGTAAGCCTTAAAACTTTCACTTGACCAACCTGGTTAGAATTTCTCGTGATTTTTCAAGTCTGAGAGCACTTTCAGGACGAACATGGTTTACCCGTAAATGAACAGCTGTTCCTCGTGCAATATAGGCTTGATTATTAACCATAAGTGACTTGCGCAGTGAATGGAATGTGCTTGAAATAAAATAGTTATTTTCGAATAGCTTTTACCTAAGTATTTACATTTAAGTATCACTTCCTTGGCATTAGTTATAGCTAGCTCACCTCTCAAGGTGCCTCGAAAAATCAGGAAGTTTGCACTTGGGGAAAATTCTCACGTTTTTATTTGTTTCAAATTGCCATCCTTGCGCGTGACGTCTTTCAAGGTTGAACACAATTCTTTTCATTGTTCTCAATGTTATCACAACGATTAGAAATAGTAGCGTATTTATTCTATGTTAATGACCTCCCGCTTCCACAACATCAAAGTTTCTGTTCTCATACTCAGAGTACATAAGTTGCCAAAAGTTAAAACACAAATTGTTTCGACTGTGAAATTGAATTGATATAACAATGTAAGTCAGTGGTTCTCATGGTTGGGTTTCATAACTTTTCTAACAAGGGAAAGAATATCAAAAACTTGTTGGTTTTAAATCAAACACAAAGCAATATGTTGACATAAACGGCATAGTTAAAAATCTGATGTGTTGCACTCACATGACTTTCTATACTCTTGTACTAACCATTCTTACAAATTCTTATTCCTATATCTTCTTTGTGTTAGTAGTTTGTACAAATTATCTTATTGCTTATTTCCTTGTAGGGGCAAGGGGAATATTAGAATACAGTAGGCTTTGAGCGATAGTCAAATCTTTAAAAGCTCTGAGATTTTTAACATATAAAAAATGAACGATGTTCCATTTCACAAAAGTTTTAAGTTTCCCGAAACTGACACAAATAACAAGGAATATCTCCGAAATAGTTCACTCTACAAAAAAAAAAAATAAAAAAAATAAAAAAAATAAAAAAAAAAAAATAAATATATATATATATATTTAGACACATTTTAGCGAGATCCACATTTTTTCACAGTAACATTTTGTCTATCCCTTACGGTTTACGAGTTATTCAAAAATCATCCAGAGTAAACAGGACTACATAAGCTATAGCCAGAAAATTCAAAATATACATTTCATTTGTCACAAAAATATCTTAAAACATATGCCATTTTAATTAAACTCGTTAGAGCCATTTTCAAGAAATTCAAAATTTTCCAAAAATTTTCCATGTAAAGGGTAGTTTAGTGTGGAACAATTTTCTTCAAACTCTTCGTGTCACATCCTTGAAAGACATTAAACTTAAATGCCAACTGGTTTTAAACCGACTTGATGTTTTTGAGTTATGCTGTGCACAGACTGACAGATTGAGACACAAACTGACGCTGACAGACACGCGCGCGCACGTTTTTCTAAAATGTTTATATGGGGGGGGATTCAGGAGGTCTCAAAACATATTTCCGGTGAAATCTCGATATCGAAGTTTTGGATGGAATACAATACTTCCTATGCTAACCAGTAGAGAAAGTAAAAAACAAGTACAAAGTTGGATAGACGATCAGTAGAGAGTTTTGTAAAAGTGCGATGCGAAATTTTTTTTTGGAAATTCTTGCCACCCCAGTCTACCCTTCACATTGAAAAATGTTGTTAGCTAATGCTGATGATATTGAAGAGAGCAATAGCAGTAATAGTAACTGCTTTTTAGAGAGCACCATATTTTTTATGTTTTGGCAGTCACATCGCTCTCTCACAACCCCCAGAATGTTTAGAGGACCACACCTGTCGTTGGTTTACGGGTCTCACCGACCTGACCGGGAGAATTATCAAAATAAATTCACCGACCATATCCTCTGATTACCAATCAGAGGACGTGTTACATGCCATGACAGGTCAGCATGTTAGGGGTTAAGGTTTTATAGAGAAATTAGAGAAAGGGAGAGGTTGGAAAAATAAAGACTCCCTAGCCCTCGGGAACCCTAATAGCATCGGGGTCGGAAGAGAACAAGAGATGCCCAAGGTAAGATAGAAAAGTTACAGTGAGGAGCAAAACACCAGTAAGTGGAAGTAATGTTCTGCTCAGCTTGGGTACCTTGTGGTTGCCATTCACATATCCCCTAGACGGGGAATTCCCCTGAGTCAATATCTGTAATATTAATGCAATGATTATACTAGGAAATGCTTAAGTCCCGATTGCTTGTCTACAAAACAAAGTACAACCATTATGCAATAAAAAATGCTAACTTTCTGAACTTTAAAATCTGATAATTTTTATTTGAAGTAGATTTTTACAATGTTTAGTATGTGTGTGAAATGGCAAACTGATTGGTTTCCAAGAAGGAACCCCTGTTCGGACGCTGTAGTGCATTGAAATGTGAGATGCGTGTGCATTCACATTTTGTAAATAAACCCAACATTAGTAGTACATGAAGCTGTCGACATTACAAACGAGCTTCGAACTGTGTACCTTCTACGGCAGTGGTGAGCCTCATGCACATGACCCAATATATGCAATTGTCTTTGAAGGTTTTCAATGAGTCTTTGGTCTCGAGCAATAAGGTCCTCTGCTGATGTTACAGAAGTACCATACTCTTCACACAACTCCACAGAAAATAGTCAAAAGGTGTCAGATCTGGTGACTGTGCTGGCCATGGTACTGGTCCACCTCTGCCAATCCATCGGTTTGAATATGCAATGTTAGGTAATTCTGCACATTTCCACATCTGTGTACTGGTACATGTTGCACTGCAGTAAAAACGTTACTGTACTGGAAACTACCAACTAGAGCAGTAGGATGTGCACAAAGGACTCTATGGAGGAATTTAGCACATACACAGATGGCTAAAGGGTTACATATCTTCCGTATGAAGATATCAGAGCAGGTCACAACTGTTCATTTTCAGAATGTGATACTCTAAGTCTAAAGCGTCCAAACAACAAGGGTCCCTTCTTGAAAACTGCTCAGTTTGCCATTCAGCATAACAGTTGAATTCTTTGATGTAATTCCGAGAATCAACTACTTCTGTAGCATGGACTTGTTTAGTAAAGCTTACTCCCTACATGCTGCCAACATAGTAATATGCATGCTCTTTCCAAAGGGCTGTTTGTAGGAAAGTTGACCTAGTTATATTGGTCTATGTGTAATGTCACATTGAAAAATGTGTCTTACCTTTGATTGAATACTTTATTATGCGGACGGCATCGTGACCAGGGATGCCCAACCTTGTCTCTTTGGAGATGCTTACGTAATTAGTTGCTATTTCCCACTTTCTCTTCGATTCTGGGGTAAATCAGCCTGTAGCGTGTAGCCTCATTCAGTCAGTCAGAATCCAGTGACGGACACAGGCGATTCCATGGCCGTTTCTAAGTCATACCTTGCATTTTCTGGGAATGTTCTCAGAAGACCCCTTCATTCTGGATGATTTTTGCATAAATGGTAAACAGTAAGACACAGATAAAGGCTTACTAAATAACAAACGTGAATCTCGTCAAAACACACAATGTATATCAAATACTTCTTTTCTCTTTTGAGTGAACCATTTCCGAGATATTCTGTATTATTTGTTTAAATTTGCAAATATACTTTTCTCAAATAGGAATGTTTTATTCATTTTTTTATCTCTTGGCCTTGCAAAGAGAACGTAATTTCAAAGGCATGGCATAGCTAGGTATCAGCTCTTGAAACATTTCACTATCGCTTAAAGCCTACTGTATTCCAATATTGCCCTTGCACCTACAAGAAAATAAGCAATAAGATACTTTCTGCAAATGTTTATGTCGATTAAAATGTAGTAGATAGAGAAATAAGCATTTGCAAGTATAGTTTGTGTAAGAGTGAGTATAGCTCTACACGTATTTGCGAACAGTTTCTCCAAATTGTACTTTGCTAAAAGTCTGTATTGTAATAGGTTACGCGACGATCACTTGGTGGATCTTCTAAGGCTGTGCACTTCGACTTGGTCGCCAAATATTGATAGACTTTTTAAACGTAAGCAGTACCAAAGAAGTCACTGATGATCAGTTGTTTATCGCATAAGATTTGAAAGTGCTTTCGTACATATACGTTAACCAAACCGCCACTGCAACACAATCGAGTGTTAAAAGAGTGGCACAGTCCGCAGAAAGTGGAAGGAGGTAAATCCACCTGCCTTCTTTCGCAAACATTGGACATCGCTGAGTTAGACTGCTGGCCTCTTACCGCGTTCGATCCCAGGGAGCATATGTGGGATGTGTGGTGGACAAAGAGGCGTTTGAGCGGTTTCCTCCCGTTTCCCCTGCCATTCATGCCACAACTCCATCTTTCGTTTCATCCGTTCTTCTTTTCATGTCATCTTCACTCTCATATTACCTGGCAAAGCCATGAAGCGTATAGGAAAGAATGTGAAACTGCCCAGATGTTTATGCGAGCTTATCGCATAAACATGACTAGACGGTGTGCGTACACTCTGTAATCATATCTTCAGGACAGGTCAAGGTGCTCATATATCGGCAGGTGCGAGAGATCATATATTTGTGTTTTATCACTAAAGCCCGGATTTCTAAGCAAAATAAAATAGTAAAATAAAGAAGCAAATAAGCACGAAAAATGACGGGAAAAAAAAAAAAAAAATAATGCATGCAACTATGATAAATAGTTTCGCAGAACGCTTACCTTATTGAGGGCTGTTAAGTCCACGATGAAGGTCATCCTGAGATTTTCCTGTGTAAAACTCCTGCGTCTATCAATGAAAAATGCTCTTTCCACGTCGCATGATGTCACAGGTGCATGAGAAAAGCACGACATTTCTTCGGTGAATTGCTCTTCAATGTGTGTTTCTTCGCCAGAAAGCTTTTTAAAATTTTGACACTGTTTTGTAACCGGAATTTTTCTGTAGCACCTGATTAAGTTTATCAAACGCAATTTTTGCAATCCCGTGTGGTTCTAACGTCAATGTTACTGAAACTTCGTGAATCAGAGAAAGTAAATGTTCCAAGGGCTTACTTCAAGCTTCCAACTGCTTTAAAATTTCAGGTATTTTAGAGAAATGATTATGGATGTACTGTATCTTTTGTTGCATGCCGTTTTTAACAAAACATTCTGGTGTTGTGGCAATACTAACTGCATCATCTGCTTTTAGGGAATTCAAAATAGTTTTTACTCCACTGAAATGTCCTGCATAGTGTGACACAGCTTCCCCACCGAGTCAAAACTGGCTGAGGAGGCAAAGATAAATTTGGAAGTAGTTCACGGAATTTTTTAATTCTGATCGGTGACTTTACGAAGACTTTCTTCACGCTAGGAACAAGAAGATCCACGTCTTTATACTGGTTTCTAACAGTTTCAGCGACACGATGTAAACCATGAGCAAGGCACGTCAGGTGAACTAATTTAGGGTAAAGGACTTTTAATCCAGCTCCCGCTTAACAATATATGGGGCAGCATCACTGACAAATGGCAGTACATTGTCATACCTTCTGACCACAAGAAAGATAACGAGTCATTGAAACATCTGGCAATAGTTGAATGATTTACTTGTTCGATATTCAGAAGAAATGATCTGCTACCTGCTTTCCTAGCACCAACTACAGCACTACACACGCACTGTCCTGATGCATCTGTGGTTTCATCAACAGAAATCCATGTTTTCATGCTTCAGTGTATTCCGAATATTACCAATCACTTCTTGAAAACACTGTGGCATATAGTTTTTGCGCAATGTAGATTCATCCGGCACCCTTTTATTTGTGTATTTTTCTAAAAATACACGAAGCTGCACATTATTCAATTTATACAATGGAATATCCGAACCCACTAATGCTAAAGATAAGTCTTTGGAAAATGTATCACTAGAACTCGAATGTTCACCAACATTGCCTTTAATCAGTTACTGATTTAACTTAAATTTATTCTTAAACCTCTCTTTATGCCGCGTTCTATTAATGTGTTGCACAAAACTAAAAACCGTAGCGCAAGAAGGTGCAGCTCGGATCTCAGGGAATCAGCATCCTTGTTTATGCCATCATTGCCATATCTGACTGATGAGTTGACACACCTTGCTGGACTAAATGCTGCAGCTTGGAACTCTGGGAATCATCATGCTTGTTTATGACATTGTGTTATGTCAGGCGATACGTGACTGATGAATTCACTCTACTAATCGCAGTAAGTAATTTTTCTCCTCGCAGTATGATTTCACAACACCGGTCTATATCCCAGTATTTCTTTCTTACGAATTTAGCCGAGAAAATAGTGAATCATTGATAAATCACGGATAACTGTGAAATATGCACTTTTAAATTTACAGCTTTGGGTAAAATATTCTGTTTTAAATAAACATCGTAAAATAAGTAAGCAAAAACGTTTACTTGCGAAATAAGCATAAATAAGCACAAACAAAAGTAGTTAAAATTGCTCATCTAAGTGTCTTATGAATAAAGCCCGGATTTTTATGTAATATCAAGGAGCAAAATATGTACATATTTGTGTAATAAAAAACATCAAAATATGTAATGAAATATGTAATATCAACAAAATATGTAAAATTATGTAATAATCTAAATGCTAAGATTACAACCTCAAATCTAAGTCAGACTGCAAATTATGCAGAATTTTGTAATTTGATGGATCTGTAAGTACATAAATTAATTACAGTGAGTTAAAGTTTACTAAATATAGAATTAATTATAGGGTAAATGTTTTGTTGTATGCAGAATTTACCTAAAATTTCTTTTCAAGTAGGTAACCACGAAATAAAAATGTGTTTTAGATTCTGTTTATTAAATTTACTCATTTCACATAATTATTTTACTTAAATTATAGACGGTAAAGCAATGTTGAAATACTGAACCAATTTTTCCTGAGTGAAACAATCAGTTCAGAATGATTACATTTTATAATGAAGATGCGTATTCAGTTTTATATCTCTTGACATACAATGAACAACCAGACATTTTCATTTTGAGTCTTTTGCTTCTTTCAACGTCCAGTGAATAACCATATAATTTTCCATATTTCAGGGGTCATTGTTTGTCTCCTATCGGATAAAATGTTCTTTTAAGCAGAGAAGCTCCTCCCCACGTCAGACGAAGTAATAGGAGCATATTTTAGCATAGGAATCTGATTTGCAGTGAAATGTTTTGGTAAATCGACACTGTCACCATTTAGCACTTTAAACACGGACACAAGCGTAGAATACCCTGGATTCCTATTTAGCACAGCTTTGAATTTTTTACCTACCTTCCATCGTGCAACTACACTAAGCTTCTGTGATGTACGTTCCATTAAATCCACAGATTCGTGAAGAAGGGAACCTGATGTCTTGATGGTGCTAGGCAACCAGCCGAAGTTACTCTTGATGTAGGCACAGGAACTTGCCACTTTCGGATCTTTAAAGATGTCCTGAGTTTCACGTATGGACACAGCTACTTCTGAAGAAACATGTTCACCACTGACTGGACTCCTTCAAAATGTTCACAATAAAAGTTCACAGCTTCTAACCACGTACCCCATCTTGTAAGTACTGGCTCAGGAGGCACAGGGACATGTTGAAGATGATTTTTATAGCACTGAATTCTATGCGGTGCTTTCACGAAGACCTTTTTACTTTCTCTACTGGTAAGTAGGGGAAGTATTGTATTCCACCCAAAAATTCGAACTCGAGATTTCACCGGAAATACATGTTTTGAGGCCCCCTGAATCCAAAAAAAGCATTTTTAGAAAAAGGTCCATGTGTGTGTGTGTCTGTGTGTCTGCCAGTCTGTGGACAGCATAACTCAAAAACGAAAAGTCGGTTAAAAACCAAAGTTGGTATTTAAGTTTAATGTCGTTCAAGGATGTGACACGAAGATTTTGAAGAAAATAGCCCCACCCTAAACTACCCTGTACATGGAAAATTTTTCGAAAATTTTGATTTTCTTGAAAATGGCTCTAACGATTTTGATTAAAATGTCATATGTTTGAGATATTTTGATGACAAATGAAATGTATATCTTGAATTTTCTGGCTATAGCCCCTGTAGTCGTATTTACTCTGGACGACTTTTGCATAACTGGTAAACCGTTAGAGATAGACCAAATTATACTATACAAAAAATGTAGATCTTGCTAAAATACACAATTTATGTCTCAATAAATTTTCTTGTAGGGTGAACCATTTCGGAGATATACCTTGTTATGTGTGTGTGTTTCGGAAAACTTGGAACTTTCGTAAAATGGGTCATCGTTGTTCATTTTTTATGTGTTCCGTGTACAAAGAGAACGGAATATCAAAGCTTTAAAAGATTTGACTATCGCACAAAGCCTACTGTATTCCAATATTCCCCTTGCACCTACAAGGAAATAAGCAATACGATAATTTGTACAAATGTTTATTTTAACTAACACGAAGAAGATATAGGAATAAGAGTTTGTAAGAATGGTTAGTACAAGAGTAGAGAAAGTCATGTGAGTGCAACACATCAGATTTTTTGTTGCTGTTATCAACTTATTCACACAGGGAAAATTACTTCTTACTACTTCAGCAACAAGTTGCAATGCATGGGCCAAGGAGGTACATTCGGGTAGAAAACCTTAAAGGCAGTAGCAGCTTTAATCATGTACGCTGCGGCATCTGAATACATAATTAAAACCTTCTCCTCTCTCTCTCACACACACACACACACACACACAACCTCTGGCCACAGAATCTTCATCCCATCATTTACATTTGCAATTGTAGAATGATTTGTTTGTTCTAACACCTTGCAACAGATTATAAATGGGTTTGCTGGACTTTCGGAATCCAGTTTTCCTACTACTAAATTTGCTATGTACCGACCCATGTCATCTGTGGTTTCATCGACGGCAAACCAAATACAGGAGTCTCCAATTTCATTCCGTATATGAGCAACTGCTTCTCCATAATACACATGAAGATACTTTTTCCTCAGAGTATATTCGTCAGAAATAACTTTCTTGCAAAATTTTTCTAGAAAGGAACGAAATTGAGGAAATCGAAGTTTATGCCACGGAACATTAGCTGTAACCATTGCACTGCACAAGTCTTTAAAAAATCATTTCCGGACAGTTCCTGTTGTATTTGTGTCTACAGAACTTGCTTTCTAGAAGGCTGTAGGTGTTTGTTGCGTATGTGAAGAGCACTTTTGACATGTTGTTCCAATGGAGATTTCATGGAACAGGCAATTCTTTTACCGCATGCTCGACAGACTATTACATTTCCGTCGGTTTTAAAGGTGCTATCTAATTTCACCCAATTCAATTTTCAGGATAGCGAGGACGCAACTGGTGCCATTTTACTAAGACTTGCAAGATACTAATTGCAGTATTATCGCCTCGCTATATTGATGGTTGTCCAGCGGCTTTGTTTCCTCGCAGTTATTATATTACAAGATGCCAACTACTGCGACAATGGTAACAATCAATTTCTCCAGTCCTTGTAAATGCTCAAAGCGCTTCGACAAATGTGACACTGGAGGTCAACATTGTCGAGCGGCACCTGCTTTGATATAAACGGACAACAATCAGGACGAGTTGAGGCGGTTATTATCGCATTCTTAATTTAACTTGCATCCTATTTCGTAGATTGAATTTTGTTGCTTTCAGCAAAACTTGTGAAAACAGTAGTTTATAATGTGACTACAATATTTTTTTAAAAAATAATAAAATTGTAACGAAACCCAGAAAATATGTAGGTTTTATGTAACATCGTTAAAATATGTAGAAACGTGCAAAATATGTAAAAGTATGTAAAATAAAAATTTGCAAAAGAGTCCCAAGTGACGTAATTCGGCAACATTTTTACTTCTCATTGAAATATTATGCAGGATTTAAAATATGTAATTACATAAAAATCCGGGCTCTACTTATGAAGTATAGCCCTTCTGCTTGCTTTTAAAGGTGCAGAAAAAGTTAAGCATTTTGCTTAGAAATCCGGGCTTTATTTATTACTGACTATGCTCCAAGTTACTGATATTTCGCTCTTCTAATAAACAATATAAGAAGCGATCGTAGCGCTCGGCAGCCATGGTGCATACCCCTCAACGCTTTGCCAGGTAGTACCAGGCATCAGGTATCTCTGATCAAGAAGAACTAGGTATTGTGTTTCAGATTTGGGCGTGAAGAATAAAATGCAAATCTCGAATTTTCTGAAAATAGCCACTATCCCTCTCTCAGTGAAGGGTATATATTTGGGAAGTCACAGATGAACGACAGAAAGAAACTTACTGCACTAAAAATGTAGATACGCGTACTTTTTTTCGGCGTCATTAGGCACTCCAAAGATCCATTGCAGCTTCTATTGTAACCCGTCTTATCGCTGCCTTGCTAGTACATTCCATGATTCCGTGGTCGGTTATCTCGTAGATAACGGATAGTTGCAGATGTTTTTCTCTTAAGCTGCGGTTGCGTTTATCTGATATTACGTTTAATTAGACTGTATAAGCGGCACTTAAGAGCATACTTGTGCTTTCTTGCTCTGAGAAAGCAGTTCCTTACAAAGCGACCGCTTTATTTATATGTTAAGCTATCGCCGAAAGTCGGCTTTCCAGTTCCTTACAAAGCGACCGCTTTATTTGTGTGTCAAGCTACCGCAAAGCTAGAATCAAAGAACCTGAACTGGAAACGCAAAGAACGAGGTTACGGTAGCGGTCACCGTTGCCGCACGATCCACTGCATTGATTTGTAAGTAATTTAATTACAGCTGAACCATTAAAGATTCCATTCTGATATTTTCTGGGAATATCGAGTAAACTTAAGTGTATTTTCAGTTTTTTTTTTTCTTCGGGTTTTTAAATGGACTAGTTTATTTCATTTTATATCTGACTAAAAATTGAATCACATAAAATGATGATGATGATGATAATAATAATAATAATAATAATAATAATAATAATAATAATAATAATAATAATAATAATAATAATAATAATAATAATAATAATAATAATAATAACAATAGTAATAATAAAATTTCTAATAAATACCTCACGAAAGTCTGCGACTTATCTTTAATTGAGCCAAAGATCAAGTAATTTTATTACAATCGGAAATATGATTGATGGAAAGGTGAGGTGCGCGATATTTTGGGGACATTTCAAAAGTTAATATCTTACAAAATAATTGTTTTTAAAAACGAAGAAACACGAGTCAAATACAATTTGCTCCAAAACACGTAACAAAAATTCAAGAAAATCGGAGATATTAAGGTCAATTTTTATCATATTTTGTGCGATTTGACATGCAATGACTCTTATGGAAATAAAGGTTGTTTGAAATAGGTACCAATGGGAATAATACCATAGTAGATACCTGTTCATGTTAAGACCCGAAGAGATAGCCACTGAATAATACAGAGAGATCCAAATACATGTGAACCGCTACGCGGTGTTTTTCCACTGCGAACGCGGAAATACAATAACAGCAGCAAATATACACAAGGTCACTAGCATCACTTGTTTTTCTCTGCTCTGCTCACAGTCAGTATTGAGTTGACGCGATATCGTGCGACTGCATGATTACCATTGTGTTTTGTTATTTAGTCCTGGACTTAGTCACAAAGTGTATAATGGCTCAGCATTTGTTTTCTATTGCACAGAGTGTATTTATTATGATTTTTTCGAGTCAACGGTTGTCGTTTGTACATACGTGAATACAATTTTACGCCCTTTTTTAGAGAGCGTGATTTTGCCTTTTTTCAACAAGACTGCAACAGTTCATTCAGCCAATCTTTTGGTGAGAACAGTTGAATCTGCGTTTCAGGACAGAATTATTAGTACAAATTTGTGGCCCCCTCGATCCCCCGACCTAACCCCCTGCCATTTCTATGTTTGGGGTAACTTAAAGCATGTACAAGACAAACCATCACATCCTGGAAGAATTAAAACAAAATACCCATCAGGAAATTGCCAGCATTTCTCAACGTGAACTACGGCAGTGATGGATAATTTCCTAAAGAGGTGCCAAAAATGTGTGCACAACGACGGTAGCCAGTTTCCGCATCTGCTATAACTGTTCTATGGCAGCGGCAGTCGGCGACGAGCGCAGAGGGAACACTCAAGATATGCATTCCTTTTGTCATGTAAATATCTCAAACATAAAATGTTAGTTCAGGGACCTAATTTAAAATATTTTTAGATTGGGGGCGGGGTATAATTGCTTTAAAGCTTAAAATAATATCTTTTAAAGTGTGCCAGGCTTAAATATATCGTAAAATATTGTATATATCTTACCTTTTGTTTTGCTTTGCTTTCTGTACTACGTGTAGTAAGTAGGGGAAGTCATGTATTCCACCCAAAATTTCCATGCCGAGATTTCACCGAAAATATGTTTTGAGGCTGTCTGATTCCAAAAAAGTAGTTTTAGAAACAGGTGTGTGTGTAACTGAAAAAGGAAAAGTCGGTTAAAAACCAAAGTTGGTATTCAAATTAAATATCTTTCAAGGATGCGACACAAAGATTTTGAAGATAATTCCGCCAGCCTTAACTAACCTGTACATGGAACATTTTGATTTTCTCAAAAATGGCTCTATCTTGATTAAAGTGCCATATGTTTAAGGTATTTTTATTACAAATGAAATGTATAATTTGAATTTTCTGGCTATAGCCCTTGTAGTCCTGTTTACTCTTGATGACTTTTGTATAACTGGTAAGCCGTAAGAGATAGGCTAAATCTTACTATACACAAATGTGGATCTCGTTAAAACACAAGTTATGTCCAAATGCATTTTTGTGGAGGTATTCCTTGTTATATGTGTGAGTTTAGCAATGCTCTTACTTTTCTCAAATGGAACGACGTTATTAAGTTTTTTATATCCTGGCTTTGCCAAGGGAACGGAATTTTAAAGCCTCCATATAGCGACCAGCTTTAAGACATTTTACTGTCGCTCAAACCATGTTCTTGCACCTACAAGAAAATTGGCAATAAGATAATTTCTACAAATGTTCATCTCAACTAACCTAAAGAAGATAGAGAAGTAAGAGTTTGTAAGAACAGTTAGTACAAGAGTAGAGAAAGTCATGTGAGCGCAACACATAAGATTTTTTAGGTTACGCTATTCTTGCATTCTTTTTCCTTAAATGTTATATATGAAATCTCAAAACCATGCACTTCCGGCGAATTGAAATTTTTGAGTTGAATTCCTATAGGTATGTAAAGCGACTTTGCAAACAAAACTTCCGGGGAATTGAAATTTTTGAGTTGAATTCCTATAGGTATGTAAAGCGACTTTGCAAACAAAACTTCCGGCGAATTGAAATTTTTGAGTTGAACTCCTATAGGTATGTAAAGCGACTTGCAAACAAAATGTAGGGTTAAATGTGCGGCTCTGGAAGCCTAAGTCCGCCCTTGGGCTGGAACGGGCCACAAAGCGGGTCTGATCGCTAGTGTTCCAATAAAGACCAATTGGATAACGAGTAATGCAACCAATCGCGAAAGGTTTTAATTAAATAACAGGAAGGGAGGAGTTTGAAGGTTTTCCACCAACTCACTTCCGTTGCCACAGTGACTGTATAGTGCATAATTGGCTCAGCTTGACTGACGTGGGGACTGCTGAAACAACTCCCTCGATAGTAGAGTTGGGCTCTACGAGAGCAGCCTGTCAAGTAGCTCTTGGTATGTACTGATGGAGGGGTCGGGTCGGGTCCAGCTTTCCAGGAATGAGCACCATTGTCAAGAAAGACAACTTGTGTTTTTACCTTTGATGTATTGTTCACTGCACGCTTTGCAGACTCAGGATCACCTTGAAATTCATGTGCACTGCCAGCTAAAAATAAATAACGATAAGGAAAGTCTGTGGCTTCGCGCTAAGCATTTCTAATCAACAGAAACTATTTCTTTAACAATGCGAAAAGTTTGATTATTCAGTAGTTCATGCTCGGTGAAACTCAAGGATACAATATGCTCCTTCCCTCTTACTGTCTGCGTGTATATAATAAGGCCCACAAAACATTTCACAGATACACATGTAATATTTTTAACTTAGCCGTATACCTATTTGCAACATTTAATAAATATTTGGTAGTGCTAGGGTGGAGTTAAACAAGAGTTTTCCTTTATCCTGAGGAGACAACTGTGGGATAACTCTTAGGCTTTATTAGCATCGGTCTCATTAGGTGTTCATGTACACCCATTTCATACATCGAGGCAATTAAGGGAGTTAAGTAATCAGTTGCACTCCCACGACTTTCCCTATTCTTGTACTAGCTCTTCTTACATTCCTCCCTTTTTCATTTTAGTCGAGATAAACATTTGTAGAAATTATATTATTGCTATGCCCTTGTAGGTGCAAGAACAATACAGTAGGCTTTGAGCGATAGTCAAATCCTTTAAAGCTGGTCGCTAGATGAAGGCTTTGAAATTCCGTTCTCTTTGCACAAACAAGAGATAAAAAAGCTAACAACGACCTTCTATTTGAGAAAAAGTTAAGTATTGCAAAAACATACACAAATAGCAAGAAATATCTTAGGGATAGCTCATTACAAGGGAAAAAAAAATCATTTGGACATAACTTGGGTGTTTTATACTTTTTTGTGTAGTAGGATGTGGTACATCTCTTACGGTTTACCATTTATGCAAAATTCATCAAAGTAAACATAACTACATGGGCTATAGCGAGACAATTCGAAAGATATTTCTGGTGAAACCTCGACATCGAATTTTTGGGTGGAGTAGATTACTTAATCTGCATAGTAGAGATAGTAAAAATAACTTCTTTGGGTTCAGGGAGTCTCAAAACATGTATTTCCGGTGAAATCTCGATTGAATTTTTGGGTGAAATGCAGTAAATACTTTCTCTACTTGGAGAGCGCTTCTCCCAGACTGCAACAGTTTTGATGCTGTCTCCATCTTTTTTGGTGAATTTGCTGTCGGTTGCTACAGTGATAACTAAAGCCCGGATTTTTATGTAATATCAAGGTGCGAAATATGTACATATTAATGTAACAAAAGCATTAAAATATGTAATGAAACATGTAATATCAACCTCAACTGCAAATTACCCAGAATTTTGTAATTTTAAACCTTAAATGCATACATGAAAAATAAGCAGATATCATACCTCAGTAGTTAGTTTCCAATACTAAGATTCAGATGTTATACTACACATCTTCAAACAGTTGGCATTTTTCGAAAATGTTGATCTTCTTGAAAATGACTCTAACGGCTTTGATTAAAATGCCATATGTTTAAGATATTTGTATGACATGAAATGTATATCTTGAATGTTCTGACTATAGTCCCTGTAGTCGTATTTACTCTGGAGGACTTTTGCATAACTGGTAAACCGTAAGAGATGCACCAAATCTTAACCAAAAAAAAAAAAAAAAAAAAAAAAAATTGCTAAAATACCAGTTTATGTCTAAATATTTCTTTTTTGTAGAGTGAACCATTCCGGAGATATTGCTTGTTATGTGTGTGAGTTTCGGAAAACTTAAAACTTTCGTGAAATGGAACATTGTTGTTCATTTTTACTTTCTCTACTGGTACAATATACTAGTATTGTATTCAACCCAAAAATTCGATGTTGATATTTCACCGGAAATATAGGTATGTTTTGAGACCCCCTGAATTTAAAAAAAAAAAAAAAAAAGCATTTCTAGAAAAGATCTGTGTGTGTGTGTGTGTGTGTGTGTGTGTGTGTGTGTGTGTGTGTGTGTGTGTGTGTGTGTGTGTGTGTGTGTGTGTGTCAGTCTGTGGACAGCATGATTCAATAACAAAAAGTGGATTAAAAACCAAAGTTGGTATTTAAGTTTAATGTCTTTCAAGGATGCGACACGAAGATTTTGAAGAAAATAGCCCCACCCTAAACTGCCCTTTACAGGGAAAATTTTGATTTTCCTGAAATTGACTAACGATTTTGATTAAAATACCATATGTTTAATGTATTTTTACGACAAATGTAATGTATATTTTGAATTTTCTGGCTATAGCTTATGTAGTCCTGTTTACTCTGGATGACTTTTGAATAACTCGTAAACCGTAGGCAAAATCTAACTATACAAAAAATGTAGATCTTGCTAAAACGCACAATTTATATCTCAATAAATTTTTTTGTAGAGTGAACCATTTCAGAGATATTCCTCGTTATTTGTACCAGTTTCGGAAAACAAAACTTTGTGAAATGTAACATCGTTGTTCATTTTTTATTTGTTAAGCGTGCAAAGAGAACGGAATCTCAAAGCTTTAAAAGATTTGACTATCACTTAAAGCCTACTATATTCTAATATTCTCCTTGTACCTATAAGGAAATAAGCAATAAGATAATTTCTGTAAATGTCTATCTCGTGTAACACGAAGATATAACAATAAGAGTTTTGTAAGAATGGTTTGTACAAGTGTAGAGAAAGTCATGTAAATGCAACACATCGGATTTTTTTATATGTTAAGCGTGCAAAGAGAACAATTTTTGAAAGCTTTAAAAGATTTGACTATCTCTCAAAGCCTACTGTATTCTTGTATTCCCCTTGCACCTATAAGGAAATAAGCAATAAGATAATTTGTACAAATGTTTCTCAACTAACACGAAGAAATATGACTAAGAGTTTGTAAGAATGGTTAGTACAAGTGTAGAGAAAGTCATGTGAGTGCAGCACATCAGATTTTTCTCTTCACGTTGACCGACATCACCTGAAACAACTTGAATTTTCTAAGTAACTTGTCTACAACTTGCAGTGAATTTACCAGTGTTCTATTTCCCTCTCCAAGGCATTTTAATGGCATATGGTAGCACAAAATACTGAGTCTGATTTTGAAAAGAAGATACATGGCAGCAGTGAAGCAAGGGCGGTTAAGGGTAAGAGGGGAACATCGTTGCTATGGTAACGTAAACAAAGGTTGCTACATTAGCAGCACTGATAAATAGTTCACTGTTCAGGTCAGTTATCGCTAAGCTATTGTGCGGAAAGGAACTTGTTTGGATGTTAAGTTGCATAGTGTGTTGTTAGCCTACTTCATTAACACTTGTATATTAAAACGCGTGGTTATTCGTATTGAGAGCAAATTACCGTTTTGTTAGTAGGCTATTACAGATTACATGGGCATGTTTTCGCTGCCGTGAGATAAACCCGAACGTTTGTTTATATGTCTCGAGTATTGAGGGTTATACCATGTCTCTGCCTAGTTCAGTCCTGCTGTCAACAAGGCGGAGCTGACTCAACTCGCCACGTGTTAGACCTACAGGCACGCACAAAAGTTTTGCAACACTAGCAGTATATATAGCAGCGCTAACTTCTAGACAATAGAGTTGGGTTACACATTAATTTATTAAATCTATGAGTTGGAATATTAAAAGAATCATGCAGTAACATAATGGTTACCTTTAATCGGATTCCTTCCTCTATGATTTCCGCCTCGCTTTTGAAACTTCAATCCGGTATCTATCAGAAAACGGTGGAGAGTACTTCGTGAAAAATTCGGCAAGTTCGTGTCAGAATTTACCACATGCAAAATTTTGTTTAGAGTCGGCGGTTCATTTCTGAAAAAATAACCATGAACTTTACTGCATATAGCACTTTTCGTAAAATCGTCGTAATTCTCCTCGCGCTGTTAACATTTACGTGATTTTCAGGTGTTTAAGAGTTCCGGATGCTTGCTGTTCTATTCTAACACTGTGTACACTACTTGCGGAAACACCATGAGATCACCAGTTTCTTTCTCAATGTTTTTTATAGACGATTCCGGGTTTCTTTCTTTAAGAAATGCGAAACAATGCGCGATCATTCGCCTCTCGCCACTTTTTAAAGGTTTGCCTCGATTGTGTTTCATTTCGGCTGAAGCACCAGCCTGCTCCATAATGAAAAGCTTACTGATTTTAAATTGCATATACATAAGTGTCCTTGGCCTTGTGAGGTCCGCGAGATGTGCAGGAAATACAGTGTTAAATATCAGAAGCAACCTCACACTATAAACAAAAACATCTTAATCAGCATTCAACTCGATACAGACCTCGTTGCGAGAGATTTGCCTTGTATAGGAATGCAAACATATTATATAATAGCAGTGTCCTTCAGTCCTTCAGTAATTGTTAAGTAAAATGCAGCTTAATTTAACATAATACGCTAATAGTGTGTATAATTTCACCTGTCTTCTGTCTAATCTGTATATAGTATACTATTATATATATATATATATATATATATATATATATATATATATATATATATATATATATATATATATATATATATATATATATATATATATATTCCCTTCAGAAGTCACGAGCCGAGAACACATCTATGTGATACGTGAAGCAGAAAGAAAATGTGGGGTTGTTTACGTTTATAAGAATCGAAACATTTGCATACATTTCGGACATCTGTGTCCGAAATGAGCTCGCGCAGAGCAGTGATCAGAAAACTACTTACAACACTGTACTTAAAGGAGGGGTTTATCGTACGTATGCAAATAAAAGATAACGCCCATTATCTTCGCCAAACCAATCAACAGCTTAACCGTTTTCTGTCCCAATATCTCTGTCTCTGTCTCTCTTCCCGCCCAGATGTTTACAACAGGATGGAACTAGATTGAGACATATTATAGCGCTATCTGCTTATTGACAACACTGCAGCTCTCCACGTGGAGAAGCTGGTATTTGACTTGTACAGGGCTTTCGAATCGGTTCTTCACCGCTGCACGGCCTTTTGCCTGTGCGCGTTTGAAGTTGCCGCAGCCGGGTCTGTAGTAACAAAAGGTCCCCGCGAAAGCATGCTCCTGTTTCCCGCCACTATGCTACCCCCACTTCTCCCCGTAGACACGCACTCAGTGATTGTTCGCCACCATGGATAGGCGACTGACCTTGGTGCGGCGTATTTTTATTTGTAAAAGTTATTATAAATATGAATCTGCACGTCGTGTTGGCGTAGAGTATATTCAGAAGTTCCCTCGTGAAGTCCCTCCGGCCAGACGTGGAATTCATAACATTGTAAACAAATTCGAAAGCACTGGTTCTGTGGCAAACAAAAAACCCAAGCGTAAACGTACAGTTTTAACAGAAGAAAAACTTGACGAAATAGGCGCAAGTCTTGAACGTACACCAACAAAATCACTCCCAAAATTAGCACAACAGGTGGGGTTTCTGCACACACAGCAACAAAATTATTAAAACTGAAACCTTGTAAGTGTACACGTTCCAGTGCTTAAAACAAGGCGTTCCCATAGCGCGAATACCTTATTGTGAATGGTTTCTTTCATCAGTGAACGATGGTTTAATCGATCCACAGCTTCTGTTCTTTTCAGATGAGGCGTGATTTCATCTAAATGGTCGTGTGAACACTCATAACAGTCGGTATTGGGCATCTCAAAATCCACATCGCGTTCAAGAAATCCCTCATTATGATAAAAAAATTGGAGTTTGGTGTGCTGTTAGCGCTACATGCATAATTGGTGCAATATTTTACGACCAGACTGTAAATGCCGAGAGGTACCGAATGACATTTTGACCCCATTTTTTCGTGAACTGACAGAAGAAGAGAAGTCATATGGGTGGTTTCAACAAGATTCTGCTACTGCTCATACAGCCGAGGACTCCATGGATAAAATTAGGGAAGTGTTTGAAGATAGAGTGATCAGTGCTGGTGTATGGCCCTCTCGCTCCCCTGATCTAACAGTGTGTGATTTTTACTTGTGGGATAACCTGAAAGACAAAGTTTACGAGAAAACTCCTCACACATTGGAAGAACTAAAACAAAATATTAGAAATGAAATCAGAGACATTACAGTGGCCCAACTTAATCGTGTGAATCAGAATGTGTTTTCCCGATATAATGCCTGTATAGCGGAGGACGGACGACATTTCCAGCATTTTCTATAAGGTAAACTTTTTGTACATGTTTTACGTGCGGCTTGTTAGTAGCGGCAAACCCGGCCGCGGCAGCTTCAAACTCGCACAGGCAAAAGGCCGTGCAGCGGTGAAGAACCAATTCGAAAGCCCTGTATCTTCTTTTAAAAATCAGACTTCAAGTAAAGCAAATTTAAGTAATGTCCAACGTGCCATGAACCCATGTGATGCGAATTCCCTGTATGTCAAGCATTTTAATCCAATGTTTCAATAAAATGGGTATTTTTTTCTCGAAAGAACGGAAATAGGCATTTATAGGCATTATATTTTAACATAGGTAAAAATAGGCGCATTCAGCTTTATAAATAACGGCTCCAAGGACAATAAGCAGAACTAAAATTAGGTGGTTTTTATATCTATAGTGATTAAGAATAGAATTTTGCCTCACATTCGGTCCATAACCATCTTCTTATTACGTGATATTCATACATACTCTCTGTTCACCAGCTCAGGGCCTTATTGGACTTAAGGGAAGAGTAGAGACATTCCACGATAGTGTAACCCGGGTTTTGTAAACTGCATGGATAACGTTGCTGCTGGTTGGGTTGCCAACTTACCTCCAATGTTATTCCCACTATATTTGCTCGCTAATATCTCTTTCAGTTAAACATTGGACGAATCACAAATGCTATCTCGAAAGTAAAGAAAAGAGGAGTGTAGAAGTAGATAAACCTCAGCCTATGTGTTGTGCGAAATCTGTGGTGGTTGCAGGGCAAAGGGTGACAGTTCTATGTGTAAAACAGATTTTTACAGAATGACACAAACAAACAAACCTAAAGAGATTTCTAAAGCGGACGCATTTTTGGTTTCATTGGGCCACACTATCATTTACTTGTTCCCATACATGTGTGATTTCAATCCCATAGAAGGTAAAACGAATAGTTAGAGAAATGTAACAGGTGACTTTTCCATACAGGAATTGGTTAGAGAAATGTAACAGGTGACTTTTCCATACAGGAATAGGTTAGAAAAATGTAACAGGTGACTTTTCCTTACAGGAATTGGTTAGAGAAGTGTAACAGGTGACTTTTCCATACAGGAATTGGTTAGAGAAATGTAACAGGTGACTTTTCCATACAGGAATAGGTTAGAGAAATGTAACAGGTAACTTTTCCATACAGGAATTGGTTAGAGAAATGTAACAGGTGACTTTTCCATACAGGAATAGGTTAGAGAAATGTAACAGGTGACTTTTCCATACAGGAATAGGTTAGAGAAATGTAACAGGTGACTTTTCCATACAGGAATAGGTTAGAGAAATGTAACAGGTGACTTTTCCATACAGGAATTGGTTAGAGAAATGTAACAGGTGACTTTTCCATACAGGAATAGGTTAGAGAAATGTAAGAGGTGACTTTTCCATACAGGAATAGGTTAGAGAAATGTAACAGGTGACTTTTCCATACAGGAATAGGTTAGAGAAACGTAACAGGTGACTTTTCCATACAGGAATAGGTTAGAGAAATGTAACAGGTGACTTTTCCATACAGGAATTGGTTAGAGAAATGTAACAGGTGACTTTTCCATACAGGAATAGGTTAGAGAGATGTAACAGGTGACTTTTCCATACAGGAATTGGTTAGAGAAATGTAACAGGTGACTTTTCCATACAGGAATTGGTTAGAGAAATGTAACAGGTGACTTTCCCTTACAGGAATTGCACGATATAACCCTCTAGCTAGGATATATCACTTGTAACCGTAAACAGGCTGGCAGCGTTTTTGAAAACATAGGAAAGGTAGAAAATGATTAGTGGGAGAAATACGGAGTAGCTGAAAGTATCGTTTGTTTTATAAGCTAAATGTACTGCATGAACTAAAAATAATGGTGGCGCCGTGGCCGAGCGGTTAGACCGCTCGCCTATCACTTATCGATACCAGGAACCCGCATGTGGTATTCGTGGTGTAAGAAGCTGCGTCTGGGCGAGTTTTCTCCGGGTTCTCCGGTTTCCCCCGCCACTCATTCCACCAATTGCTCCATTATCACCTTTCTAATCATAGATTTCGCTTGCATTTTATATCTTCCTCTTCCTCACTGTCATACCTGGTGCTTGGCTGACCACCCGCTCCCAGGTCTTCACTGTGTCCGGTCCATAGGTTCCTGTGCTCCCCAGCAGGCATCTGACCCTAGGCACTGGCTTGTAAGTCCTACATAATGGGAGGGTAATCAGGAAAAGAAGAACTAAAAATAACATTTAAGTTCCGCTACTTTGAGAGACTGCTTTGCTTTGATCTAGTGTCAATACACATTCCAAGGTTGGCAACAATATCGCAAGCGCGATTAGAAGCACGACTGCTGCTTCAGATGTCAGAATTGTTTACTTATGTACTGACTCGCTGTATTCCTCCCGGGGATCATGAGCTGGTGAACAAACTGTACCTGCGTGTTACACAATTAAAGTATAGAACTTCAGCTGTTTAACCTATTTGAAACGTAGATGGCTTTTATATAGAAATCCTGATAACTGCAGCAATAACAAGAAGAAAAGGTACCAGTACACTTGAAAACGTAAACATTTAGTATGGGGACTGTTGTAAAGGAATCCTTCAGTTTGCTCTAGGAGACAAGAAGTTTCTTACTATGTAAAACGCTGAATAAATGCTTTCTATGATCTGAAAATAATTGAGATAAGTCTTTCGGTTTTCTGCTAATGTTAAAACAAGGGATTAACTATTTTAAGTTTTTTATTTTTTATTCAATTTATTTTTGGAAATAAGCAAAATGACAACGCTGTCAGGTCCAAAGGTCCCTTCAGGCTGAGGTAATCTACAACTGAATTGCATTCTGTCAAATACACCATTAACTACTTTAATCACTGGCATCAAGTTCTTTTAACTATCCATTTTTGTTTTCATTTATACACCATTTTTTTTCGTATGGTAGGCAATATACTAAATTCATTTTATTTCTATGTTTTGAGTGTTATTCTCGCATATCATGCTAATTGTATTACTGCATAAAAGGTATATTACTTTATTTTATTTTATTGTGGCTGAAAAAGTTTAGTTTTCGTGCATTTTTTAACATGAACAAGATATAGTGCTTTCTATATCCATTGTAAGGTAACGAAGCATTGACAGTACACGACGGAAGTAAATTCTTTAATATGGTAGTAACAGTCGATATTTATAGAAAAATGTCATTGAATGTGGGTTATTTAAAGGAAAATATTAGATATTAATTTGTAGAAGAATGATTGACAGTTGGAGTAGGCCTATTTCCCTCTGTTGTCTTAAGCAATTGTAATCGATACCTTCTATAGCTTTCTGCTCTAAAATTTCAACCGTATTGCTGCAAAGTGATAATATTGTATAATAGTATATTTGTATCAGGTTATATAAATAATGATCCTCCCGTTAAGATGGAAAGGAAAGGGGCAAAAATTATTGCGGGAAGTGGGATTCGATCCACGTTCACCGAGCCACTCTGGTTCCACGTTAAAGCGTTTTAACACTCTCGGTGCACACTGAAAGCGTGAGTTGAGTGTGTTATTATTAACTTACTTTGGTAAGCAAACAGCTCATCACTGACATCGTTTTCTACTTCTGCTCCACTATTTAATCACAACCCTATAGTAACATACTTTCTTCAGACGAAGTAACGTTGAATTTGCAATATTTACGGTTTAATTTTGAGTGATTGCTGATATAGGTATAGCTTTTCGAAGTTGGGAGATGAGTCAATGGCTGCCATCCCCTCTGAACAGTAAGGGAAGCATAGGTATATGACTGATTTTATTTTCATACCATCTACGTAGGAACGCCTAAGAATTAGGTGACCCTTCACGCAGGTCTCACCGAAGGTGGGTATTTACTTTTGTGAAAGTTAGTACATACCGTTCTATAGAACAGACCTCCACAGTGGTGTATTCTCCACGAGTGCAATTAATGCACTGCAAGCATTGTAGAATAATGAAATGACTAATGTCTGAGGAATGAACAATAAGGCATGAATAAGAGAGAAAACCACAAACTCTGTTCCAAAGAAGCGTTTACTAGGCTGGATAGGGGAAGGCGTGCTTGTGCGGCTTCAGTTCTAACGCCCTAGGCAAGGTGCTAAGGTGTTCTCACCACATAGCTTGCTATCGCTAGGTACATCGTAACAGCAATCTGCGAGTTACGCAGATATGCATGCACCGCGTATTAGTGCATTCAAGGTGCGAGCAGTTCGTTGAGAGTATTTCCGTGAATTTTACCGCTGACTATTCAAAGTAAGGTGATTCTGGATGCTATATGTATGGGTCCGATTTGTATGTAAATAAATGCATTTTTTCTCAATATGTACATACCTAAAACAAAGTTGAATATCCCAATCTAGGACTGTGTGCATTTGAAAAAAATTATTTTACATAAAAATACGCATTAAAAAATAAAAAATAAACAAGAACAAAAAATATGTATATAAATATTTTTTGCATTTTTTTCAGAAATACATATTTTAATACTTTCCAAATATTGTTAAAAGACATTTGGGATGACTTCTCTACAAGTGCATATATTTTAGCGGTTTCCTTACTTTATTTACAACATAAAACTATCTCTTAACTTATGAGCCATAAGAATTAATTACTCATAACATTTGATATCTGCTGATTCAGTTATACTGTATGGCGATCCAGGAAAGTGCAGAATTGTACCCCAAGATTACTTCATACGAGTTTGTTAAATCTGGCTAAGCAATGATATAATATACTGAGCTCAGTATGTTTCTACTCTGCTGGTTAATACCAGATCACAGCAGTTGGGCAAGTTAATTAGCAGTGTGAATTAAAAATGCCAACAGTGAAACCGCGAACGTTTGCATCAGTACGCACTAGAGTTTAGAAACACTTTCACCACTGATTGGAAAATACTATTTTGCCAGCCTTGTGCGAAATTTGTTAGTGCGAATCAGTCTTCCAGGCAGTGCAACATTTGCCAGGAATTAAGCACGTGGCAGCTGCATCACGTGCATCGTCGAGGCAATTTCTTATAGAAGAATCAACACCATCCTCTTCTTCTGACTTAGCAAAACATTCAGAATTTTTCAGATTTGCGTAAAGCATTTATTTCAGCTGCTATTTCCCTTTATAAGTTGAACAATTTTGAGCCCAGAAAGTTTCTTACTATATACATACAGGTGCCCCAAAAAAACACCGACAACGCTTAGTATGTTCTGCGGGACGGCAAACTGATCAGTTTTGAACCAGGAACTCCTGTCCGGAAATGCACGGTTTGGACGCTGTAGCGCATTGAAATGTGAGATAGTTGTACGTTCACATTTCACCAATAAACCCAACATCGACGTGTGTACATTATAAACGAGCTTCGAACTGTGTACCGCCTACGTCATTGCAAAGCCTCTATTGGCGGTGTGAGCCTCATGAGCATGACCCAATACGAGTGGTTGTCTTTCAAGATTTTTAATCGCACCGCAGTCGCCATAAGGTCCTACGCTGACGTTACAGAAGTGCCCATACAGCTCCACAGAAAATAGTCGAGAGGTGTCATATCTGGCGACTGTACTGGCCATAGAAGTGGTCCTCCTCTACCAATCCATCGATTTGAATATGTGACGTTGAGATGATTCCGCACATTTACATCAAAGTGTCCTGGAGTTCAAATTGGCCATTTGAGCAGCTGTGTAATGGTACATGTCGCACTGCTATTAAAAACATTACTTTACTGGAAACTGCCTAAGTAACGCAGTAGGATGGGCACCAAGGACTCTATGGAGTAATTTAGCGCATGCGCAGAAATGTTATAATGCTCAGGTCGTTCATCCCAGCACACAGATGACTAAAGGGTTGCATATCTTCCGTATTAAGGTACCAAACGAATGCTGTCACGACCGTTCGTTCTCAAACTTCGACGCTCTACAGCGTCCAGACCGTACATTTTCGGACAAGGGTACCTATCTGAAAATCAATCAGCTTGTCATCCTACACAACATACTAAGCGCTGTGGGTATCCTTTTGGGACACTCAGTATACCGGGTGGAAGGGAAGTCCTTACATTAATTTAAACCAGTGGTAGATCGCGGTATTTGGAACACATTTTGTATCTTACGTTTTTGTCTCTGACCATTTCCTATGGAGATATTATATTTTTCTCAAAAACAAGCTGGCAACACAGCAGATTGTGTGGGTGAGACTTTCCCTAGCTCAGTACATAAACTTCCAAACGGTGCGGCTTGAAAGCATAAACACATTCCGTGCCTTGTCCTTCTGTGTTTACTGTGCATGTGTAAACACAAGGCGAAAGCGAAAGTGTTTACATCCACAAACCAGGTCAATTCCCTGACCAACCTCAACGCAACGTTGTCGACATGTTACGCGTATGAAGGAGCTGAAGTAGTATTCCTTCACGTCTTTTAAGCGATTAATTATTTCGAAACCCTTTGTGATGTCTCATAATTACTACCGAAGGTATTTCAGAGAGAAGTTACTCTACGCATTTTACAAGTAGCGTACTGTTATCTTCGTATATTCTTGTGGAATCACGCATCTAATTTGGATCAAAAACCATTTATTCTTTCGAAATCGGCTGACCAAAGAACAAAATGCCATTCGACTTTTTTGTTTGTAATGCTTCTATGAAGCACACATTAGAAGGAATGTAATGGCTTCCCTTCCATCCTGTGTATATACGTATATTGCCAGTACTTCTCAACGTGAACTACGGCGAGTGATGGATAATGCCCTAAAGGGGTAACAAAAATGTATGGACAGCGACGGTGGTCACTTTCAGCATCTGCGCTAATTTTATTAGTAAGTAAAGCCTTTAAAAGTTAGTTTTAAAAATGTTGTATGGTTTTATCGGCGCTGTTCAATGACAGTAGCAGTCGGTGACGAGCGCAGAGGACCCGTACAGACAAAACAGCTCAGCCGGTTCAGTCCTTTGGACCACTCGTTATATATAGTATACTAACAAATGCAAAAACCTCACAGAAGACAATGTATGTAGAAATGTTGTTAGTTGTTAACTGTGCTTAAAAGTTAAATGATATAAGGAAATTGATACCTATGAAGGAGTCTCTTCCGGCTGGTATCTCCCGTCACCAGTATGAAGGGAATCTTCTGCTCGTCGTCACTTTGAAGGGTCGGTATGATGAATTCTTTTCTCGTATAAAAGATCCGGCTAACTCTTTCGATGAACTGCGATGACTCTTTCTCTCCTATCTCGGTCGTGGTACGGGTATGAAGTATGTTCACAATTTACAGCTGATAATTTTCCTTGAGACGCGACCCCCGTGAAAATTATATGTTACGTCGATGTATTAACTTTTAGTCTTTCTAATGAGATAGTCTTCTTTGCTCTGGAGGCCACAATTGAAATAATATTAGTGTATTTATTATCACAATTTTATTCGTTAATATATATAACATTTACAATGAAGACAAAAGATAATCGCACTAGGCCAACTGCAAACGATATAATGCAAACAATCAAACAATGGGAAACAAAACACTCTAACACAACACCTACCATAACTAATAATACTGCATCACCTACAACAATGATAGCGCATAATTTAGTGTATTTTTCCTTTGATCGTGCATGTCCAATAGTTTCATAGTGCATGAATGAATCCGGCGCGGCTCCTCAGGGTAGGCAGGGTAGGCATTGCCTACCCTATCGTAATACATCAATAAATAATGTTTAACTATGATTCTGCATTTTATCATTTGAACCGTCATTTTCCCCTAAATTGCAGTTCAAGCAAAGTTTTCTTGGTTATAATGACCAGCGCATGGTCAAATCCTTTAATCTCAATTCCGATTCATCAAAACTGCGCTGCGCGTTTGAAACGCACGGCAGAAATGATACACATGGAACCTGGGTAGTGGAGAGCAGGCTAGCTTAACCTCTGCCTGCCGGGCCCCATTTCCTCAGTACGAGGCCCTTGAACAGGGATAAGGAAATATTCCGTTTGTATATGCACTCCGAGCATGCGTAGACGCGTCTGCCAGCACTCCGAACACTTGCCTGCCCAAATCCGAATTTATGCGACATTTTCCGAACAGTCATACTCCACGAACGAAGATCTCAGAGATCTTTCTTTTTTTTTTTTTTTTTTTTTTTTTTTTTTTTTTTTTTTTATTAACGTCCTCCAACATTGTGTCATATCGGACGAATGAATGAAATGGGTGAAATGATGCTCAAATGAGCCCGAGGTCCATGGAGCTTTAAGTTACCCGACATTCGTCTTCTCAGGGTAGGGAAAACCTCGGAAAAAAACCTTACCCGGATAACTTACCCTAAGCGAGATTCGAACTCGCGACCTCTTGAACGTGAGGCAGACACGCTAACCATCACGCTACAGAGGCGGGCTCTCAGAGATCTGAATCGTATTGTTATCTCTGTGTAATACCAGTATGACCGACTTAATGAACTATTACAAATTTCAAGAGGTCGCGAGTTCGAATCTCGCTTAGGGTAAGTTATTCGGGTAAGGTTTTTTCCCGAGGTTTTCCCTACCCTGAGAAGACGAATGTCGGGTAACTTAAAGCTCCATGGACCTCGGGCTCATTTGAGCATCATTTCACCCATTTCATTCATTCGTCCGATATGACACAATGTTGGAGGACGTTAATAAAAAAAAAAAAAAAATTACAAATTTCGCTTTCACGGCGCACTGGCAATGAAAAGAGGAGTGTTTTAGCTATTTAACACAAAGCTGTAGTCAGACAAATTTTCAATTTCTTAATCTATTTTAGTCATGGGCGTCGCGAAACGGGGGCAAGGGGGGCCACGGCCCCCCCTTGGAAGTTGGTGAACTTAATGTGCAGTCAGTTACTGACCTTTAAACTATTATTTTAATTTTGATGTAAAGAACAATTTTTGTTTAGCACACATTAATACGGTTATCTGCAACAAATACTATAAATTTGGACAGTAAAATAATGATTTAATATTATATGATTGCAAACTTCCAACATGTGCCCCCCCCCCCCCCTGGAAAAAAAGTCTGCCGACACTCGTGATTTTAGTTTTGGCGGTAATTCGTCCGTAAGTCACACTCATTCACTCTGCTCTTATTAAACAACCAAACAATATATTGTTTGCGTTATCCGCAATGACTTCGCCCCCTATATTTCGGATAAACGGGGTTTATTATTATTATTATTATTATTATTATTATTATTATTATTATTATTATTATTATTATTATTATTATTGTTGTTGTTGTTGTTGTTGTTGTTGTTTGTTGTTACTGTTACACTTTGCCTACCCTAAAATTTTGACTACGAGCCGCCACTGGAATGAATGCATACTTCGGGATTTTATACTGCATGAAAGTCTTTCCTTTACTTATGATAATTCCTCTAAAAACTCTTTCCCCATTTCTCGCATTCTGGCGTAGCGTTTGCAAGAATTTCAGACGCTACTGCGCTCTTCATCTCTTCAATATGCAGTGACAGTTTTAAAATATATGGAGCAATAAAGGCTTATCGCACTTTCCACTTGTTCACTTCGTGATAACTTTCAACGCTATTGAGCACCAGTAAGCGAAAACGAGTAAAGATAAACAAGCTTTTCGCTATATTTAATTCATTTTAGCATTATGTATACGGGTTAATATAGCTAGATGACGTCACCCACAGAGACGGGATTTCCGTAACTTGTAGCAGGGTCCGGTGACCAAATGTACGCACGCCATTGGCAAATGGTGCAGTACTCTTGCAAGCATTGACACGGACACATCTATAAAGAAGCACGGACACCCGCCAATCCTATTTTTGAAGTTTTAAGCACATGTTCTTCACATTAACAGGTATTTATCCATTCTACATTTTAGTTTGTCCCTTCCCCCCTCCCCCCCTATCAATCGTAATACAAGTACAAACAAAACACGACTCACGACCTCAAGTTGGAACACTTGTACGGAGTGACACTTCTGCGGAAAGACATTTGTACGAAGCCTTTTTCTCTACCTGATAAGTCAGAAGTAGAATGTTGACACTTGTTCGGAATGACCCGCTAGTAAACGGTTTTGTAATTAACATTTGCAAATATAATGAATGTATAATGTGTAACATCTGGTTTAAATAAACAAAATAAAATGTTTATAGCTGCAGATTGCACTTTGGAATATACTTGCAGTAAATGTTGGCGATTTATTTTCTAGATAATGGTACACTAGGGCGCCATAAAGTAACATCAAATTGCCTTAGATCATGTTAAGAGCACAGTAACGTGTCAGTTTGACATGTTAGAACGCTTTGGTTAGAAGGGAGCTGGTGCTTAGTATGAAACATTTTTTTTGTACAAATTGTAAGAGACGTTCAATCGACTTTGTGTCCCTTTACGTCCCCCATATTTTTATTTTGCATTTTATTTTTAATGATTTAACTGAACATTAAACTTGTTTAGAATATTTATGTGGTTTATTTGCCATGGTTTGTCGTCATCCTGTAGTAGTCTTTTTCTTTACAGTAAGTTCTGTGACTTCTGTCGTTTCTCCTCCATATTTAAAACTAATCGATTCAACTGGTGGCTACAGTGTTCTGCGTCTTCTCGAAGATTTTTTTTATTAGGAAGTATACATTTTGATGAACTCTTTAAACTAATCTGTATCATGGGCACTACTTTTTTGTTATAAATGTCCTGCAACTTAGTGTCATATCGGACGGTAAATAAATGAAATGGGTAAAATGATGCTCAAATGAGCCCGAGGTCCATAGAGCTTAAGCTATCTAACATTCGTCTTCTCAGGATAAGGGAAAACCTCGGTAAAAACCTTATCCGGATAACTCACCTAAGCAAGATTCGAACTCGCGACCTCTTGGACGTGAGACAGACACGCTTCCACCACGCTACACACAACTTGAGACTCGGATATCAACTGTAGTAACGAGGTCCCCAACCAGATCTCCCAGCCACGCATTTCAACCCTTATAGTTCTCCAGTCAAAATTGCATTAGGACGGGATTATATTGGCCAGCACAAGATTATTCTCCGTACAACTGTAACTTTCTACATTTTTCATGCATGGCCATTTCCGGGAATTTTTTGGGCTCCGTATGTTAACAAATTTCAACTTCGTACAAGTGTCAATCCGTACCAGGGTTGCCAACTTTTAAAAGTAAAATTATCGTACCGGCCACTCAAAATTATAGATTTGGATTCAAAATGATCGTATATCACAATCCAAATGCTGCAACAACGAAAATATCAGCACAACACTTATGAAAATGTAATATTATTGATGTTTATGGTATCCACTTACAAGATTGATGACCTCAGTCAGTATTTCAACTTTAGTACTTATGTTTCTCGCACTATTCATCTGAAAGTTCATTATCTTCCTCAACTATTGTAGCATTATACAAATTTGTTGTTGAGGTAAGCTTTAAGATCTTCTCGGTAACTTGCACACCACATTCTTTTATAAGCTGAGACGACAGAATAAGTCCATTTACCATATCTAGCGCCAATCTGTTTCTAATTTTGGCTTTTTTAAGCCCAGTTTAGAAAAAAAGTCTTCCACAAGAAATGTTTCTGTTGTGCAATGAAATCACTGACAATGCAAACTCATCCGCTTCTTTGAAATCTGTATTTCCACCTAGGTAACACGTGTTTATTTCACACGGAATATCACGTATTCCGAGTTTTCTCCATTGATCATCAGTTTTCTGAACAGTGCCTTCTTCATTGAGATTACCAGATCTGGGCACATTGGCAATAAGAGGATAGAGGGTAGAAGGCTTAGTAGGATATGGAATGGTTGTCTTAGAGGGGTGGAGACAGGCCAATGATGGCAAAAGTGATATCGCTATTTGTAATTCATTTTATTTCGCTGGTACGACAAAGCAGTGAAAATGATACTTCGCCGGTATCGAACTATCAACATTCAAATTATCGTACACCCCCATAATTATCGTACGGGTTGGCAACCCTGATCCGTACAACTGCCACAACCTCCACGACTTCTACGCTACTTAAATGAACTAAATTCAACATTTCTCGTCTTTTCTTCTCCTTTGTCCTCTTCCTATTGTTATTCCTTATTCTTCTTAGTGGCAGCAGGAATTGTGCACTTAATTGAACGTTATTAGCTTGTGTATCAGAGAAAATCGCTGCATTTTTCTTTAGTTATATCTGAAGTGAGTTTTTTCGAGTTATTCAAGATTTAAGTTTCCAGAATCAAGCCAAATCTTTTTTGAATAAGTGTATTTTGTAATTAATTTTTTTAATAATAATAATAACAGTCGTTTAACCTATATTTGCAGGTTGCTAAGATTCATAGTTTACAAGATATTTAAATGGACCTGTAGAGGTTCGAACCAAGCCCGCAGGGGAAAAACTGCCGCTTTATGAATCATTCAAGACCAGAGCATTTATTTATTTTGTATTTTATCGCTTTATCTTTGTTGGTTCATGAATAAATTAGCCTTGAAATAATTTCCCACGCACCGGTAGTCGAACCATGATTAAAATTTTCTAAAATGTCATTGTGTGTGTTAAATGCTGCAATTTCCGCTTTATACCGTTATTGCAAGTGTAACAGATCACGATTTACACAAACATAAAAAAAAATCTCGAAAGATAGGAATCAAACCAAGATACTTCAATTCTAATATGCTCGGAAATAATTGCCTTTAACATACATTACCAAATAAAATGTATTTCAGCTCTAAGTCTCTAACGTCATTAGTTCGTGAGATAATTAAATTTCCCAAATTAGTATTTGAACCGTGTGCTCCAGGATCACGAGCATCATTTGGTAAGAACTACATGATAACATCTTTTAATAAAGTTTTGGTTTTCGAAGTCTATCGCAATTATTGGATATGTTTGATTCTTCCGGGCTTGTAGCAAGGCCGTCTCTAAGTAACAGGCCTGGATATGCGATTCGTGACGTCACAGCGCGAGGCTGACGTTCCAAGCAATTCATACGGAATAAACACATGTTTTACAGCATTTCTGCGCTGGAAGAAGCGTGCATTCATTTATATTTTCACATTTCGTATTAAAAGTTAATGTGTATTAGTATGTTAGTGGAAAACATGCTTTGCATAGTAGTTGATGGCAGAGCATGCTTCTTACGTTCGCAATGCGAATTTATCTCCAATTTCTTTCTTTCTTTCTTTCTTTTTCCTGTAGATAATACCAAACTGTCTTGTTTAATAATGCAGTAGTTTTTCAGGAGGATGTTGGTTATTACTTTTATGATTTTCCTCGTCAAAATAGCACCCAGTAACTTGCAATCACTAGCATTACAGTCAACACCGATATTATTAATGTCACATGTCTCAGCACCTAAATGTAGAATTAAGTTTCTCTGGTTTTATACTTTAAGAAATGCTTGTTCATATGTCTCAACAAATTTAGTACTTTTTCGTGATCACCAAGCATTTTCACCTTCTCTGATAAATATTTTAATTGCAAGAGTTTCTATCAGGACTGAAGGGTTGAGAAAGTTGTCTGAGGTAATCAGGATGGGGTAAAGAAAGAACATTGGAATCACGTAACTGTCTGTAAGCTGCTGGGTGAGAAAAATAAATTGAACACGTCCATAACAGGGTATCGGGCGTATATTTAATTGGCTTTTGACTAACCAATTTCATGAGCGTCGGCAGACATTTTTCCAGGGGAGGGCCAAATGTTTGAAATTTGCAAACAGATAATATTAATTCTTAATTTAATGTCACAATTTATAATATTTGTTGCATATAACCATATTAATTCGTGCTAAATAAAAATTGATCTTTTAAAATAGTAGTTTAATAGTCAGTAATTGATTGCACATTAAGTTAACCAACTTCCAGGGGGGGCCGTGGCCCTCCCCCCTTCGCGACGCCCATGACCAATTTTACCTACTGTTCTAGGAATTTAGGTTTTAGATATTCTGTGGAATCTTCATTCATGTCCTCCCAGTATTCCTTTAAAATTTTGGCGGCCTGAAGTACTTTATGTGCTGTTTGTTCACTTGCTATTGTGAACCAAAAGAGCATCAAATTTAGACCATTTATCCAATATCATTTGTTTACCGAGAATCCATTTAAATTTACTATTGGGTATTACAGTTTTCCCTATAGAACCTAAATAATAAAATTGGAATTAATTTTTAATGCTGTTACGTGAGCGAGTGACTGGGGTTTATGGGCCCGTCGACAGTTAGGTCATTCGAGCCCCTAATGCTGGTACAATTTTAGGAATTTCTTCAGTATCAATTTTTACAAAAAATTATTTCTTTTATGATGACGGTGAATCCCTCTAATTTCATGTCACTAATTCTATTTTTAAAGCTCTGAAAATCAACAGTGTTTTCATCTTCGAGTTATTTACGAAATGCTATGGATTTTCAGTAAGTTTAGGAGTTGTTCTGGGTGCTACAAAACGCTTCCATCATTTCCCGTAGCAGGAAATTCCTTCACTATGTGCTGTTCAGAAAAATGTTTAATACATACCACATCTGGTTCATAAATATCCCTTGAATAGCACGTACCCACTGGTCTCTCGTGTGTAGATCCTTTGAAAACGAAAACACTGTAACATACTTTTCTACACTTGTTTTATAGTTTGAGGTATAACCCGGCACACAACACTTCCTAGGCATTTTGTATTGAAAACTACACCACTTTGTAATTTAATTGTTCGCTCACTTAATTGTTTACTGACACGTTGTAAGGCACAAGCAACTTCTTAGCGTTCTAACCACGTACTGATGTGTTGCATTCCCGTAATAAACAAATAGGTGATAAACATAAGCCTCCCGTGATGACGTCAATAACGTAATCTCTTTCCGTATACAGGCCTGTTAGATAAAGATGGCCTTGCTTGTAGGCCGTGTTCTAGAAGGCATTGTAGATACCAACGTTTCGCCAAGTACTGCGCTTGGCATCATCAGGGTAACACGATCCGCTGTCTATGCTCTTGTTACCCCTTCTTTCATATTCGAACCCCAAATCATGTAAGAACCGACTAAGAGTGCCCTTGAGAAATTTGGTAGGGTCTCATCACTGTTGAACTGTGACAAAATTATATTCAGCGTGGGTGGAATATTTGCAAACAGTAAAGAATGAACAATTCGCCGCACTCCACCTTGCACTATTCAATCATATTGCTTTAACCTAGCGGTTTTTATTTCCCCGCCCTTTTTGCTTTCTTTATCGATGGCGTTCTTAGAGGTCCTTTCATTACTTTCTTTTTAATCCTATACACTACTGCTTCTGAACACCCGATAGCCTTAGCTGTTTGTTTTACACGCATTTTACTTGAAAAATAATCTAACACATTCACAATTATTTGGCGTTCCTTACTTCTTAATTTACCAATATATTGTCTCTGCCTAGCTTCCCCCTCCATAACTACAAATATTAAACAAATAACGCAATAATAGCTCACAGATTCCACACAATTACACACACGACTTCTTTGGAACTAATGCTAGTGCTGCTCCTTATACTATCTTCTGTGTCAAGCCTAGCGCGAGAATACGCTGAATAGATGAATACCTTTTGTTTGCCTTACTGGATAAAAGAAAAAGCTTACGGCCTTTTAGTTTATTTTAAAAACTTTCTCCAACCCTCCTCAACATTTGTTCTCGCTGGTTCCCTGATGTAAACCCAATAACAAAAAAAAGTTTCACTCTGCTTTAACTTTTGCAGTGCACAGATATAAATTTTTCTGAAAATATTTAATTTAAAAAATTATAACACTTTACTGAGTGAACATAGAGAATTCAAAGTAGGCAGATAGTAGCACTATAATTTACTCTAGCTAAGAACAAAATATAGACGCATTCTAGAAGTTAGTTTGTTAGTTAGTGCGTGATGAGTATAGAAACAGCAAATATCGGACTTCTATTGAAAAAAAAAAAAAACGTTTTCTGAAGAAATATGGGCCTGTAGAAATGTGTAATGACTCTAAAAAGGATATAACCTGATAGAGAAAAAAATCTGCGTAGGATAATGTGTTCAAACCTGAAATTTATAACAACTGAATATTTATACCATGCTATTAGGAACCTGTCAACAGCGCGAAGGTAGAAAAGGACGAGGCTAATGGCAACTTGTATGCGCTAGATAGAGACAGATATATCCCATTTAACTCCATACTGTCAGCTAAGAGTGGGATAAGGTGTAGTACCAGAATGTATTTCTATTTCTGCCGATTACCTCTATTAACAGGACTGCATAGACAAGCATCTTTTGTAAGAATATTTTGGAGAAGAGATACTAAAGTTCTTTGAATATATCAATTGATTTGTATTTATCTTTTTGGGACCATTGCAATTTAAAATGCTGTATACAAGAATGAAAATCTGATGTGTTGCACTTACAAGACTTTCTCTACTCTTGTACTAACTATTCTTACAAAGTCTTATTCCTGTATCTTCGTGTTAGTTGAGATAAACATTTGCAGAAATTATCTTATTGCTTATTTCCTTATAGGTACAAGGGAAATATGGGAATACAGTAGACTTTGGGCGAGAGTCAAATCTTTTAAAGCTTTAAAATTCCATTCTCTTTGCACGGTTAACGTATAAAAACTGAATAACGATGTTCCACTTGATAGAAGTGTAAGTTCTCCAAACAACGAGGCATATCCCGAAATGGTGCCCTCTATTAAAAAAAAAAAAAAAAAAAAAAAAAAAAAAAAAAAAGACATAAATTGGTATTTTAGCAAAATCTACATTTTTTGTAGGGTAAGATTTGGTCCATCTCTTACGGTTTACCAGTTATGCAAAAGTTCTCCAGAGTAAATACGACTACAGGGTTACAGCCAGAAAATTCAAAATTTCATTTGTCATTGAAATATCTCAAACATATGGCATTTTAATCAAAATCGTTAGAGCCATTTCCAAGAAAATCAAAATTTTACATTTAAAGGGTAGTTTATGGTGAAGCAATTTTCTTCAAAATCTTCGTGTTGCATGCTAGAAGGACAAAAATGCCAACTTTGGTTTTTAACTGACTTTTCGTTGTTAAGTTATGCTGTCCACAGACTGACACGCACGCACGCACACAGACACACACAGACACACACACACACCCACACACACACGCGCGCGCGCGCACACACACACCCACACACACACACACACCCACACACACACACACACACACACACACACACACACACACATACTGCTCTGTTGAGGTCCGGCTCATTTGAGCAACATTTCATCCATTCACCGTCCGATATGACACTACATTGGAGGACGTTAAAAAACCACACGCATGAAACTTTTTCTAAAAATGCTTTTTATTGGATTCAGGGGGCCTCAAAACATTTCCGGTGAAATCTCGATATCGAATTTTTGGGTGGAACACAATACTTCCTCCACTTAACTATACGTTGTATAGAAAGTAAAAAGTAAGGGTGCAGTCGGTAGCTTAGTTTTTCAGTGAATTTACGGCACTTAACGATTGCTCACCACCGAGGGAATGAAATTTAGGCGGAAACCATATATAGTATGCTATTGGTTAATAAATAGCCATAGGATCTATCAGAAGGTACAGTAAAGCTGTTACTCCATTGTGCCTTCTGCTAGAGCGACAAGCGACTCGTGTTAACCTTGGTGATACAGCGTGCTGTGGGAACGGATGCAAGCTCGCTGGCGCGGGCATTGCACGTCAAATTTTATTGTACTTTTCCATTTTATATTGCGTCATTTAGCACGCAATCCTATGCTCTCCTACAATGCTTTCACAAGGTAGAACAAAATATTTGTTTATTTTATTCATTCTTTCATACAGCCGTCTTTGAATTCTATGGACGTGCTCGGACTTCAGGAGTTTTTTTGGGAGCATCAGTTAGGATATTGAATTTATATCCTTCTTACTTTCTCTTCTACGCATAGTAGAGGAAGTATTGTATTACACTAGAAAAAGGTCCGTGTGTGTGTGTGTGTTTGTGTTTGTGTGTGTGTGTGTGTGTGTTTGTGTTTGTGTTTGTCAGTCTGTGGACAACAACTCAAAAACGAAAAGTCAGCCAGAACCAAAATTGGTATTTAAGTTTAATGCCGTTCAACAGTGGCGGCTCGTAGTCAAAATTTTAGGGTAGGCAAAGTGTAACAGTAACAACAACAACAACAATAACAATAATAATAATAATAATAATAATAATAATAATAATAATAATAATAATAATAATAATAATAATAATAATAATAATAATAATAATAATAATAATAATAATAATAATAATAATAATAATAATAATAATAATAATAATAATAATAATAATAATAATAATAATAATAATAAACCCCGTTTATCCGAAATATAGGGGGCGAAGTCATTGCGGATAACGCAAACAATATACTGTTTGGTTGTTTAATAAGAGCAGACTGAATGAGTGTGACTTACGGACGAATTACCGCCAAAACTAAAATCACGAGTGTCGGCAGACTTTTTTCCAGGGGGGGGGGGGCACATGTTGGAAATTTGCAATCATATAATATTAAATCATTATTTTACTGTCCAAATTTATAGTATTTGTTGCAGATAACCGTATTAATGTGTGCTAAACAAAAATTGTTCTTTACATCAAAATTAAAATAATAGTTTAATAGTCAGTAACTGACTGCACATTAAGTTTGCCAACTTCCAAGGGGGGGCCGTGGCCTCCCTTGCCCCCGTTTCGCGACGCCCATGACTAAAATAGATTAAGAAATTGACAATTTGTCTGACTACAGCTTTGTGTTAAATAGCTAAAACACTCCTCTTTTCATTGCCAGTGCGCCGCGAAAGCGAAATTTGTAACTTTTTTTTTTTTTTTTTTTTATTTTAAATTAACGTCCTCCAACATTGTGTCATATCGGACGAATGAATGAAATGGGTGAAATGATGCTCAAATGAGCCCGAGGTCCATGGAGCTTTAAGTTACCCGACATTCGTCTTCTCAGGGTAGGGAAAACCTCGGAAAAAAACCTTACCCGAATAACTTACCCTAAGCGAGACCTCTTGAAATTTGTAATAGTTCATTAAGTCGGTCATACTGGTATTACACAGAGATAACAATACGACTCAGATCTCTGAGATCTTCGTTCGTGGAGTATGACTGTTCGGAAAATGTCGCATAAATTCGGATTTGGGCAGGCAAGTGTTCGGAGTGCTGGCAGACGCGTCTACGCATGCTCGGAGTGCATATACAAACGGAATATTTCCTTATCCCTGTTCAAGGGCCTCGTACTGAGGAAATGGGGCCCGGCAGGCAGAGGTTAAGCTAGCCTGCTCTCCACTACCCAGGTTCCATGCGTATCATTTCTGCCGCGCGTTTCAAACACGCAGCGCAGTTTTGATGAATCGGAATTGAGATTAAAGGATTTGACCATGTGCTGGTCATTATAACCAAGAAAACTTTGCTTGAACTGCAATTTAGGGGAAAATGACGGTTCAAATGATAAAATGCAGAATCATAGTTAAACATTATTTATTGATGTATTACGATAGGGTAGGCAATGCCTACCCTGCCTACCCTGAGGAGCCGCGCCTGCCGTTCAAGAATGCGACACGAAGATTTTGAAGAGAATTGCTTCACCCTAAATTACTCTTTACATGGAAAATTTTGGTTTTCTTGAAAATGGCTAACGATTTTGATTAAAATGCCATATGCTTGAGATATTTTTAAGGCAAATGAAACGTATTTCTTGAATTTTCTGGCTATAGCCCCTGTAGTCGTATTTACTCTGGATGGCGTTTGCATAACTGGTAAACCGTAAGAGATAGACCAAATCTTACTATACAAAAATGTGGATTTTTCTAAATGTCCAAATAAATTTTTTTGTAGAGTGAATTATTTCGGAGATATTCCTTGCTATCTGCGTGAGTTTTTGAAAACTTCTACTTCTGTCAAATGGAACATCGTTATTCGTTTTTTATATGTTAACCGTGCAAGGAGAGAACATAATCTCAAAGCTTTGAAAGACTTGACTGTCGCTCAAAGCCTTACTGTATTCCCAAATTCCCCTTGCACCTACAAGCAAATAAGATAACATATAACAACATATTTCTTGAAACCTTTCTTTTTTTGTAACATGCGTTCTAATGTAAAAGAATAGAGATTTATGAATACATTTTACACTCACTGTACACTTTTCGCGGTTTTACCATGCGGCAGCGGGCAATCTTTGCTGTGATGTCGCAGGTTGCTAGTGGCGGCGGCCTCTGCCAGTCTTTTGTGACCTAGAGCCAGGGTGGATGGGGACCCAGAACTGGTGAATCGTCGCTGTTCTATAAAATGTTGACTCTCGTATGTTTGCGATGTTTCGGCTTACCTTTGCCAACACTGCACACTGCGGGCTTCTGGTGTCTCAAAGCGCACCCATATGGAGGTGGCTGTTCTCAACACTGCCTCTGGGATAGTTGGTAGTTTGGTTTCTTGGTGTAGAGTACGGTTAGAGGTGCGGAAGGGAGCGGAGAGGATTTTATGGTGGGAAAAGTTTTGGATGATTTGGATTTGTTTAATGGCGGCGGTGTAGGCATTGGCCCAGGCCATACAAGCGTACAGGACCACCGGAAGAATGAAAAAAGATGTGTACAGAGTAAGTTTTGATTTAAAGTTCATATTTTTGCTACGGAAGATAGGGGCGCATGGCTTTAATCGCTGCCTGCCTTTGTTAGCGGTATTTTTACGTGCGGTTCGTGGAGATACCTAGGCGTTTATCTCGTCGAGCGCTTACTTTACCAACGAGCACACGGAGGTTGACCATGTATATTACACGCTTCACCACTATCCCGGCGTAAGGATTTTACTTCAGTTTTATCACATGCGTTTATATTTAGCATTGAAGTTGTATGAAGCAGGAAATATTTAATTAACAGTTCACTCTGAATACTGGTTCAACTTTCTAACAGTAAGCTAAGCAAGACCAATGTCAAACTAGTATAATTTTTGTACTTTATAATTAATTTTTCAGTAGAAAACATGAAATTATCAAAGTACTTTTGCTAACCAGGGATTCTAAATGAGTGTAAAAAATATGTCCAATACAATTATTGTCAATAAAGAATCGTTTCGCCGAGAAAAAAATGTGTGTAAAATGTTTGGAGCCATCTAGCTTCTTGACGAGTGGATATAAGTGCTATATTATTTCACTAACTGACATTGTGTGAACAAGGCTGTAATGCATTTTTACCTTAATTTGAATGAATTTAGTTACAATTTAATGCTAAAATGTCATGCAAAGTTTAGTTTCGGATGTAGGGTTTCCCAGTTAACAATGCTGTGTAGTTGCGAATCCTAAATAACTGATAAATGTAGTGTTTTAATTGCCAAACAGTAAGATTTTCATTATTTCAAAGTTTGCATAGATTAATTTAACACCCACGTTTACAAGTGCAAAAAGTTTAATTAATACATATAAAGTTGTTTTTTCCCTAAATTCCGAACTATTTGGGAGGCAGCACAGACCACCAACATCTGAAATGTTTGAGTTGCATATACCCTCTGCTGTGACAGGAAATGCATGTCATCCACCTTGACCATGAGCCAGACGTATAACGATGTTGATCCTATTAAACTGATGCTGTAATTCCGAGATGAGATAAGCTGATAAATTGTTCTGGCATGAGACCTTGGCGGAGTTAAGGCAGACTCACACTTGGACGCGCAGAAGCGAAGCGAAGCGCGGCGCGCCGAACAGAAGCAGCTCGCTCATAGCAAGACTCGCCGAAGTCAAGAGTTGATGTGCCAAGGTCAGTCACTGTCAATCAGCACAATGGATCGCTTGGCTGTACTAACCCTTATTTGCTAAGAAGCAGAAAAAGAGGAGCTTAGGCAAAACAGAAGATTCTTGGTGCATGACATAAAGTTATCCAGGAATATAAAGCATGACTTTTTTTTACACTGTTTGATTGTCTGTTGCGTGAAGATAAGTTCAAAATGTACTGATCCCAAGGTCGCGGGTTTAAATCCGGCCCAGACCTATGTTTTTTAAGTATGCTTAAAAACGACAGCTCCATGTCAGTAGATTTACTGGCATGTAAAAGAACTCCTGCGGGACAAAATTGCGGCACACCGGTGACGCTGATGTGATCCTGGCAATTGACAACGTCGTTAAAACAACAAAATAAAAAAAAAATTGAAAGTGTACTTTAGAATGAGCGTAACGAAGTTTTAGCAGATATTTCATCTTACTGCATTACAATACAATACATTTCATGTTAAACTACTATTTTACTTATACATGACCATTTTCCAAATTCAAGTATGCGTGTATTACTCGTATTGTTCGAAAGGTTAACTATTGTTTCCCTCACAAGATATTTTGTACCACCCCCACTACCACCACTTATTATTATTATTATTATTATTATTATTATTATTATTATTATTATTATTATTATTATTATTATTATTATTATTATTATTATTATTATTATTATTATTATTATTATTATTATTATTATTATTATTATTATTTGGCATTTAATATATTGTGATGATTTGAAACAATAGCGCTATTTTAAATCATCGGAGATAAATGAGCTATTCTTATTTTTTAACTGGATGCCCAATTAAATAAATACACTTAGATACTTTTTAAACGTTTTGTTCATTCATTATAAAGTGATTCAGAATTACAGAGGTGTAAAACTTATTAGACTCAAAGTAAGGTTTCGTTTATGTAATATGACATATTGATCTAGGATTATGTTCTAAACATTGGTGGTTACTATAATAAAAAGCTTAGAGCATTTACGACAATTCAGAGGTTGTTGTGTATATTAAAAAATAAAGTATAACTATAGACTTTCAAATTTTAACTTGGAAGGTATACTTTTGATGACCATTGTCAGTCATGTATCAGCTCAGTATTATCTGTAAATAATCCATACCACTCAATATATGGAAATTAAATTATATATAATATTTGTTCATCATGGGAATCCATTTCTTATATAGGGCTTTAAGCCTAGGAAAAGCTATCCGTAACAAAAACTACCGCTCGGAGTTGTTAATGGAGGGAAATAAATATTTACAGTGAGCAACAGTGGATGCATATTCACAGAAAGTGTTTTATTTTACCTTAGAGAGTTGTAAACTATTTTCAAGTTTGGATCTCGCATCCATTTTACCATAAGAAACGAATTTGAGTATAATAATTTTCACATGTGTGTGTGTATGACCAAGACACTGCACAAGCCCTTACGAAGCTTGTTCTGGTATGATTATAGTTTTCCTTGTATTAATTACTATTTAATAAGAACGCGCAATATAACATCAAATATGTAGTAATTCCATGCAGCTCTTCCTTAAATTATAGCGTTTATATTAATTTTCGTAGAATATTTCCAATTTCCGTAGATATTTGTTCCCAAGCTTATCCCAGGCATTGTTATTACTGTATAATTTGTGGCATTTATGGAACAAAAAGGTATATCTATTGTTGAACCAAAGTGATAAGTTTTCCTCATCTATTGCTGCAGATATATCAAGCGCAATGAATGATTTACTGCTACCGAATACAAATGTCACAGCATTAGAGATGACCTTGATCAGCACGAAGACTCCCGACAGACACACGATTGATACCGATTGTGAAACCACACCTGCGGAAGAAGTATTCTCTGCGAGCGGAAGCGAGTGGAAGCCTGAAATTCTACGCGTCGCGCCGCGCCGCGCTTAGGTGAGGGCCGTTCCATTTATTAACATGGAAAAGATATTTTTCGGCGCGCCGCGCTTCGCTTCTGCGCGTCCAAGTGTGAGCCTGCCTTTAAGAAGTTCCATTGCCAGTAATTGCTTATCTAAGAGGTACCTTCTTCTTTCTATTCTTGTCAGCCGAAATAGTGATAATCTAATTACGGGAGTGCGATTAAATAAGATTTACGTTTCATGTTATTAACGGCACGATTTGGACGTCACAGAATGAACAGGCTGCTATAGTGTACATATTCGTAAAACGAACCTTCTTATTTTTCAGATTTGAAATCATTTTATCACGTTTGCGACTTTTTGTAAATCTTATTTCAAGTCGTTTTATTGTTTTAAATTGAAAATAGCTTTTTTTTGGGGGGGGGGGGATTGCAACTAACGTTCTGCAAACATTAATGAAAACTTTAATTTTAATTTCCATCACATCTTTCTACCAAGCAGTGGTTGTCAGCAGCAAGGGACCTTCCTTTTAAGCGTCTTTTCATATTTATACAATTTATGAATGATTTTGAAAACGACATGTCTGAATGTCATTGTTTTCTGCAGGGTATTAGGGTAGGCATTGGCTCGAGAGAAGAGGTAGCGATTGAACTTGCCTTACTCATCAGACATTCTCTTGCCGAGTGACGAAGGTTGTTTTGATACAAGTGAGATGGTCGAAGCGGTAGTAATAATTTCTACGCTTATTTATTTATATTAAACATATTTTGCGTACAATAATTATTACAGCCACCTACTGTGGTTAGGCGAATTAGATGAATCTTCGAGTTTGTGGCCTTCCTTTCGCCTTATGCTTAACATACTAAATTGTGAAGCCGAAATTGTGAACGCCATAATTATGGAAATAATACTGCTTCACATGGCAGAATTAAATAACTGGGAAATATTAAAATCATCGCATGTATAAAAGGTACAGACCTGGGAACATCGTTCACGGTTAAAATTGTCAGAAGGGACATATAATGGTACAGACAAGTCATAGTGGCAAGTTCTAGGTAACCGGACTAAAACTCTGTAAGACCAGTTTTCCTGGAAATCGCTTAGTGCAAGTGTGTTGAACAGGAAAACAAGGGATGGTTACGTACGCTTCGGCGAAACCCAGTTGCAAGCGTAGAGGTAATTAAGAAGTGAAAGGCATTTACTTGTCCCCAAGTGAGCAGGTCAGTCGGGACATTTGTCGCCCAGATCCCCGAGTGAGCAGGTCAGTCGGGACACTTGTCGCCCAGATCCCAGAGTGAGCAGGTCAGTCGGGACACTTGTCGCCCAGATCCCCGAGTGAGCAGGTCAGTCGGGACACTTGTCGCCCAGATCCCCGAGTGAGCAGGTCAGTCGGGACACTTGTCGCCCAGAACTCCGAGTGAGCAGGTCAGTCGGGACACTTGTCGCCCAGATCCCCGAGTGAGCAGGTCACTCGGGACACTTGTCGCCCAGATCCCCGAGTGAGCGGGTCAGTCGGGACACTTGTCGCCCAGATCCCCGAGTGAGTAGGTCAGTCGGGACACTTGTCGCCCTGATCCCCCAGTGAGCAGGTCAGTCGGGACACTTGTCGCCCAGAACTCCGAGTGAGCAGGTCAGTCGGGACACTTGTTGCCCAGATCCCCGAGTGAGCAGGTCAGTCGGGACACTTGTCGTCCAGATCCCCGAGTGAGCAGGTCAGTCGGGACACTTGTCGCCCAGATCCCCGAGTGAGCAGGTCAGTCGGGACACTTGTCGCCCAGATCCCCGAGTGAGCAGGTCAGTCGGGACACTTGTCGCCCAGATCCCCGAGTGAGCAGGTCAGTCGGGACACTTGTCGCCCAGATCCCCGAGTGAGCAGGTCAGTCGGGACACTTGTCGCCCAGATCCCCGAGTGAGCAGGTCAGTCGGGACACTTGTCGCCCAGAACTCCGAGTGAGCAGGTCAGTCGGGACACTTGTCGCCCAGATCCCCGAGTGAGCAGGTCAGTCGGGACACTTGTCGCCCAGATCCCCGAGTGAGCAGGTCAGTCGGGACACTTGTCGCCCAGATCCCCGAGTGAGCAGGTCAGTCGGGACACTTGTCGCCCAGAACTCCGAGTGAGCAGGTCAGTCGGGACACTTGTCGCCCAGAACTCCGAGTGAGCAGGTCAGTCGGGACACTTGTCGCCCAGATCCCCGAGTGAGCAGGTCAGTCGGGACACTTGTCGCCCAGATCCCCGAGTGAGCAGGTCAGTCGGGACACTTGTCGCCCAGATCCCCGAGTGAGCAGGTCAGTCGGGACACTTGTCGCCCAGATCCCCGAGTGAGCAGGTCAGTCGGAGGACTTGCATTCCGGATCCTCGAGTGTGAGGGCACATTACATTGTACAGTAACAATCTTCGGTCTTAGTAAAGATACAGTAACGACGTAACATTTCTAATAGCGATCGGCAAATCTCAAGCATTGTTTTGATTGAGAATGAAAGTGTTTCAACGAGAGTTCAGGTTTTTATGGGAAAATAACAGCAGCCGGAGCAGAAACCACCTGAGAACGGCATTCCGCTTAGGATAGTGGAACAGAGGAGGCGGTAATCCCGCTTCATATGGCGCAACAACGTGGGACCGAACAGCAGTAGAACCGGACCACAGTGGAGCTGAACAGCAAAGCAGCATAAGAGCAAACAAGAACACCAAATGAACCAGGACCACGAGGACAAGAGGATCCTCATCGAAGCAGCAGTAGCAGGTAGCAGATAAAAGGGTACTGAGTGAAGAAAACATTTATTTTTATGTTCTGGTAGTAGATGTATTTGAGAAGTGGGAACATGATCGAGCAGACTGATAACTATGGATGTTCATGAGGATGATGTAAATAATGGTATAGAGAATGTAGAAAATGGAGAGGATAGGAATGGGCAAAATCAGGTAGAAAGTTAGGGAGGGGTAATGTGAGCAAAGGAAGTCCAACTCAAGTTTTACTATGGACAATAATATGTATGGGTCACTTGTGGCACTGTTACAGAGTTTTAAGAAAGATTTAAGTGAAGAAATAGAAAATAGTCAGAAAGAGTTAGGCGGAAAGTTAGAAAACCAGATAGGAAAAACAGAAAATAGCCAGAAAGAGTTTAAGGAGGAGATGAAAGATAGTAGTCAGAATATCAGGTAGGAATTAACAGGAAAGATGACTTAAATAGGGAAGAAAATAGAAAATCAACAAAAGGTCTTAGAAAGTTTTAAAGACGAAGCCCGAAGTGAAATTGAAAATGTGAGACTAGAGGTTAGGGAAAACCAAGATCAGTTTAGGGAGGAAATAAAGATTGTAAAACAAGAAATTAGTACAGGAATAGGAGAGGAAATGAAGATTGTAAAACGAGAAATTAGTACAGGAATAGGAGAGGAAATGAAGATTGTAAAACGAGAAATTAGTACAGGAAGAGCTTAAGAGTGTAAGACAAGAGGTCAGTGAAAGGCTAGAGAAAGAGAATAGAAAGCTTAGGGAAGAAATAAGTCAGGAATTAGTTAAAGAGAGGGAGGCTATAAGCAAAGAATTAGAAATCCAGCAGAGGAGGTTGGAAATGTCTGAAAAAGAGAATGGAAAATTAACTGTAGGAATGGGCGAATTAGGTGATAAGATCAAAGATTTACTTGAAAAAGCGAATATCTCCGACGATAGTAGCAATTCAGCTTGTAGTATAAGTAGTGCGACAGCAAGGAACGAGGCAGCGCCAAATGCGTCAGCTGACATTCCGATACTGAACTTAGGTCCCAGTACTTCGGGTAACCATAACCAGAGTGTGACGAGAAATGGCGGTCCACATGTACCATGGCCTAACCATATCTTCAGTGCGATATCTCCACCAATTTTCGAGAACAATGAGTTTTAATTAAAGTGCAGTGAGAACAGGAAAACACAATTGGATTTATTACACGGGCACTAAGGATTTCTTAAGGGCGAATATATACAGGAGCGAATAATATAGTAAATGTTTCTCTATCATTAATTGCTTTCTATTGTCCCCACTTTCCGTGTACTCTTCACAATAGGGGTGCTTCCCAATTCTCACTGAAGGCTAGTTTTGATTGGGTGCGAAGTTTTCCGTCACCTTGCTAATTGCTCCCGTTCCGTTACCAATATTTGAATTTCCCGGGTTGGCGTCCTGATTGTATTTGCTTACCATCCATTGCTAGTTGTGTTACTGGCGTCTATCCTATCTTCCTGAACCGGTGAATTTCTCCCACTTCTACATCTGTCCTCTTGCCTTGGGGAATGAGGTCTATATACATTATTATTACTATTGTTCTCGTGGTAATTATTTCCAGAATAACGCCTATTTCTATGGAATTGTCCCCCTCTATCTCTGGAAAATCTAGTTGCCTGCACAAAATTAACTTGGGCGTTCCGTTCTCTTTGAAAAGTCTCGTATCGACGTCTATGATTATTGTCGAAATGATTTCTCCTCCTATTCTCATAATGGTTACCATTTTTCGGTACGGGACCAGGATATCTTTCTCGAGTGTCATAACTCCTAATGTTCCCTGACGATGCCCCCTGCTCGAAAAATTTTATAGGACTTTTTTCATGTTTAATAAAATTTTTATCACTAGTGACATCATTCTGGCTTTTGTATTCTAAGTCGCCCTTGAGGTATTTATCTCTGATGTGAGATTCCCTTGTGGTTAACCGGGAAAAAGTACGAATCAGCTGGGGAATGTAATGTACTGGCAAGTTAGCCATGGTAGCTTAGTGGTTAGAGCAGCCGCTCGATAAGCGGAAGATCCGTGGATCAGATCCCTGCTATGGCATTGAATTTTCCAGTTTCTGATTCTACCTCTTAAACATTGCCCACACACGGCTTGTGCGTTTAAAAACACCAGCAGTAAGCTTGTTGGCATAAATAAATAATAACGAGAGGAGATATTGTGTATTGAAAATAAACTGGCGCCCAGAACATCAGATCTGCAGCAGAACGGTGAGTTGCCAACTTACAGCAGCGAGGGAACGGTCGTTGCTTCAAATTGACGACAACCACGTGGAACGTATAGTATTTGCTTCAAACTGGCACCATAACGTGGGGCAATTAACGTTATTTGCTTCAATAGTCACATCGGAGCCAATATTTTAAGTTTTATTGCACATAAAAATGCATATTTCCGTTTTTTTGGTTCGAATTAATATGTTGGGATATTCACATACGTTACACAAAAATCGCACAAAGGAAACATTTTAAAAATAATTGTTACAAATCACTTAAAAGAAACAGCAAATTATTTTTAACAAGACACCATCCACTTCTTTGATGCTCGATTACCCAGGTTGGATGCTATTGTTATCCATTATTGGAAGAAGTGATGTCAGCTATGTATCGCTTCAGTTGGAAGAAAATATAAACCTCCTGGTTACTCGAGCAACACGAGTCTGCAAGATAACAGGGAATTTATCCACTGCACTTGCTATCTCTTTGCAATCCGGCTAGTTACTAGTATATGCTAGCCGCTATAATCTTCGCAAAAGTTAAAGGCATATGGAGGCGGGCCGTACTGCAGACTCCAGCGAATCCTAAGCTTGCCCCTCCTACCAGCGCTGTCGAATTTGGTACACGCATCTCACGTGCTCTTATGTACAGAACCTCTGCCGGTACACGCACTGCGCTTGGCAACAGCGCTCCGCTTGAGCATTGGCCAGCGTTCACATGCCTTTAACTTTTGCGAGCAGTGTAGTATATACACCTATACTTCTATAATCGACGCCAGCCATCAGTTAAGAGATTGCCGGTGTGCTGACGAGTTTGTTTGCACCATTCTGTTTATGTAGTTATTTGCCTTGTATTTACGAGTGTCTGAAACTATGTATATGTGCATATGTTGTGAGCATTTACAATTGTCTTACTCTTTTAAGGAATATGTAATTATGTCCAAAAATATTGACAAAGACAGCTTAGCCAAACGAAAAACTTTATGTACTCGGGAAACGAATAAATGAATAATCCCAATTAAAGGATTATGCAGTCGATGGTATTGCTGAAGAACATGGTCGCAAAATTGTTTGGTTTCCCCCGTTCCTGGTGTAATCTGATTTAATTAATTTGGGAGAAAGTAGACAGTTACGTTGGGCGAAACAACAAAGATTTCACTGTGTCATCTGTAATGAAGCTACATTAGTAAAAGCTGAAAACTGTGAACAAGCTGTTACTGATACAAAGGGCGTAACAAGTGCAATGTGGAAAAATGAGATTTAGAACAGTGTCATTTCCGCAGGTAATTCCAGCAACAACAGCAATGATGCAAGTAGTCGGATATCAGCGGCATTTTTATATTACAATACTTCACATGTATGTTTCTTATGTTAAGTAAATCTTTACAGTGATATGCATGTGCTATCCTATGCATGTAGATTCTCTATTTTACTATTGTCTTCCACTACGAACATAAATTATACTTGATCTATATTCCACACGCATTCCAACCGTCTTCTTACACATAATGCTAACACGCTCTCCACGTGGTCGCGATAAGCGGCAACGTCGCATCTCTTGCACCGTGAACCGTCTTGTTTGGCGCGGATAATAAACTATAGGTATAGTCAATTAGTCATTTGTGAGTCCGTAAAGTTTACATGGCGTTCTATAGTGTCTTGTGTAATCACACATCGACAGTTTTGAGTTCGCAATGGATTAAATATTTCTACAGTGCAAAGTAGTACAAGTGCAACAATATATTGTGAAATTTAAAAGACACTGTTAGGAAATCTTTGTTTTCTTTGTGATTCCATAAACTGGAATCAGTAGGAATGCTTTTGGGAGACGAGTAGTTCAGGATGTGAAGGGAAAGGGGGAAAAACTCAAGGTTCTTTCTGATCCTGCAGCACAAAACTTAAAAATCTGATGTGTTGCACTCACATGACTTTCTCTACTCTTGTACTACCATTCTTACAAACTCATATTGCTATACCTTCTTCGTATTAGTTTAAACATTTGCAGAAATTATCTTATTGCTTATTTTGTTGCAGGTAGAGGTGGAATATGGCAATACAGTAGGCTTTGAGCAATAGCTTTTTCCAAGCTTTGAAATTCCGTTCTCTTTGCACTGCTAACGTATGAAAACATGAACAGCGATGTTGCATTCGACGAAAGTTTGTTTTCCGAAACTGACACAAATAACAAGGAATATCTCCGAAATGGTTCACGCTACAAAAATTTTATTTGGACATAGATTGTGTATTTTAGCGAGATCAACATTTTTGTATGCTAAGATTTGGTCCATCTCTTATGGTTTACCAGTTATTCAAGTCATTCTGTGAACAAGGACTACAGGAGCTATAGCTAGAAAGCTCAAAATATACATTTCATTTGTCATACAAAGATCTTAAACATATGCCATTTTAATCAAACTCGTTAGCCATTCTCAAGAAAATCAAAATTTTCCATGTAAAGGATAATTTAGAGTGGAGGAATTTTCTTCAAAATCGTTGTGTCACTTACCTACTTGAAAGACGTTAAACTTAAATACCAACTTTGGTTGTAACCGACTTTTCGTTTTTGAGTAATGCTGCCCCCAAATTGACATACACACGCACACGGACCTTTTTCTAATTTTTCTTTTGTATTCAGGGGACCTCAAAACATAGTTCGGGTGAAATATCGTCATCGAATTTTTTAATACCTTTCTCTAGGGAAAGTAAAAAGAAAATGCAAGGAAGTGCTCGAAGATAGGTAATAGCGGATTTAAATAGTGTGTCAAATTTCATATATGTTGGATGGGCAACATGAAGACATTGTTGTGAGAGTGAGTGACAGTCCATGTTGTAATTATGTTAGACTTTCTTCTTGTGATGTGGAACGATCATTTTCGAAATTCAAGACATTTCCACATGACAATCGTCAATCTTTCGGGATGGAACATTTGAGGAATCGTGTGTAGCTTTTAAGTACTTGATGATCCCTTCCAAGGATAATGTCTCAAGCACCTCAGCATGTGCCATGGATATTTGGCATTTATTGTTCCAAAAATAAAGGCATTTTTGTATTAACTGGTTGATAGAAAATATCGTAGATGACTGATTGAAACGTTGCGAAGTTTCTGTTTAAGTACAAATCAAGGATTTATTATCTGCATACGTTACTTATCTTTCTTCCTATACACTGTCCTTCGAAAGTTCTTAGTTGAGAAACGGAAGCCGTTTTTAGAGCTCCACTCTCTAAAGTTGTCCAAACATTGCTGCAGGCACCGTTGTAAGAACGCCGTGCGCTGAGAAGTGCAATAGACAGCGAATTCGTTTACGAATAGACATGACGAAATTCCAGGTGGAACACATTTCCAGATGGAGTTAATTGCTATAGCAAAGAGCGTGACACTTAGAACCGAACCCTGATGTACTCCCTCCTCCTGAGCTAAAGAACTAGAAAAAACCTAGCTGACCCTTACTCGGAAAAAGGGGTATATGGGTCGATTGACCAGCAACACACCTTCACCTATCCCACACAACCGAAGAAGGTGAGTGTCGGTTAAATAAAGCTACAAATTTGCTCCATGGTGACTTTTTGCTATCCTTAATCACTTGTCTGGACCTGGTGCGCATTTTCTTGTATTGGATTAGGTTATCCAAAGTAGGGTGACTTGGAAAACCCTAAGAGCACGCTTTCGAGCACGAATGGCACTCCGACATACTTCCGTCCACCAGGGGACGGGAAATCGACGGGGGTGTGAAGTCGAACGCGGAATTAATTGTACAGCAGCAGAGAGAATCGCCTCCATGAGATGCTGTGCCAAATCATTCACTGAGTCGTGTTTGTTGTACGTAAAGACAGCCACTGGCGGTTCCAGTTGGCATGGTCCAAACGCCATCTGGGCATACGTGTGGAACATGTATCTTGCGTTAAGAGACTAATAAGGCATGGGAAGTGATCACTAGAGTGTAAATCAGAGATGACATTCTACTGTAAGGAGACTGCCAACTGAGGTAAACAAACTGCAAGATCAAGGTGTGAGAAGCTATTGAAAGAGTCTGAAAGAAATGTAGGCTCTCCAGGGTTGAGGAGAGGTTGGTTGTAACTGTCCAGGAAGTCAGCGAGGAGCTTGCCTCTCGCACAAGCGCGACTTGAGCCCCAAAGTGGGTGGTGCGCATTGAAGTCTCCCACCAACAGAAACGGTGTTGGTAACTGGGAAACTAGATCTTCCAAATCAATGTGCGAGAAGTCATGGGACGGAGGTAAATATAAATTGCAAATGGTGAAACGGATGTCTGGCAGTAGGATCCTTATTGCAACTGATTGGATATCAGACCGTAATGGTGTATATATATATATATATATATATATATATATATATATATATATATATATATATATATATATAATCTTTGACGACTATCATAGCGCCGCCATGTGCCGGAACACCCTCTTCTGGTGTAACATCACACCATACTGGGGTGTATCGCCGTAGATAGCGTCTTGAGGACGCAGCTTAGTCTCTTGCAAACATGCGACCAAGGGTTGGTTCTCTTTGAGCAGAAGCTCAAGTTCGTCGTTGTGTTTTAATACCACGTATGTTCCATTGTAGGATAGCCATATTAATATATGTGTGGGATAAGTATTCCAAGGTAAATGTGCATTACCTGGTAGTAGACCGTGGTCGATTCAATTTAGCCCTTTTGTGATCTTTTGGGCTTACACTCTTTTCAGCTTTATTCTGCCTCTTTTTCGCTGGGTTTCCCCCAACATGCATCAGAACTGCCCACAAACTTTTGCCCTCATTCAAGACAAACACACTTTACAACTACACACACACAACACCCATAGATACACACATAGCCAAACTAATGATCAAATACATACACAACGCACACACCAGACAATACAGAAGAACACTCATCAACACCGCACAAAAAATGAAAACCATAACACAAACAGAGAAACACAAAAATCCTCCTCTCATAACACTAATCGACGTTTACGACAAATACCAGCAACAAGAAGAAGACAGACTACAACAACACCTTCAACACTTCCAAAACATCTAAACACATAATAAACATAAACACTTAAAATAAAAACACACATAAACCTAACACACAAACACACAAACACACAAACATACAAAAGTAACCGAAGAGCTGTTGCAGTAGACATACAAACTTGACAAAACTTCTAGCACAAATGACTTATACTTCCTGGGCTTTTCTTTTTCTTTCTTGGGTAGACGACAGGCCATGCAGCTAGGGATGACCAAACACACACATCACCCATCCAAACACAAAACCCACAACACCAACACGCATACAGGCACTCGCCACTGAAATCCGCCACACGACCAAAAATAAAAACGCAATCACTAGGCTGAAGAGGGGTGTCCCTGAACAGCCAGGGCATGTCGAAAGACATGCCCAAATAACTTTTTCATTCATTCATTCATTCATTCATTCTGGGTTTCCCCCAACATAGGCAGGACCTTCTTGCATCTCCTCTACTGAGGAGGTGCGTCTCACCATCTGCGGTTCGAGAGCTTCCAACCGATTGCTAATGGATACCGGCGAAGATGAAAGCCGCCGGTCTGTGTCCATCCCAGAGGAATCCTCAGAAGAGATTTTTTTTTTTGTTCGTGTTTTGGGGAGAAGATACTTTATTTAGATAAACTTGAAAAAGGAAACGTTAACTAAATGTAAATTTTTATCGTAATTGTTTTTTCCGTTTCCGAGATACAGAAGATGCATATAAATATTTCACCAACATTATTTCAGCCCTCACACATCCACTGCTGAACAGTGGCCTCCCCCATAGACTTCTACCTAGTTTGAGTTTTTCGTCGAGCATTTGTTCTACCATGTTCTTTGGAGAATCTTCCGGGCGTTAACACATTGGCTCCATCTTTCCGCCAAGTTCTTCCATGTCTTCCTTCTAACGGCCAGTTGCTCGTTAATCTTCTCCGATAGCTTATCTTCGTATTGTAAATACCTGTTTTCATGTAATCCATTCCAAAATTTACACCTTTCAGTTCTGCTTACATCTTTTTGTCCATCTGCCGCGAAACGGAATTCATTTCCCATTATGTCCATCTTGGATAACATTTGTATCAACTACTCCATATCGTGTTTCGTCGCACTGCTGACACCAATTGTGACAAATTTACTTTTTATGTATATCTTTATTTTTTACAAAAAAAAAAAAAAAAAAAAAAACAACAACAACACCGGAACGACACTATGCAAAAGCAATATCGAAGAATAGCAAACGCAACATAGTTGTGTTAATGTAATACGCATTTCTATTTCGATCATATAGAAAATTGTAGGTATTGTTCCTCCATGAGACAGAGATTGATGTGATCGTGTTTAGTAAAAGAAAACTGAGCTGAGAAAAATCGTGCGAATGTAATACGCTGCATTTCTATTCCAAGCATGAAATTGTACGAACTGTTTGTAGAAGAGGGAACAGAGAACGAAGTGCTATTGTGTTTCGTAAAAGAAAAATGAGTAGAAAAACCGTGGGAATGCTATACGTTGCATTTATAACTCAAACGTACAGAGATATGTATGGATTATTTCTCGAAGGACCTGTGAATGTGTTAGATAAAAGAAAAGCGGGTAGAGAAAATCACGTGAATGTAATATGTTGCATGGTAAAGTGGCTTGCATAAAAACCTTCTCCATGAAAAAGCTATTAGATGTGTCAACTTTCATGGGGATTTTGGAGTTTATGTTTATCAAACTCATTTATATCTGCACTGCACTGCAGCCGGCATCGGCGTAACTAGATAACCATTCGTGCGTATTTGCAGAACTCCATGGCGCAAGAGAGGCCAGTGGCGTGTTCTGCCTCTCAGCGGGACGTGGGGTGAGAGATGACTATTATTATTATTATTATTATTATTATTATTATTATTATTATTATTATTATTATTATTATTATTATTATTATTATTATTATTATTATTATTATTATTATTATTATTATTATTATTATTATTATTATTATTATTATTATTATTATTATTATTATTATTATTAATAATAATAATAATTTGGTCTTCACTTATCGCGTAGACTTCCTCTATTGTAGCCTTTTGTCCATATAGTGTCATATTAATTCTTATAATATTTCCATCCACGGTTCCCAGTCTGTAACAAATTTTTTATATTTATTCTTTATTAATATAGCTACTCCCCGTTGCGCTCTTCGGCACTTTTTAACTCCACTATAAAATATGTATAAGCTCCTTTACTTTCCGTTCCCGTTCCTTTCTTTTTTGTTTCTGTTAGAGATGATGATGACAATAATAATAAAATAATAGTAATAATAGTAATAATAATAATAATAATAATAATAATAATAATAATAATAATAATAATAATAATAATATAGTCATAATTAATAATACATATGTATTGTACAGTTGTATGAAATTCAATAAGAATGAAGAGGATTGTACGAGCCATTTACGAAACTACGAAGGATACATTGTACTCGTGTTAATATCTCCGGCGTATGATAGATATTTTAATCAAACTCTTCAGAACCATTTCCAAGAAAATAATAGACGAAGACCATTCTTCCAGTTTTCTTTGAAACTGCATTTCTTAAAAGTACTTAAATATGGCATTTGGTATGTAAATCTTTTTTACTTTCTCTACTACATATAGTAAAGTAGAGCAAGTGTTGTATGACACCCAAAAATTCGATGTCGAGATTTCACCGAAAGTGTTTTGAAGCCCCCTGAATAAAAAAAAAGCATTTTTGGAAAACGGTGTGTGTAGGGGTGGGTGTGTGGGCGGGGAGGGGCGCGTGCGGGTGCGGGTATGCGCGTGTGTGTATGTGCCACTCTGTGGACAGCATAACTCAAAAACGAAAAGTCGGTTAACAACCAAAGTTGGTATTTAAGTTTAATGTCTTTCAAGGATACGAAACAAAGATTTTGATGAAAATTCCTCCACCCTAAACTACCTTCAATGGAAAATTTTTGACAATTTTGATTTTCTTGAAAATGGCTGTAGCGATTTTGATTAAAATGTCATATGTTTGAGATTTTATGGCAAATGAAATATATATCTTGAATTTTCTGGCTATAGCCCATGTTGTCCTATTTACTTTGGATGACTTTTGCATAACTGGTATACCGTAAGAGATAGACCAAATCTTACTATACAAAAAATGTAGATCTTGCTAAAATACAGCTTGTCCTTTTTTTTCAGAGTGGACCATTTCGGAGATATTCTTTGTTATTTGTGCGAATTTTTGAGAACATTTTTTTGTCAAATGGAACATCGTTATTCATTTTTATGTTATCGTCAAAGAGAACGGAATTTGAAAGCTTTAAAATATTTGACTCGCTCAAAGTCTACTGTATTCCCATATTCCCTTTGTACCTACAAAAAGATAAACAAAAGATAATTACTGACATGAAGAAGGTATAGTAATAAGAATTTGTAAGAATGGTTAGTACAAGAGTAGAGAAAGAGTGCAACACGTCAGATTTTTAGTTAGGTGTTCAGATAAACACATCGTTCTGTAAAAATCTGATGTGTTGCACTCGCATGATCTTTTCTACTCTTGTACAAAGTATTCCTACAAATGCCTATTCCTTTACTTCCTGTTCGAGGTAATCATTTCTAGAAATTATCTTATTGCTAATTGTCTTGTAGGTCAAGGGGAATGTGGAAATATTTTAACGATAGTCAAATCTTTTAAGAACTGATCGCTAAGTAACGGGTTTGAAACTCCGTTCTCTTTGCATGGACTCTTGAAAACGAGTAACGTATTCCTATTTGAGAAAAGTAGAATTGAAAATTTAAGCCAATAACAAGGAATACCTAAAAAAATGATCTCCACAAAAAATGTGTTTGACATAAATTATGTGCTTTGATGAGATCTACATTTTTGTGCTGTAGGATTTTGTCTATTTCTTAAAAATCGTCAATTATGCAAATGCCATACAGCATACGGGATTTCAGAAGCTATTCCCAGAAAAGTGTAGGTATACATTTTATTTTTCATGAAAATGTCTTGCCCACCTCGGTAGCGTGATGGTTAGCGTGTCTGCCTCACGTTCAAGGGGTCGCGAGTTTGAATCTCGCTTAGGGTAAGTTATCCGGGTAAGGTTTTTTTCCGAGGTTTTCCCTACCCTGAGAAGACGAATGTCGGGTAACTTAAAGCTCCATGGACCTCGGACTCATTTGAGCATCATTTCACCCATTTCATTTGATTCATTCGTCCGATATGACACAATGTTGGAGGACGTTTAAAAAAAATGAAAATGTCTTAAACATACGGCATTTTAATCAAAATCATTAGTTATTTCTGAAGGAATAGAAAGTTTTTGAAAGTTTTTCAATGTAAAGAGTAGTTTGGAATGGAAGAGTTTTCCTGAAAATCTTCGGGTGACATCCTTGGAAGTTACTGAACTTAAATACGAAGTTTGGTATTTAACCGACATTCCGTTCACAGACACGCGCCCATGGACAGTTCTCCAACAAGTTCTTTCCCTTTTTTATTCATTTAGCCTCAAAACGTGTGTTTTCATTGAAATCTCTGCGTCGAAGTTTTGAATGGAATGCAATATATTCTCTACCTTCTCTGCTTACGTGTACGTGGTGAAGAAAGAAAAATTAAACCATGTACTATTGATTTAAGTTATCAGATGTTAATGAACATCTATTGTACGGTATATATCTTTCAACATATGCATTATTTTTATATTGTTAAGTATTTCTGCAAAGTAATATTTGATGGAACACCCATTTTGCCCAGTTCCAGTTTAAATATTCCCGTCTTGTATTGTGTAAAGACGGCTATTTTGTGGCTATTTTGTACAGAGCTAAACTTGGATACTGCCAACATAAGTTCTTGAAATAATGGATTTGTTTGAAATACGCTTCACAGGCATGTGCTTCCTCGTTAAATAAATACTCAAATAAGTGTCGTTTATGCATGGAGCTGTAACGATGCTTTATTTATTCTTACTAGCCACACGTTGATGCGACATTTGTAACGATGTGAATCGTTGCACTGTTGACCCAGGTAGTTTCCAATTTGTAACGTTCCTTCTTACCTGGAGCTTACCTCGCTGAGACCTGAGGGTACCATTTGCAGTTTGGTGTGGGGGGCGTCAATCCTTCCTTGCCGGGCTAACACAGCGGTGAGCATGAACGACTCTTTCTTTCTTCCGGTAGTCCTGTTAAATGTACTTATCTAGGGAGTGGTGCGGAACAACACGCGGTTTGATTAATTATAAGTTCACATTTAATTTGTTGAATTAGTTTATTTTTCCTATCACACGAGAATACACGTTTAGATATGATGGATTGGCGTCCTTTCCTATGTACGGGGTTCACCCGTCAATGCCACGGACCACGCGCTATTCTATGTTCGATAAGTTCTTTATATTGTGACCCGCGTCGTAAAATAATGTATCTCTTGTGTGAGGGGCAATTCCTTCTTACTACTACACATGAATATTTGTATATTATGGCGTATGTGCCGTAATACCACAGTTTTTACTCGGACTTGGTGTATCAGGCGCGACGCCAATCCAGACAACACATGAACAAGACAATTGAATATCTACATCATTGCCCACTGTAACAACAATTCAAAATTTTAGGTGGCTTTTTCTGCCACCACTATAAACACACATTTTAAATATTTTAGGAGGCTTCTTCCAAACAATATCGCCTCAGAGCCCATAAAATATGCAACTTCTGCATGTTATGTAAAACGTTCTTTGGTTTATATTTAACATCGTCGCACTACTTTATTATATTTGTTCGTTACCTTCTTAGTTTCATAAAAATGTGAGTCATAACGTCCAACTGCGTGAACTTCTCATTATGATTTATCCATTCTACGAGTAGCTGCAGTTGATAGAAAATGACTATTTCTGTACGGAAACATTTTCTGTTTGCACCAGTTATTCAGATACCTGTGCAAACATTCCATAATTCTTTCAGCATATGTACTTTTCGATTGCGTGTCACTTCATTCTGTAACCAACCCACGTGTGAGAGATCTGCAGCGCCACTTGCTTGGTTCAGTTACGTGACAATATGAAGGACGCTGTTGGAGCCGTGGATGGATCAAAGGATATTCATGAGATTTTTACCATATATCATGCAATTTTATTATTTGTGTTTCTACTCCCCAACAGTCCGTGCTGGAGATCCTAAGACGAACGTGAAACGCGCCGTTAGAGACCCACGGAATTGCGGAATGAGACTACTTCTATTATTCCTCTTCCTTTTTATTTAGTTTTTTATTATTTACAGTATCATTCAACAAGGATAGTAGAAGCAATGGCGCAGAATAATTCATTTTGATGAAAAGAGATCAACAAAATTGTTTCACTTTCACCGTTTCTCATCTAACTATGACGTCCTCGATGCTCGTCGATCTTCTTACGACGCACACACGCACAGCTGCCCCACAATCGCCAGCTTATGATGGTAGCTCTAACTCTAAAACTAAACTATCTGACTGACCCTACTGCTGTCTCATGTACTCTTATACTGAAGGTGACGTCACACTGATCCTTCTCAACTCCACACACATACACGCGCCGGAAATGACGCACCTAGAAGTCTCGAGATAAAAATCCCTTTTGCTCCTGCCGCCTATTGTTACTGTCACGCAAACACAGCAGGCACGTGAGGCAGCCTGACCTTGATTGCCGTGCCCGCTCGCCGGTACGTCACACGATGTAAAGTAGCCCGGCCCCCCGCCCGTCCACCGCCTTGCGCCGGGCCCAACGTCGCAATATTTTTCAAAATATTTTACGAGCGATCATTATTTATACATTGTATGTTGTTTAAATTATTTGCAAAGTTTCCAAATGTCTCCATAATGAAACAGGCACGACCAGAAACTATGTTAATAGTAGAACTTAACTTTCCAACAACAACAAGGAACCGTCATGTTGGTCAGTATTATCAGCATTTTCCATAATTTCATGAGTTTTTTATTTCGCTGCAACATACTCTTGAATTCTTTATTGAAGTAATACAATTATCATAGGAACAACAATGATGAGAGAATAACATTTTGGACTGAGTTTATTTCAGTCATTTTCTTCATTAAATACTTTCCCCGCATGTGAAGGGAAAGACTTAAGATATGGGGTTAAATACATTGTTACCGCTGTACTGTCTTCATTTTGACTGTCTTCCCAATTCCTTTTTCTAGCATCTAAATGTATCCAAGTTCCACCGCAAATGCATGCTTTGAGACTGAATTAAAAGTATTTTTAGAAAAAAAAATCATATTTTCGTGCATTTGCGCACACCATAACTCATACCAAACTTAAAGTGTTGCATCTTCTAAGAAGATTAAGATCAAGAGTAACGCCCATCCCAAACTACCCGTTACAAGTTTACATGGACAATAATTTTGTGTACCTTTTATTTTGTGAAAAATGGCCTAAACGATTTCGCAAAATACCTTATGCTTAAGATATTTGTGTACCAACTAAAATACATATCTTGAATTTTGTGCGAATGGCCTTTGAAGTCCTCTTCATTGTGAATCTATTTTGTATAATTTTGTATATTACTCGTATTAAGCCGCAAGTATTATACAGAAAATGAACACACAAAATGTAAACCTCAGTAGGGTCATTGGGACAGTTCAAGCAAGGGGGGCTAATGGGCGTACATGGATATAGGGGATGCAAGCGGAGGGATAGGATGGGGTGACCAAGGGGCTAATGAGCAAGATGGCAGTCGTACGTAATCTAAGGAATAGCAGGGAGGCGTTTGAGGTAGGCTCCGTTTTCATCTTTCTCTCTCTCTCTCTTTCTTTCTTTCTTTCTTTCTTTCTTTCTTTCTTTCTTTCTTTCTTTCTTTCTTTCTTTCTTTCTTTCTTTCTTTCTTTCTTTCTTTCTTTCTTTCTTTCTTTCTTTCTTTCTTTCTTTCTTTCTTTCTTTCTTTCTTTCTTTCTTTCTTTCTTTCTTTCTTTCTTTCTTTCTTTCTTTCTTTCTTTCTTTCTTTCTTTCTTTCTTTCTTTCTTTCTTTCTTTCTTTCTTTCTTTCTTTCTTTCTTTCTTTCTTTCTTTCTTTCTTTCTTTCTTTCTTTCTTTCTTTCTTTCTTTCTTTCTTTCTTTCTTTCTTTCTTTCTTTCTTTCTTTCTTTCTTTCTTTCTTTCTTTCTTTCTTTCTTTCTTTCTTTCTTTCTTTCTTTCTTTCTTTCTTTCTTTCTTTCTTTCTTTCTTTCTTTCTTTCTTTCTTTCTTTCTTTCTTTCTTTCTTTCTTTCTTTCTTTCTTTCTTTCTTTCTTTCTTTCTTTCTTTCTTTCTTTCTTTCTTTCTTTCTTTCTTTCTTTCTTTCTTTCCCCCCCTCTCTCTCTCTTGTAATGTTTAACGCCCACTTTTACTACATGCGGTGACACTGATGGTACATGGAATGAAGACGAAGCACCGGTGGAATGAGATGGCGGTGGAACCCGGAGGAAACCCGCTCCAGCGCCGCTTCGTCCACCACAAATCCCTAATGCGGTTGCCTGGGATCGAACCCAGCGACTGTAGGCTCTATGAACAATTTCTAGACGTATAAGAGTGTATACATGTTAATAGTAGGAATTATGTTGCTCAAAGTAGCTGATGTTTGACTTAAAAGCTTTTCTATGTTGATTGTATATGAACCTAACCCAACCCAAACTAGCAGGGCCTCGCCTTTCGCATACAGATCTAAGCTTGAACATTTCTCTATTTTCAGCGACTACAGGTCCTTTCCAAGGTGTTTTGAAGTGTTAGTTCAGCTACTTAAAGTTTTTCTTACAGTTCATTAACCTTTGATACTATTTCAAAAACACAATTTCAGAGTATTTATGAGCTCCGTTTCAGAACTCTGCTACTAGCATTTTTATCACTGATAGAGGTAATTGTTTGCTTATAAAGGCTTTTAGTGGCCCACACAAAAACACAACACACCAAATCACAATAAAAAAAAAAACACAAACACACAACAAACATAAACACACACACATAACCTAACACACAAAGCAACACAACTAAGACAAACATTCCCGAATGAGTTGTTGCAGCAGCAACAAACTAAAAACTTTTCATCAATCAAAACCTAAATTCTTCGAGGGTAGAAGCCGCCACCATACAGCTGGGGATGAAAACACACCAACAAACACAAAACAAATAAATACATAAATCACATCACAATACACACACACACACACACGCGCGCGCGCGCGCGCGCCCGAAAGATCTCCCACACACAACCAAGCAAAAATTCCACGAACGCGGCTGAAGAGGGTTGTCCCTAAACAGCCAGGGCATGTTACATAATATGCCCAAATAACACTTTTGATTTGATTTGAGGTCTTTTGGGGGCTAATCATAGTTCTTTTAGTGGCTTTTATGGTCTTTTGGAGGATATTCACTATATTAGGAACGGAATGTGTACCGATGTATTGCATAGTTAAACGGCGAAAGGTTCATCAATCCCACGGATTCACGAATCCGCTCTTGCCCACCTCTCCCATTGGTTGTTAGGATGAACAATGCAAAGAGAACAAGTTAAGACAAACCGGTATGTATGCGAACACTTGACGCACTATCCCTCTGTTCACGAAAATGTTTCAGTAATAAAGCCAGTAATTTTAATGACGCTCTTATGTTGGTTGAATATTTCGTTCATCCGCAAGAATGATTTATATGTATAATTATTACCTGATGAATTTACACTTTTTACCGTTAAAATTATATATGGAGATCTCTAATAAAAATGCTTCCATTTTATGTAACAGATTTGCATCGCATGTACATATGTTTATACTATTCGTTATACAAATACCAGATGTGCGTTGTGAAATGCAGTGCTCGTTGACTTTAGTTTTTTATTGGTCCATTTCTTCTTCATGGAATGTTTTTTTATGGTTGCACAATCTGCAGTACAGTACACTACATTATATTTACTAAAATTCTCAAAGCTAAAACTCCGGATTTCGCTTAAACACTGATAGTATTGCGAGATGGTGCACTCAGGTCTCATGATATGACATGGACAAAATGTAAATACTTGTTCAATTCATGTACTGTTACCTGTTTACCTTCTACAAATCCCCCATTGCACACAATTAGGCACATCCACTGCAACAGGGTGGAACCCACACTCGTATTGGAAACCATATGTCGGTAAGTATCCGACTTACGGAGCATGAGAAGACACGGGCAGTGCAAATTTGAGGTCTGCACGGGCTCGGGCCTAATTTGAAAAATCTGATCTGCAAGGGTATCACATTTCTTTGAAATTAAGAATTATGGGTGGGTGCTTTTAAACAATGCTTTTGCAATAAAAATTAAAACTGTGTAAAGCAACTTTAAAAAAAAACTTATTGTTCTATGTACCTCATGAGCTTTGTGGAAACTGTCTCATTAACACACAGTTGGTTATAGAAAAATACAGTAGGCTAAGTGATGCTCAAATCTGTTATAGTAAATCCAGCCTAAGAAAGCCACTTATCAACACCACTAATGTAATAAAAAAAGGAACAAGAAAAGGAAGGGGGGGGGGAAGAAAAAAAGCAGCAGTAAATCAATATTAACATTAAAAAATGGTTCTGTTTTGTTTTCTTCCTCAGAGAGCTTGGTCAGGAACCAATCAGAGCGTTCTCTGCAGTCACGTGCTTACAGCCACTACGAGCGTTTGTGGCGTTTGTATTTCGGCAGCACTATAAGAGGTCGGTCAATAACTTATGTAGGCTTCGGCAGCCGGTGACCATAGTAATAAGTAGGGCCAGGCATTTAATGACCTATAATTTGGAAAAAAAATGCAAAATAAGAAATGCATTTATGACCTAAAATTACAAAAAAATGACCCAAAAAGATGACCCCAAATACGTTAAACATACAAAAAAAAAAAAAAACAAAAAAAAAAAAACAAAAAAATTGCCAATAAAAATGCTATTTATTTTTATTATTACTACATTAAGCACTCACTTTGTTACTAAGTTACATAAAATATAACATAAAATCAAAATATTAAAATAAAATTATAAATGTACATGTTAGAGTATCTTTTATTGAAGAAATTCCATTTCAGTGCACTTTTATAACAATTTTGAGTTGCAGTTAACAATCACAAATTGGCGGAGATTCTCAAACAAAAATGACTGTCTATTGTCTGCTAGTACTGACGTATAAATGGAAAAGCTCCTCTGTACTTCAACGGAAACAATTGGAGCATACTAAAAGCAAGCAATATCTCCTGGATTTAACTCACAGTCAGCAAGAGAAAACTGTTCACCAGACAAAGCACTGCCAATTGAACACGATGTTTTGTACCCCCTGTTCTTGTCTATACACTTCTTTATTTTCATTGCCACTGCATCACCCACTTTACCATATGCACGGCTCAAATCATTCACTACTTTATCCACTATTTGTAGCTGTTCCATTAATGTCACTTGGGATTTTTCCAGAGAAGTTATTGCATCAGGCAGGATTACAAAATTGGTGTTTATGTAAGAAAGTTTACCCGCAATTTCTTTATGAGCTAGCAGTTCTTGCGCCTTTTTGATTGACACAGACTCAGCATTATCAAAAGAATCAACTACTTTCTTCACAACGTCAAAATTCTTGCAATAATAACTACAAGCATCGAGCCATGTTCCCCATCTAGTCAAAACGGGTGAAAAGGGCAGTTGAATTTCTGGAGCTTCTGCTTTGAATGCTACAACTCGAGAGGGGGCTTTCAAGAACACTTTCTATACGTACCTATACAATTAATTTATCCACTTCAGGAAAATTTGCACGTACTTCTTCCGCGATACGGTGTAATGCGTGCGCTAAACATGCCACATGCACCATTTTTGGGTAGAGTGCACTTAAAGAAGCAGCAGCTTTCATCATGTAGGGTGCTGCGTCTGTTATAAAAAGCAATACATTGGAATTTTGAATCCCATCAGGTCAAAGTATTCTCAATGCATGGTCAAATACTAAGCTGATGGTTGAATAGTTCACTTTGTCCAGCTGCTCACAATGTAATAGAAATTGTTCTCCGGGGCTGTGTGCTTCTAGAACTCCAACAATAACATTCGCTACATAACGGCCAACAGAGTCTGTTGTCTCGTCGATGGCTACGAATATATTCTTTTCTCCAATCCTTTTTCTTATTTGTTGCAAAGTTTTGTTGTAGCACCGATCCACGTAGGTTCTTCTCAATGTTCTGGGATCTGGAATTAATTTTCCTGTCTCCTCTTCTAAGAAAGCGCGCAGCTTTAGGATGATTCAGCTTGTGAAGTGGAATATCGGTAGATAAAAGTGCTTCACAAAATTTCTCACAAAGTGGCGAAAATGTTTCACGAGTTTCGCCCAGAAGTATCTGCTGTAAGCTTACACTGGATTTATTTTCAAGTCGTTGCAGGCCACGTTTATGCTTCTCCCGTGACATACATATGTAGTTCTACCGTAAACGGTTTTTCAGCAGCCACTCTCACATCACAGATCTTGCAGAATAATATATGACCGTCCGTAGAAAAAATATTTTCTCCTTATTTTGAAACAAGTGCCTTCAATTTAACACTATTACTTCCCTTCGCTTTAGGCATTTTGCTCTTATGGTGTTCGTACAGGTGCTAGGAACAACTGATCATCTCACTTAACAGCACAACAATGCCGGTTTACCTGGATATAGGAATTTCCTTGGGAGTGTGGGCAAGTCCATTAACCACATTCCTTGAAAAATAGGGGTAGGAGGTAACTTAAGCTCTAAGAAATTGAATTCCTAGAAGTGGGCCAGTTCATAATGCACATTCCTTGAAACATAGGGGTAGGAGTTAGCATAGCATTTACTTAAATCCAAGAAATTGTATTGACAAGGAAAAATACTGAATTTTAATTTTAAAAAATGAATTAAATACAAATAATCTCCCAACCTTCCGGAAAAGTGTTAAAAATGCTCAAAATGACCTAAAAATTGCCAAAAAATGACTTATCCGTAAAAAAAAAAAGTAAGAAAATGCACAAAAATGCCGTAACAAATTGCTTTTATTTAACTCGTTAGTCAATGCCACACCTTTCCGTATATGCAAGCAATGTTTCAGCCTTCATAAGGAAAAGATGCAAAATCATTAATTGCCTTGCCCTAGTAATAAGGTTTTCCGGGGAAGGCCGCGTCTTGGTTGTATAGTTGCCAACGTTTCGCCCTACTATGGAGAGCTTCTTCAGGGCTAATGCTTTTCTGAGGTGCTTCCAAGAAAAGCATTAGTCCTGAAGAAGCTCTACATATATAGTAGGGCGAAACGTTGGCAACTATACAACCAAGACGCGGCCTTCCCCGGAAAACCTTATTACTATAAGAGGTGTTCGCTATTTAACGGCTTTGAAATTCCACTCTCTTTGCATGTCCAGGATCTAAAAAGTGTGCTTCAGCGAGACCTACATTTTTTTTTCTTTTTTGTGTGCAGTGAGATTTTATCTGTCTTATACGGTTTACTTATGCAAAAGTCATCCAGAGTGAATAGGACTGCTAAGGCGGCGCCGTGGCCGAGCGGTTAGCGCGCTCGCCTACCACCTAGGCGGCCCGGGTTCGATCCCAGGGACCCGCATGTGGTATTCGTGGTGGACGAAGCGGCGTCAGGGCGGGTTTTCTCCGGGTACTCCGGTTTCCCCCGCCATCTCATTCCACCGGTGCTCCATCTTCATGTATCATCAGTGTCACCGCCTGCGGTGCCGTAGTAGTAAAAGCGGGCGTTAAACAATACAACAACATAGGACTGCTAAGGACATTCTCGGGAAGTTCAAGATATAGGCACCTACATTTTACTTAGCATGAAAATAACTTAACGTTCAAAGGCTATGATTAATTATTAGATATGAGCATGCGGAGCTTTAAGCAGTAGTAAAATGGCATTAGAGATTTTGGTACCTTTATTGGCGGACACAAGACCTTGAAAGAACACTATCTACTGTATGTATATGGATACTTAGGCAAAAATTGGAGCTCGCCCCTGAGGGAAGTGATGGAATATCTTCCAGTACTTTGCAGGATTCAGTTTTGATCTACAGAGGGACTAGTTCCCTGGGTTCGGCTACTGCAGAAACTATTAATTTGAATATCAAGAATTTTAAAGGAAAAATGACTCCACACTTTTTCAGCTTTTAATTATCGATTGCCTTGAGGGGACAAACTGATGAATAAAATAATATATAGAGGCAGAGAGAAAGGGTGAAAACTGATTTCTAAGCAGCAAATAACCTACAAATAACACAAAGTACGTATCTCCTGGAGATATACTGAGTTTTATTGAAGTGAAGTGTTGGTCTCTACATACTTTGTGTTATTTGTAGATCGCATTGCTTCAATGTTAATAGTTTCAGGTGTGCATAATAAAGCAAATAGCCCATCACATTTTGATGAATGTGCACTATAGTACTAAATGCTTACTGCTGATGGTATCAATGTTGATTTAAAACTACGTAACAGCAACTTCGCTATTCTTGCTGCCGTTGACTTACATGAAGCACAGCGGTTTTGCGAGCAACTAGTGTTAACTTAATTTGGAAGACACAAAACTGACAAAAACAAAGAGCCTGTTGACGAAGTGAATTCCACCACTGGCATTTTCCCAGACAACGTAGAAGTATCTTCCCGCTCCCTATATCCCCCTTTAAAAAGAGGGTGAATACGTAAGTATGTAGATTCTTGACAACTCATGCTGGGCATACTATGGAGTTCAAAGGTCATAATGACACAGCGAAGGATAATGAGCCTGGCATCAATTTCCATTTGCAACAAGGGATATCTATTTTAAAACAGTTTCCTTTATAAATCGCGTCAAAATTACCGCATATCCTGTCTTCTTAGTTATTTTCGAGAAAGGTTTTCTTCTCACGAATTTGGGTGAATGGAATCACATTTGCAGTATAAAAATATATGTTGTCTTTTGCATGATACGCGGTCCATGTTCGTGACATTTCATGGATATCAGTATTTAATGTTTATTTACAAATTTAAATCTTTCTTGCTTTTGTTGTCTCTTTTTGTGTGAACCTGGCCTATTTTTTATGAAACCTGGAAGAAAGGAAGAAAATGTTTTAATGGGACGTAAGAAATTGCGTTTGTATATTGTATTAAATTAAATTATTTTGTTTGTTAACGACGCTGTCAATTTCCAAGATAGTATCAGCGCCACCGGTATGTCGGAATTTCTTCTCGCAGGAGTTTTTATATGCTACTAAATCCACTGGCATGGGGCTGTCGCTTTCAAGCACATGGACTGGGTTTGAATCGGCGACCTTGGGATCAGTATGCCAGCGCCTAACAATCTGAGCTACCCAGACCGACGCGTTTGTGCTAGTACTCATTTGTGTAATATCACCGACGGCAAACATGATGATCTATCTACAAATGCCATGACATCTGGTAACTGACGGTCCAGTTGGTAGCGCCGCACAAATAATATTGGAAGTAACATTTTTCTTTAAATGCAACTATATCCAATTATACTAACAATTTAGGGTAATAACCAGTTGGGGTTGTGACTTGGTATATCACTACGCCTACCGTGGTCGTGGCCGTGGTCATGACGGAGCTGTTAGACCATTTGCCCTTCACCAAAGCAACCCGGGTTCGTTCCCGGGTGACCACATGTGGAATTCGTGGTGGACAATGCAGAGCAGGGTTTCTCCCGCCATCTGATTCTACCGGTGCTCCACCTTCATTCCATGTACCGCAATTGTCACCGCCTTAGATGCCATATGTAGCAAAAGAGGTGGGGGGAGGGGTTAAACACGACCCCCCCCCCCCAAAAAAAAAAGCAGAAGGGGGGAAAAAAGAGAGAAAAGAAACTAGGCCTACCGGATCCGGACAATAGGGGTTTATTGATTGCATGTCAACTTCATGGACACTGCACTTAAATGTTTCTTGAAACAAGCTAAACAACGATTACAAAATTAAAATGGACAATTTTACCATAGCTGTTTATACACATACAATATTCCATCCGTCTTTCTTTACGTGTAAACTGCGTTGTCACACTATCAAAAAACAATTCCTCGTTGTGTCTTCTCAATGAAACAAGTAGGTACCATGTCTTTTTTCACGGTAGAAGAGCCTAGTTGCTCAGACCAATTTGTCCTTGTGTTGCTCGTAATAAGATTTAACTCATTTCAAGGCTGAAAAACTCGCAAAATGTTTAGAATCCAGTAATGCCAGACATTTCAACTGTTTGTGTGATTCTAATCTTAATTTAGTTTGAGTTATTAATGTGTCCAGGACTTCACAAAAACTTCTTAAATACGATGGACTTCATCTTCACTACAATTTCTCTTTCTAGGCCTTTCTTCGTCCTAATCATCAGCAACACTCATAGTTTGGGACCATATTTCTCCAAATTCTGTATTTGTAATATTTTGCTGTGTGGTAATAAATTCGCTTGCTTTTTTCATGAAGTAACAGATGTCCATGCTCTTGTTCTGTAAAATTTAAAAAAGAATACCTAAATATGCAAAAATTTTACTGAACAGAATCAAGAAACAGTTGGTTCGAGTCCTTGAGAGAAACCGCACAAAGCCCGAAGCCATGTTGGCTTCTTCACTAGACCAGTTTCCAGATTCCTCTTCCATCGAGGTAAGAAACTGATAAGATGACTTCTATAGCCATGAACTGTGCTTACGCAGAATTCCATCGTATTTTTGCGACACTTGGCATGTTGTTTTCAGTAACGATTTTAATGGTACCTATCAGTACGTAAGGTGGAATGTGAGAAAAAAGCGGGTAAACCATTAAGAGAAACAAAAAATTGTTTGGTTTCCCTAACATAATTCACAGATTGATAAAGTATATTAAGTCTGTAGGATAACAGTGGGTGAAGGTAGCAGCAGGAAACCTGGTTTTATAAGGAAAATTGAAGCTATTAACAGTGAAGCAACAAGATTCTAAAGTAAGAACAAATTAGAAACTAAAAACTTCACTTCTCTTAGTAATGTTGCACGTTCTTTTTGCACAAACTGACCCAGGGTTTCAAGTTGTCTCCAACTCATTCTCAAAGCTATACAAACAAATTCGTTACCAAAGCTACAATCTTTCATTTTTTTTCTGAAAACAAAAAACAAATACTGATATTCAATTTTTATTTACCAATCTCTGAAAACAAACATTTATAAATACAATCTATAGATGGTAATTCGAAGTTCATAACACGGTTCCTGTTTTTTAAAATAAAAATGTTTTCCCAAACCATTAAATCTATAGGACCATTTAATTGTTTTAATAATTTAACTTCTGGATTAATTTCATGATTAAATGACCAAAAATAATTTGCCACAGCTGATTTATCAGTTTGTTTATATTTAATATTTCTAAAATTTACTTTTATTCTGGTTTCTAAATGACGTTTAGTTTTACCAATATAAACCTTATCACAATCTAAACAGCTAAATTGATAAATGCCAGATTTCTTATAATTTGGTATTTTATCTTTTTTAGAAAAATTAAGTAAATTTTGTGTATTAAATTTATTTTGAGGGACCAAATTTATTCCATATTCTTTAAAAATATTTGTAAATTTTTTATTGGCCCATGGATCGTAAGTAAACTTTTTAAAAATACAAATATCTTTTATTTTTTTAAGGGTTGAAACTTCTTTAACAGCTTTTTGATACTTAAAATTTTCTATCTTTTTATGTATAAAATCTGTATTAAAACCATTAATTACTGCAGTGTTAATAATGTGTTTATATTCTATTTCAAAGTCATCTTTATTAAGCGGTATATTTATTAACCTATAAATTAAACTGTTGAAAACAGCAAATTTATGTGCAAAAGGATTAAAACTTTCATATTTTATATAATTATCAGTGTGAGTAGATTTTCTGTAAATACCAAATTTCAATTTATTGTTATGTCTTTTAATTTTTAAGTCCAGAAATGAAAGGAATCCATTATTTTCAGTTTCCAAAGTGAATTGTATAGCTTTATCTTGTAAATTTAAAAGTTTTAAAGCATCATTTATCTGTTTTTTAGGGACAACAGCAAAAGTGTCATCCACATATCTATACCATATTTTAAAAATTAGAGGGAATGATTTTATAGTTTGAGTTTCAAAAAAACTCATGAAAAGATTAGCAAGAAATGGCGAAAGTGGACTACCCATTGCCAAGCCAGAAGTTTGTTGAAAAACATTACCATTAAAACTAAAGAAATTTTGATCTAAACAAAGATCTGTAAGTTTTACAAAATCATCTATTAAATCTTTGTTTAATTCTAAAGAATTTAACCATTTTTTTAAATCAAAAGCTTTTTTCTAGGAATGCTAGGAAATAAAGCAGTTACATCAAAAGAAACGGTTTATCATTATCAGACAATACTATGTTGTTAATCTTTTCTACTAATTCAAAAGAATTTTTAATACTTAAACTTTCAAATTTATCAAAAGTGCTAAATTTTTTAGTTAACCATTTAGCTAAATTATACGTAGGTGAATTTATGAACTTTGAATTACCATCTATAGATTGTATTTATAAATTTTTGTTTTCAGAGATTGGTAACTAAAAATTGAATATCAGTATTTGTTTTTTGTTTTCAGAAAAAAATAAAAGATTGTAGCTTTGGTAACGAATTTGTTTGTATAGCTTTGAGAATGAGTTGGAGACAACTTGAAACCCTGGGTCAGTTTGTGCAAAAAGAACGTGCAACATTACTAAGATAAGTGAAGTTTTTAGTTTCTAATTTGTTCTTACTTTAGTACCTGGTTTTAATTGAAGTCTGAAGTCCAGAAACATGTCTGGTCATTACTGCAGCATCCTCGAATGTTTGAGCAACAATTTTTTAAACATCCTAAATCATCTATAGTCCTTTTACATATGCAATTAAACCACTGGCTAACCGGTCAGAACTTACGTCAGTGAAATGTAGAAATCGTTCTTTACAATAGCCTTCACCGTCAACATAGCCTATAATAGCAGATAATTGACTTATTTGTGACATCAGTTGTTTCATCGAGCATCGTTCAAATAAATTATAGTTTTAAAAAATAACAAAAACACGCTTTTATAACAAACCGAACTAAAAATAAAATAATTTTTAAGTATGAAGAATTTGTTCTATAAAGTCAAGTAGTCCATATCTGAAAATATTGTAATAAGTTTAAAATAAAAGCTAATTTATATTAACAAAATAATAAATGTTATTGAAAAAAAAAAGTCTGGGGTGCTTTTCACGTTACCTTTATCATAACTTTACTTTTGTAAATAACTTTTGTAAATGTAACTATTTATAACATTGGACACGCGACACCCCACGCATTTTTACAATAACATTTATTATTTTGTTAATATAAATTAGCTTTTATTTTAAACTTATTACAATATTTTCAGATATGAACTACTTGACTTTATAGAACAAATTCTTCATACTTAAAAATTATTTTATTTTAAGTTCGGTTTGTTATAAAAGCGTGTTTTTGTTAGTTTTTTAAAACTATAATTTATTTGTAACTGTTTTGTCTCGAGTTTTTCAATTCAATATTTTTCAGAGTTTTAAATTTAAAATATTTTAAGAATTTCCAAATATTTTTTAAAATTTTCAAATCACCTTTTTTTGGAACAGTATTAGATTACAATTACTGTTTTAACTACGCTATCAGCTGTTGTGGACTTCCTGGCCCTGGGTAAACTTCCTTCCCCCGAAATCTCGTGTTACTTTCAGGTCCTCTCTCCTTGCATCGCCGTCTTTCAGAATTTTCAAGCTGTTTAATACCTTTTTCCAGTGTAACATGTGTCGATTTCTAAACTACCAAATGTGGGTATCTTGGCCCTGTATGAACTCCGGTCCCCTGGGTCTCATGTTCCTTTCAGGTCCTGTCTCTGAATATCTACATCATCCAATATATAAATAGGCATTTATTTAATTAAAGCAATTTTCAGGGTGCATATAGAAATGTGCCTTAAGGTCTTCTAAGATATCATAACTGTACTCTTTTGTATAAACTTAGCTTAGTCATTCTTCATCCTGACGATCCTGGTTAGGACATTGGGCCAAAGTCATGATGATATTGTATTCTCATCTGTCCTTAACACGTGTGCAAATTTTCAAGTCAATCAGACAACTCTAAGTTGGTGAAAATTACGTTGAAAGATTCTGTTATATTGATTAATGTATCTAAGTATTTTTTTATCCTGATGATCCTGATCAGGACATTAGGACAAAGTCATGATATTATTAGTGTATTGCCATTGGTCCCCGACACATGTGCAAATTTTCAAGTCAATCAAACGACTGTAAGTGGGTGAAAATTACGTCGAAACACTCCTTTGCATTGATAAATTTAGCTTAAGTAATTTTTTATCCTGAAGATCCTAGTCAGCACATAGGTCAAATTCAAGATATTGTCACCGCGCCCGCCGCATCTGATTGCCTACACTGGGGAGGGGGGACCCAGCCAGTCGCCTGCCTGGCCTAACGACCTGCCGCCGACAACAATAGGAGCGTACGAGACAATAGCTATTACATGGCGGTGCGGTTTCTGGACCGTTCCGCCACAGGCCGCCGACAACAATAGGAGCGTACGAGACAATAGCTATTACATCCTTGTCAGGACATTAGGACAGAGTCGTAATATTATTGTATTGCCAACGGTCCTTGACATGCGTGCAAATTTTTAAGTCAATCAGACGTCTCAAGGTAGTGAAAATTACGTTACATTTTTAAGTTTAGCCAAGTCACTTTTTTTACCCTGATGATGCTTGTCAGGACATTAGGACAAAGTCGTGATATTATTTTATTGTCATCGGTCCTTGATATGCGTGCAAATTTTCAGGTCAATCAGACGACTCAAGTAGGTGAAAATTGCGTTAAATAGATAAATTAAGCTAAGTCCTTTTTTATCCTGACTATCCTGGTCAGTATCCTAGGAAAAAGTTATGATATTGTATTGTCATCGATCCTTGACATGTATGCAAACTTTCATGTGAGACGACTGTAAGTTGGTGAAAATTACGTCGAAAGATTGCATTACATTGATACATTTAGCTAATTAATTTTGTTTTATCCTGATGATCCTGGTCAGGATCTTAGGATAAAGTTGCGATATAGTTATATTGTCATCGGCCCTTAACATGTGTGCAAATTTTCAAGTCAATCAGACGACTCTAAGGGCCTGTATTACGATCTCCGGTTACTAGCCACGGTTTGTTACCTCTCAGTTATCGCTAACTGTTAGTTAGGCTCGGTGCCTCGTATTACGAACTCAATTTGACTGTAGGTTTGTTACCTTGAACATTATGATGCCCTGAGAGCAGTTGGTAACATTTTTCACTAGGCTTTCGCTGTGTTTGCAACGCTATCTCGTGGGTAAAGCAATCATTTAGGTTAACCACATCACAGATGTGTGTGATGTTTTGAAGATTTGTATACATTGCATAACCTAAAAATAGCTTCTGTTTTATTCACTATTCATTCAGAGCCTTGAAGTGCTTTGAAGAAGCGCAAAATCGTTGTGTCCGCAATGAATAAAATGTAACGTTTACTATTTAAAAGGTAATCGTTCTGCCCACAATGAATAAAATGTAACGTTTACTATTTAAAAGGTAATCGTTCTGCCCACAATAAATAACATGCAACGTTAGTTAAAGATAATGATCGTGTTCCGCGTGTTTTTGAACTTGTGTACCTACATATTGTATAGTTTTCCGCATATTTTCTGTTCGCAAAATGTGTAATTTGCCATGCTCCGTTTATTACATTTGCGTTAGTTAAAACGTGGTGCCGATGTAATGAAAATCGCACAAAACATCGCATTGTTTGTGTCAGTCCACTATAGTACACTTACTGGGCTCTAGAATTATATTTCCCTAACCTAATGGCCATCAAGAAATACCTCCAATTTGTGTTGGTTTAATTTATTTCATTTTAAGAATGTCGGGAATATACAAATATGCTCATATAATGTTATATACGTGCTGAAAACTGCCATTCTGTCGTAAATTCTATTCGATGCCTTATTTCCGCTAAAATTCCGGATGTCGAAGCTTTTGATAACCTGTATATTTGTTGGAACTCTTCCACGTTCACTCCTCGAAATTATCTTTGTGCATTCTGAATCTCTTCGCTCTTGTATTAAATAAATACTGAGCCAGCATTTCGTCTTCAGAGTCGCTGTGGACATACAATTGTGATAGGAGGTACGCCATTTTTGTGTGTGAAACACGAGTAAACTCCAAGTTAACGCACTAACCCCTACTTGAGGTTGCGGTTAGTGTACCTCCAGAAATAACTCTCAGTTAGCCCTTAACCGAAGGTCGTAATACTGACATCTGGGCGTAACTTCAAGTTAACTGTTAACCGAAACCTTAACCGGAGATCGTAATACAGGCCCTAAGTGGGTAAAAATTGTGTCTAAAGATTCCGTTACACACGCGCGCGCGCGCACGCACGCACGCACGCACACACACACACACACACACACACACACACACACAGGTGAAGCTAATATAAAGCGTGTAAAAAGGAACCTTATCAATATGTGATTTAATCTTATCTTTAACAATACGGGCCCCAGCATCGATTATGAGAGCCGGGGTGCTTTTGAAAACGGAGTTGTCTTTATAGAGGCAGTGCCACATCATAATTAGTCAAATTACAGCGGTTCTATGTAATTGCCTTTTTCTCACGTTCATTGTAGCCTCTAAAAGAACATTATTGTTTTGCATGAACCATGATGAATTTAGGGGGTGGGAATGAAAAAGTTCCCCCCATGAGAAATTTGTATCTATTTGTAAATGCATATATCATTCTCTCCCCCTCGTCAAGCTTAATCTCCCCGGAGGAAAGTGGCTGTATTCACCACTGCGGGAATAGCACAATTGTCGCAGCATACAGCATACAGCATTAGCAATAGTAGTAGTAAATAAAAGCTCGCTTCGATCAATTGCAAATAACCACGCGGAATGTATCAAACGCAGTGATGAAATACTCCAGATTCATTAATTTGGGCAAATTTAACAAGGTGAAGAAATGAACGCCTGAACCCGATCTAGCAACAGTACACTGGTGCAGCTTTAGAACCGTAATGTATCATCAGAAAGTATTTTTGTGGTAACACAAGCTTATTATGCAGTAATGGTACATTTGACAAATTAACGAAGGTTGTAGGCCAGCGATGTCCAACCTTGTCTCTTTTGAGACACATAATTTGCGGCTATTCCCCACTCCACTCTTTCAGTCAGACGTTGCTTGTGACGTGCACAAACACAATCAGTGTCCAATGACGGACACAAATAGGGATGTTTAGTTCTTCCAGGCTTGTAGGCCGTGGTCTAGAAGACATTGTAGATACCAACGTTTCGCCAAGTATTGCGCTTGGCATCTTCGGGGTAACACGATCCGCTGTCTGCACTGGTCAGACGGCCTACAAGCCTGGAAGAACTAAACATGTCAAACAGTCAACACACCGGCCGTGAAAGCCTAAGTTTATATACAAATAGCGGATTTCATGGTAGTTTCTAAGTCGTAACTTGAATTTTCTGGGAATGCCCTCAGAAGGCCTCTTCATTTTGGATGACTTTTGCATAAATGGTAAACAGTAAGAGACACAAAGTCTTACTAAATAAAAATGTAGATCTGGTTAAAACAAACTTTATGTGAAATACTGTTATTTCTTTTTCTTTTCTTTCTTTTTTGAGTGAATCATTTCCGGGCTACTCTTTATTATTTTTGTGAATTTGCCAAATATGAATATGTTATGTTATTCGTTTTCTATCTTGTAGTCTTGCAAAGAGACGGAATTTCAAAGGCATCCCATAGCAACCAGCTCTTAAAACATTTCTCTATCGCAATAAGCCTACTGTATTCTCATCCTTTTGTACCTACAAGGCAATTAGCAATAAGATACGTTCTGAAAATGCTTATGTCGATTAAAGTGAAGTAGATAGAGAAATAAGTATTTGCAAGAATAAGTTGTCCAAAGTGAGAATAGCTCTACATTTATTTGCGAACTGAACTTCTCCAAATTGAACTATACTAAAAGCCTGTATCGTAATAGGTTAAGCCACTATCACTTGGTTTATCTTCTAGGGCTATGCACTTCGACTTTGTCACCAAATAGTGATAGACGTCTTAAACGTAAGCAGTACCAAAGAAGTCATTAATGAACAGATGTAAAAGAATTGAAAATGTTTTAACAAATCAAACGCAACGTAAATATTACAAAACTGCCACCGTAACACAATACACGTCTGTGTGTTAGAGTGGCAAAGGCCACATGTGGTGGAAGGAGGTAAATCCAAGGTCTCCTCTTTCGCAAACGCTTGTTATCACTGATGTAGACTACGTATATTTTAAGTGTGTGAAAGTTCACGAGCAGAGAAACCTCCTCCTGGACTTCCTTGTGTCTATGCCTTTGTGTGCACGTTCTGCCATTGTTAAGCGTGGTACGATTCATTGAGAAAGAATGTACTTGCCTGATGCGTTTACTAACCATTCTACACACCATGGAGTACCATGTGCAGCATATTGCTGTGCGGTAGAATAAACCGTTAAAGAAGCCTCAAGAGTTGCCTAGGTTTTGCCACAGCGCTAGAGTGAACACACGTGGGAAGTGCCAGGTTTAGTAATGCCGTACAATCCAAACTGTATCCTGTTTTGTATCGTTAATATTGATAGTTTGTAGTTAAAGAAGCTAAAGCTATGTATTTGGTTATGATTGTTGATAATATGGGTTAGTAATGTTAAGATTTGGAACTTGTGGCAACCTGTTGCTGCTGCTGCTGCTGCTACACATCTGTATAGCGGATGGTGTAAACAAGGCACTGTGACAAGTAGGTCGTAAGACGAATTTGGCGTTCCAGACGTGACTCTTTTTTTTTTTTTTTTTTTTTTTTTTTTTGTCCACGGGTGTACCTGGAACTTATTAAAAGTACTTTTAGAAAAAAGTCAGAGAGAGAGAGAGAGAGAGAGAGAGAGAGAGAGAGAGAGAGAGAGAGAGAGAGAGAGAACAGTCTAACTCAGAAACGAAAGCAGGATGAATACAAAGCTTTGTATATATATCCAGCATCCTTTGAACAATGCCGGGCGAACATTTTCCATTTCCAAACAAAACTTTACATGGAAAAAGTTCAGTGTCGTTTTATTTTCTCAAAACTAATTTTGAGGATTTTTATTAAAATGTTATCGGGTTTGGGACATTGGAAACAAATTCTGACTTGAAATGTTTATGAATAGTCTATGAAGTCCTTTTCATTCGCATTTACTTTTGTTAACTGACAAACTATTGTTCGCTTGAGGATTCCAGTGTTTCAGCGGCGTATTTATGAAATGCTCTATGTCCATTCTTTTGTTTCTGAGCTCATACCATCTTGACTGTAATACTAACTTCTGGTGCCACAGAACATGTATATTGACACCATTCGGCCAGTATTTATCAAAATCAAGAGGAAGTAGAGAAATTGCGTTTTTATGAACAATTCGTATTAGAGTTTGAAAAGAAATTATAGTAGAGAAAAGCCTTGTGATTGTAACTCAGAAGTTTATTGTTATTGTTATACGTAATTATAATAGTTACAATATTATTATTATTATTATTATTATTATTATTATTATTATTATTATTATTATTATTATTATTATTATTATTATTATTATTATTATTATTATTATTATTATTATTATTATTATTATTATTATTATTATTATTATTATTATTATTATTATTATTATTATCATCATCATCATCATCATCATCATCATCATCATTATCAGCGTAAGAAGACTCGTGTTTATGTATGAAGTTTAAAAATTCTTCAAAAGTACTAAAACATGGCGGGTCGAAATCACTGGTGAACTCAAATCAAACCTGCCGTTATCTATCACTTCACTTCATCTATCATCCACAGATATTCTTACGGATGCTAGTATGTTCTTGTTTTAAGTTGCTACTGACACCTGTGTCTTTGTTATATAGAATAATCTAGACAAAGCTGCCTAACAAAAGAGAAACAGGTGCTGTAATCAGCAAACATGTTGCACAGAGTGGAAGAATAATAGCACTATGGATTCTAATGGTTGAATGACAGTCACGGAAGCGTGTTTATGGCTCACTCGTGCTCAATCTCTTACTGCTGAACAAAAGCTCAGGGTAGGAAAATAAACCAGACTCTGAGCACTACAGCAGAGTTATGACAAATGTCATTTTGGGCCACAATCATCTCAGTCATGCAAGGGATACAAACTCCGAACATCTGATCTGGAAAAAGTCAGCTGCAGCCACATGCCTTGAAGAAACATTAGTATTATTAAAGTTTTAAGTTATCGGATATTAGACGACCAAACTTCCTAACAAGTATTTATTATGAGGGAAGACAGTTTTCTGCCCTCAGGCTCAATTCGCTCGTCTGGCATTGTTTATTTTTCAACACGTTCACCAATGACTGCATTCTGCACTTGCTAGCCATCTGTTGAGTTTCATTTGTTTATTTGCTTGTGCAAGCAAATAGTTGCTGCCGAAATTATCTCTGAAAAATCTAATGGTTGCACTCACATGACTTTCTCTTCTCTTTCACAAACTGTTCTTACAAACGCTTACTTCTATATTTACTTTATGTTAATCAGGATAAACATTTGCAGAAATTACCTTATTGCTAATTTTCTTTTAGGTCCAAGGGGAATATGGGACTACAGTACATGTATATGAAGGCTTTGAAATTTCGTTCTGTTAGCAGGACCAAGAGATAAAGTGAATAACGACCTTCCATTTGAGAAAACAGTATTCCAAAACTCACACAAATAACGAGGAATATCTCCGAAATGGTTCACTCCACAAAAATGCATTTGGGCATAATCTTTTAACGAGATCTTCATTTCTTGTACAGTAAGAGTTGGTCTATCTCTTACGGTTCATCAGTTATGTAAGAGTCATCAAGAATATAAACGGCTATAGGCTATAGCCAGAAAGTTCATAATATACATTTCATTTGTTATAATATCTTAAACATATGGCATTTTTATAGAGTGGAGAAATGTTCTTCAAAATCTGTGTGTCACATCCTTAAAGCATATTAAACATAACTACGAACTTGGTACGTGGTTTTAACCGACTATTCGTTTTTTTTATATATTTTTTTTTAGTCATGTTGTTCAGACTGGCGCGCGCGCACACACACACACACACACGCGCGCGCGCACACGCACTTTATTCTAAAAATGCCTTTTTTTTAATTTAGGGGCCCTCAAAATATATTTCCGGTGAAATCTCGACATGGAACTTTTGGGTCGAATACAATACTTCCTGTACTTACTATACGTAGTAGAGAAAGTAAAAATCAGTCTCTGAAATATAGGCCTTCTCAAGAATGAATTCTTTGTTGCGTTTCACATGAAGGAATAAAATTAGTCTTAATGCGAAGGGTGGAATATATTTTATTCAACGGTATGATGTTTTGAGTAGTGGATAAATTACATAAACTTGCTGGTGTAAAATAATGAGACAATAACGAATAACCTTTCTCGAACTAAAAGATGCACATGGCATTTGGAAAATGCTCTTCTGAAAGGAAGATTTATGTATGGGACTTTTGAGCTTAACTTTTGAAGTTAATTCCAGAAAAGGCGGGCCCTGGGTAGTACAGGCTGCCTGGCCGGTCACGTCGGCGATGCAGGTAATCTGACCAACCGAGGAGTATTAAAGGCAATTTATATTTCAGAACTGATCAGTACATCAAATACAAGGAGATACAGCCGCTCATTGGAGAGCACGAAGCGACGCCCAATTAGATACAATCTAATGTGAGGCCTTCAAGTTTTTATTGTGTAAAATTACCGCGTACCAATAACACTTGTCTAACTGCACGCAAAGGAATAACAGTTCGGACATCTGGAGCCTACGGCCGTTAAAATAAAAATAAACTATTACACAGAATCGGGATCATTGGTTTTTTAAACAGCCCCCGCCCCCCACCGCCTTGTATCCTCTGTAGAGGACAGAATTGTTTTTTCAAACACGAAATTGACTCCAGTGTCGTAAACAAACAAGATTTTTAAGTGTTTTAAAATTAAATAGTACTTAGCTTTATTAGGTAGAGAGAGAACTGTGTTCGATCTAAAGGCTCAGTATCATAAAAAATAAACGTTTAAGGCTTCCTGGATGAAGAAGAAAAGGAAAAGGACAAAGGTATGCAAGCGCTGATGTCTTCTTTCTTTTTCCTAAAATGTCTTTTGAAGATTGTGTTCGAATGGATTTTTCGAAAGATAACTGTCATTTTTCAGAACAAAGCAAAATCTAAGGGAAAAAAAAAAAAAAAGACAACAACTATAAAACAGGAAATTCTGAAACAAGCGCATGTTGTGTTAAATTGACTGCTTAGTTTACGTGAGTCATCAGAAAAATGGAGCAATGAGATGAAAGAACATTTTGAAGTTTGACCAATCACAGTAGGATGTCGCAGTGAAATTACAAACAATTTTGCTACCGTGACGTGCATTTTGCCTTCTATTTCAGTCTCAAACTGAAAGGGTTAGAAATTCACACTACAAATGCATCATCATTATTATTATTATTATTATTATTATTATTATTATTATTATTATTATTATTATTATTATTATTATTATTATTATTATTATTATTATTATTATTATTATTATTATTATTATTATTATTATTATTATTATTGTTGTTGTTGTTGTTGTTGTTGTTGTTGTTGTTATTGTTGTTGTCATCATCACCATGATCATTAGGTCCCGGATAGATATATAAAATGAAAATGACTGTTCTTTGAAGCGCAATCACGCAAAAACTATCGCAGGTATCGATGTGGTACTATGATCATTCGAAGCTGAAACACTCGTATATGGTTCTAGGCTCCTTTTTTTTTTTTTTTTTTTTTTTTGATCCCATAGACCCTTTGACATATTTGATTTTATTTGTGGATGCTGCATATGCTGTGCTTCCTCTAATTTCTAAGCAAGTTTTCGTATCCCTTTCCCAGGCACCTTTGCCGAAGCGATTCTTGCATCTGGCATCTACTGGGAAATCATTTGTAAACAGTATGTACAGGAACGGTGACATGATTGCCCCTTGTGGGACGCCAGCCCGCATCACTCTCTCCCGAGAGAAGGAGCGGCCCACTTGAGCGTAGAAGTGTCGATTTTCTAAGAAGTTTTGCAGCAGGTAAATTGTGGTGCAGTTTGTAAATGAGGCCATTGTGCCAGCGCCGGTCAAATGCAGCTTCTACGTCCAGAAATAATGCCAACGTTGAAGTCCTATTGTTAAATTGCTCTGTTGCGTCATCAGTCTGAGAAGCTGTAATTCTGTGGAATGTCCTTTTCTAAAGCCAAATTGTGACTTTGAGAGTTATGTGTTTCCGAAATTTGGTTTTGAAGTCGAGAAAAGATAAGTTTTTCGAGCAATTTACCAATAGTAGGCAAGGGACTAATGGGGCGGTAATTTTGCGGCTGTCTGGTGCTTTTTCCTTGCTTTGGGAGCATGATGACTTTGGCTCGCTTCCAAGTAGAGGGGAAATAGCTGCGCTGCAAGCAGGCGTTAAATATCTTTGTCAGTTGAACCAGAGCTTTTCTCGGGAGATGCTTAAGTTCCTCATTAGTCACTTTGTCTGGGCCGGCAGCTTTACCATTAGGCAATTTCCTAATGAGCGTGTAAACTTCCTGCGGTGTTATGATGGGTAGTTGTTCTTGCTTCTGCGCCACCCAGGTTTGTACCCATGTCTGGACCTCCCGTTCTATTTCACGGTTGGTCACTGGGTTTTCGCTGAATCTGTCTTGGAAACAGTCAGCGAAGACCTCGTCTTTCTCCTCTGCGGAGAAGTGCAGGCCGCCTTGAGTGTGCAGCGCCTTAGTTGCGGAGTTAACGCTCGTGGAAACTTTGAAAGCCTTTAGTAATTTCCACAAAGAAGAGTCCGAATGGGTGGTACTTAGCATTTTGTTTTCCCACTGTTCAATTTTGTTGATTTTAATTTGTTGCCGAATGACGTTGCGTAGCCATTTTGCTAGCACTTTATATTCAGGCTGACGGGTGTTTCGCCACAGTTTTGTCAAGCGTCGTCTCCGCGCAATGAGTTGCTCTACCTCGGGGTACGTGCAAAAACCGGGTGGTCTTGTGGTGTATGTGGTAGCACTTCTTTTGGCCGTGCGTAGCGAGGCAGTAAAGTTTTCAATGGCGACATCTATGTCTGCCTCGCTATAGTATGACAGCCCGGGTTGCGCCATCCTGTGCACTTCCATGGTAAACCTATCCCAGTCGGTGTCTGCCCTCTTTCGAGGGCCAGAGACACCGGCCGTAATAGCGCCCTGTGTGTCGAAATGCACAGGAAGATGGTCGGAGTCCAGACTGTGATACACAGTGAAGTTATTTCAGAGTGTCGCATTTTTTGTGAGTACGAGGACCAAAATCTCAGGGTCAAAGTGCTCTGATCTGTGCCAAAAGGTGGGTTCTGGGGGGAGATGTACCTCAATGTCGTCATTTTCTGTTATAAGTTCAACCAGGAGATTTCTGGCCGCGTTTGTCCGGCGAGAAAACCATCAGGGGTGCCGGGCATTGAAATCTGCAATTATAACGTGTTCCTCTAAAGCGAGGATCTGCTCGAGGTCTTGTGTAAAGTCTGGGGAGTTAGGGGGCCGATAAAGTGCTACCAGCATCACCGTTTTACTATTAACACATGTTTTAAGAGCCGTGCACTGTAACGCTGCCAGTGCGGGCAGCGTGACAGGAGCATGAGCAATTGAGTTTCTCAGCAAAATAGCAGTCCCCCTCCCCTGTTTGCCAATTCTGTCGTTTCGGAAAATTTGGTAACCCTGGAGCTTAAAAACGTGCTCTTGTTTTAGTTTTGTTTCGCAAATGAATGCGACATCAATTTTGTTACGCCGTAGGTAGTTTTCAAGTTCGTGTTGCTTCCTGTGGATGCCATCTGCATTCCACAGGAGCGCGTGGGTTAAAGTTACACCTCCCCTTGCATAGGCCATTTAGTCTAGGAGGCTTGAGAGGAGGCATATGATGGTTTCTATTTTCTCCATAGTGTTCGTGCAGCTTCTGAACTTAATCAGAAAAGGCTGCACCTTTGCTAAAAGGTCTGGGAAGTTGAGATCCCTGAACAAATTTAAGATTTCTCTTAGACCGCCCAGGTCTCCGGTGGATGCTTGTGGAGTTTGAGGTTGTGGAGGTGGACCATTTAGTGGTGGCGCGGGCGCCTTTTGCCCTCCGGCGGCTCCTGCAAAGGAGACGCCTTGTTGAACCGGGGCCGGGTGTAGGATGGGTTTGGGCCCTGGCTGAACACTTGGAGTGGTCCTGGCTATGGTTGCCAGTTGACGGCGGTGGCGTTCGTATCTGAACGTCTCACACCCCCTATAACTTGCAGGATGCGCTTCCCCACAGTTTGCACAGTGGGGTTGAACGTCCTGCTTTGCCTTTTTGCGGCAGTCAGCAAGGCGGTGGAGCAATGTGTTCTTAAATAACATTGGACACGCAATGTTATCGAAGGGGTAAGGGGATGGACAACCAACATGACTGTTGACAAATGACGTTCCGAGTTATGACGTGGAGCTCTGAGGCGGACCATATGCCACCTGTGTCACCGGGCGATTCAAAACTATGTATATCTTTTCTTCCCGCTACATAGCAAAGTCCTTACTCAAGACAATGCCTATGAGCAGTAGTGTTTGATAATGCACTCCCTATGCAGGCCATCCTGTTCTAAGGGCTGGTGAATGGGCGGTAGGAGTGAAGGGACAGACTAACCAATCCTATTTGTTTCATGTGAGCATGACGAGCTGTAACAAATTAACACCAATAAAAAGTGTGTTAGAGCCCAAGACCCTGTAAAAAGATCATATTTTCGACTAAATCACAGCGTCAGGCGTATTTTTAAGGTCGTTGACTGTACCATGAGCTCAGCGCTGCCATTTATGTTGCCGAAAAATGACAATTTTTAAAAAACGATTAAACCTACCGAAACAAAACTAGGTATTTTATATTTCTTACATCGGCAGCTATTAGCCAGGTTATCCTAATCGAAACAGTACCTTCCAATATGTATACTAACAATATCATACGGAAGTATTAAGAAGCACATACTGTTTTCACAGCTTCACCTGTGATAGTCCATAAATCAAGAGACTCCTTCATTCAGGTTTGATAACTGCACTTTTAACAATTGCACATTCAATGAATGTTGTTTTCTAATAAGAATAAAAGTTACAAGTAAATTTTTATTTCAGTAAATGCCTTTCAATTCTTCCTAGCGAGAGAAAAGAATAGTACGTGCTATTACGACTGTTAAACATGTACGCCAATAATAATCGCCATGTCTACTGTGCTATCAAAATGGCTGAACAGGTAAAGTACTCATAGATGCAATTTTTAACATTTTGTGGGCGAATTTTAAGGGAATTTCATCTCAATTCTTACTTTATTGATTGAATAGTCCGAATACACAACAATTCGAGGATCTGAGCTTTCCAGATAATTTCACTCACTGTGATAGTCAATTTATGGGCAAACAGACATATCACCAGGGACAGGTATTATATCCTGTTATAATCCCATTAATATGCATGCATTTATGCAATGAAAACTTCCAAAATATGCACACCAATATGCCCATATAAAATATTCAAACATCATTATTAAGACAAAGAAAAAAAAAAAAAAAAAAAAAAAGAGATTTAAGTCAATTTTTAAGAAATCTGAAAATTAAAACATCGCAAAAACAAAACGAATGATCTCATACAAGGGAAAAAAAGTATGAGTACTCACCTTGAGTTCTCCTCTGTCTCAACTTGTTTTTTGTTGCAGTTTACGATCACCAAATGTTTTGCACTTTCCATTGTTAGGCGCCTCCTGTTGCTCCTTAAGATATCTTTATAGTGGGTAAAACCTCTCCACCTCACAGGATGATAGAAGTGCACACACAGAAGTTGCTATTTGATCAACTGAGTGACTTTTCACTAGACTGTTGGCAACGTTTCTTCTATCTCGCACATTTGTTCGTATCCTGGGTTTTTTGAAACAATACTACATGCTTTTTCCTTCACTACATTGCCAATAGTTCCAGGTACTGAATGCACTTAACTACTGGGACAGCTTAGTGTTGTTGAATTCCAAACAATGATGAGAATTGTGCAGATATATAGGAAAGGTTACTTTATACTTCTGGGTTCTTTAGTATATGTTGGGAAATTTTAATTGATTCAGAATTTTTGGGATCAAATGTATTCACTACATTTCTGTTTTCAAATGTTCGGTGTAAGAGAGGACTGCACATAACCATGTTCCCTAACGCGTTATAATAGGTTCTTGTGGAAGTGGGACATTCGGTGCGGTTGCTTTTAGAGTTTGTTTTCTATATGGTGCTTTAACAAATACTAACAGTAACTTGAGAGATAAACATTCAATTTAACATGTAGTATTCGCTGGTCCCAGTGTACATTTGCAGTGTGCAAATGCTAACTGTCTAATTATAATTACCAGCATATTAAAAGGCAATGCTGTAACACGTATATTTGTACAGCCATGGAAAAATGAGCGCGCTCTGAGAGCAGAAAATTTATAAATCACACTTCGTATTGCAGCGCAGTTTACACTGGTCGGTATTTGCAATATGCAGTTAAACCAAGCTAACAGTCTCAGCGGCATATTTTATCGTCTGTCGAACACATACATATATAGGCTGTCTCTTGAATCGTGTCTGCATTTGTATTAGTTCGGGGTGGTTAGCCTTTGGTTAACAAACACAAACATGTATCTGCCTGATGCTATTTGCATTGGCAGTTATACATATAGGAGGAACAGTGATATGCAATCAACCGAAACAACCAATGGCATGCTTCATAAGACATGAAGTACCCCGAGTACGATAAATTAGTCATGTTGCTATAAGAAACGTGGCCGTTGTTACAGCGTATATATGGATGTGTCAGTAGAGGTCTAGAGCCCCAAGCAAATACAGCTCAGAGGTAACGCACATGCTTTGAGAACTGGTGAACTTAGGTTCAAACCTTCGCGACAGAATATACTTTTTTCTCCCTTTATTTTGTTTCCTCTATTTTCATTTTCCTCTTCGTATTTTTAATTTAAACTAATATAAATTTTACGCAATATTAGTTATGAATTGAGTATTAGATACTGGTGACAAGCTCAATTCTTGTGTCATTGTGTTTCTTTCTGTTTCGGTCACACAATTATATTTAGCTCCATCCATCACCGCATTCGTCCATACTTTAGCAATGTCAGGGGCCGTTGATAAACGTTCTGCTGTTCTCGCCCTGGTTTCACAGGGCTAATCGGCCACCAGAGCTGATAGCATTTGTTGTGTTCCACGGTCGACTGCGAGGATGTGGGCGAAATTATATCGTGAAGATGCGCAGTAAGAGTACAGGGCGTCCACGTGTATTTACCAAGAATGAAGACAGATTTCTCTGGGAGTCAATATTGATTTATAGAGCGTAATCTGCGTGGATATAAAAGGTGTTAATATGAAGGGGGGGGGGGGAAGTAAAAACCTATCTGGGTCCGTGTACTCGAACCTCCATGCCGCATAGCGTCCTGAGTCCCAAGCGCAGAATGCTGGCACTAAGCCATTTCTACCACGGACAGCTTTTTTTCGTACATAGATGAGTAGGGCTAGGAAGTTCATGCATTTGCATGTTTTTTTCATAGGGGTTAAAAATGTATGCTTTTACATTATGTGCACGAATTATGGAATTTTCAGTTATTTGGACATGGTTTTATGGTGCATATGCCTGCATATTTTCTTGATTTTGATAAATGCATAATATGTCAATACTATTGCCCATATAGTGGAAATATTTTAATGTTTTTTTATTATTTTTTCCATGTGTATAATATTTTTCATATTGGTAGTATTGCACATCATGATGCAACTCGCGAGGTGGCGAGAACTAATGTTGAGTCATGTCATGCAGTGAATCCCCTGTTTCCATCCTTTCACTATATGTATGTGCATAGAGAATAATCATGCGTCATCTGAGAGGTTTATATTAACAAAGATAAAGTGCAGGTCAATGTTTTGAGCAGCACGGTTATGGCAACGCTTGCCTGCCCACCAATAGTTGTGTCGCGGTCTTCAAACGTAAGTGTTGTGAACTGGTTCCCACCAAATTATAAAGTATAACGTGTTAAAAAGCTCTTCAAATGACGAATATAGAACCAACTTCGAGTGCTAGATTAATTAATTTACAGAAAGAGTTTTCGGGTGATTTAATATCTACAGACAACAGAGTACTGTTTTGTGGAACATGTGAGAAGAATGTAGGGAATGAGAAAAGATCGCAAGTAGTTCAGCACATAAAACACAGCAAAACATAAGGAGAATTTAATCAGAAAACTCGCAAAGAAAGAACCCGTTCAAAAACAGCTAGTAGTGTTTAGGAAGTAGGGTTACTGAATTTTCCTATGACTTGTGCCAAGCATGTTTAGCTGCTGGTATTGCCTTGTTCAAAATTAATAATCCGACATTTAAAAACTTTCTTGCCAAGTACACTCGACAACATGTGCCTGAAGAAAGGACACTACGTAAAACTTATATAGGACATTGTTACAATAACTAATTGTCAAATATACAACATGAATTAGCGGATCAGTTTGTGTGGTTGTCTGTAATGAAACCCCTGAATCTAAGCGCCGTTCTATTGCTAATATAATCGTGGGTGCTTTAAATAATGAACAAAAGACTACACCTTACCTTCTTAATGTGTGCGTATTGTCGGCCACTGAAAATGTAACTGTGATCCAGTTTGTGATGGGCTCTTTGAAATTACTATGGCCATGTGGAATCTAATACGACTGGTTACTTTTATTTGTTACTGACGCAAGTCCTTATATGGTCAAATCAGGACAAACTCTGAAAGGTATTTTTCTTAACTTAGTTCATATAACTTGTTTGGCACACGCTCATCGCATTTCAGAGACAATACGTGATTCTTTCCCATTGGTAGATAGATTTGTGTCCTCCTAAAAGAGTTAAGTTGTTTAGATCAAGAGCACCTAATACCCGACTTCCTCCTGCACCAGTGTTAACTCGATGGGGAACATGGGTCGATGCAGTTTTATATTATGCTGAGCATTATGCTGAGAAATAGTCGAAGAGGTTATTAATTCATTGGACTCGAAAGATGCTTCTTCAATAGAAAATGTGCAAAATATTCTGTCAGGCACTGGGTTAAAAGAGGATCTTAGTTTCATATCTGCCCATTTTTCTTTCTTACCAACAGCCATAACGGCATTGGAAGCTGTAGGATCTCCTTTGCATGAATCACTTACTGTCTTTGAAAAAACAATATGTGATCTATGTTCGGTTCCTGGTAGCATAGGACAAAAAGGAAAGAGAAAGTGAATCATTTAATTTCAAAAAATTCTGGTTATAAACAGATATGCGATATTCGAGACATCCTCGAAAGAAAACCGTCTGTCACACCAAGAGACTTGACTCTGTGAAGCACTTAACATCATTGAAATATGCCCTGATAACATCTTGTGACGTGGAGAGAATTTTCTCACGTCACAAAAGTGTTTTGTGAGATAACAGACGATGTTTTACAGTTGAAAATTTTTGCAAAGTGTTGGTTGTGAACTGCAATTGAGCAGTTAACACTAGCAGCGGGGTAACTTTATTTATTATTTATACTAACTCTTCTTGTCTACTGCAAAGGGACATTGATTGTTTTAATTAAATAGTGTACATTTGTTGGCATATTTTCAAGTTTTAAGAGCATATTTGCATGCATATTTCAGTGTTTTTAGGGCATGAACTTCCGAGCCCCAAAGATGAGTAACAGAGTTCAACCCTCAGGATTTGACTTACGTATTTTGTGAGCGTTTCTGTGCATGTTGGTGAAGAACGGTTCTTTTGATTGTAACCCGGATGCTATTTTATGTTATAAAGTAATAAACTGTGTCTTATCTTGCTGTGTACAAGCTTGCTTTGGAGTATAGTGTACGTGCCATGTGTGAACCATGCTCTGGTTACTTCGTGTAGGTACTTCCGTGAGGCCGAAACGACACTTACAAAATTTACAGCGCTCAATCTTTTTTTTTTTTTTTTTTTTTTCCATGGCTGTACTAATTTTGTCGAATGTGTAACCAAAGCTATCCATGTTATATGCTTGCGTAGAATGTAGCATAGGGGGCGATGTTTTCATCTTTAAAACATTTATAAAATGTCTAAAATGCGAATTGCATAAAACTGGAAAATAAGGCGCTGACTCACCTGACATAGATATTTTATTATACGAAGTATGATTCCGAAATTGCGAACACCATAATTATGGACATAATACTGCATCACATGGCAGAATTAAATAATCGGGAAATATTAAAATCGTTGCATGTATAAATGGTACAGACCTGGGAACATAGTTCACGGTTAAAATTGTCAGAAGGGGCATATGATGATACAGACAAGTCATCAGTGGCAAGTTCCAGGTAACCGATCTGAAACCTTGTAAGGCCAGTTTTCCTGGAAATCGCTTAGTACAGCTGTGTTGAACAGGAAAACGAGGGATGATCAGGTAGACTTCGGCGAAACCCCTTCGCCAGCATAGAGGTAATTAGGAAGTGAAAGGCATTAAGGAGAATTTGAGAAGTTGGGACACTTGTCGCCCAGATCCCCGAGTGGTTAGGTCAGTCGGGACAATTGCCTTCCAGACCTCGGAGCGAGTAGGTCCGGACCTCGAGTGTGAGGACACACTGCAGTTTCCAGTAACAATCTTCGGTCTTAGTAAAGTCCGAACACTTGCCTGCCCAAATCCGAATTTATGCGACATTTTCCGAACAGCCATACTCCACGAACGAAGATCTCAGAGATCTGAATCTGTCGTTATCTCTGTGTAATACCAGTATGACCGACTTAATTAGTGAACTATTACAAATTTCGCTTTCGCAGCGCACTGACAATGAAAAGAGGAGTGTTTTAGCTATTTAACACAAAGCTGCAGTCAGACAATTTTTCAATTTCTTAATCTATTTTAGTCATGGGCGTCGCGAAACGGGGGCAAGGGGGGCCACGGTCCCCCCTTGGAAGTTGAACTTAATGTGCAGTCAGTTACTGACTTTTAAACTATTATTTTAATTTTGATGTAAATAACAATTTTTGTTTAGCACAAATTAATACGGTTATCTGCAACAAATACTATAAATTTTGACAGTAAAATAATGATTTAATATTATATGATTGCAAATTTCCAACATGTGCCCCCCCCCCCTGGAAAAAAGTCTGCCGACACGTGATTTTAGTTTTGGCGGTAATTCGTCCGTAAGTCACACTCATTCACTCTGCTCTTATTAAACAACCAAACAATATATTGTTTCCGTTATCCGCAATGACTTCGCCTATATTTCGGATAAACGGGGTTTATTATTATTATTATTATTATTATTATTATTATTATTATTATTATTATTATTATTATTATTATTATTATTATTATTATTAATGCTGCTGCTGCTGCTGCTGCTGCTGCTGCTGCTGCTGCTGCTGCTGCTGCTGCTGCTGCTGCTGCTGCTGCTGCTGCTGCTGCTGCTGCTGCTGCTGCTGCTGCTGCTGCTGCTGCTGCTGCTGCTGCTGCTGCTGCTGCTGCTGCTGCTGCTGCTGCTGCTGCTGCTGCTGCTGCTGCTGCTGCTGCTGCTGCTGCTGCTGCTGCTGCTGCTGCTGCTGCTGCTGCTGCTGCTGCTGCTGCTGCTGCTGCTGCTGCTGCTGCTGCTGCTGCTGCTGCTGCTGCTGCTGCTGCTGCTGCTGCTGCTGCTGCTGCTGCTGCTGCTGCTGCTGCTGCTGCTGCTGCTGCTGCTGCTGCTGCTGCTGCTGCTGCTGCTGCTGCTGCTGCTGCTGCTGCTGCTGCTGCTGCTGCTGCTGCTGCTGCTGCTGCTGCTGCTGCTGCTGCTGCTGCTGCTGCTGCTGCTGCTGCTGCTGCTGCTGCTGCTGCTGCTGCTGCTGCTGCTGCTGCTGCTGCTGCTGCTGCTGCTGCTGCTGCTGCTGCTGCTGCTGCTGCTGCTGCTGCTGCTGCTGCTGCTGCTGCTGCTGCTGCTGCTGCTGCTGCTGCTGCTGCTGCTGCTGCTGCTGCTGCTGCTGCTGCTGCTGCTGCTGCTGCTGCTGCTGCTGCTGCTGCTGCTGCTGCTGCTGCTGCTGCTGCTGCTGCTGCTGCTGCTGCTGCTGCTGCTGCTGCTGCTGCTGCTGCTGCTGCTGCTGCTGCTGCTGCTGCTGCTGCTGCTGCTGCTGCTGCTGCTGCTGCTGCTGCTGCTGCTGCTGCTGCTGCTGCTGCTGCTGCTGCTGCTGCTGCTGCTGCTGCTGCTGCTGCTGCTGCTGCTGCTGCTGCTGCTGCTGCTGCTGCTGCTGCTGCTGCTGCTGCTGCTGCTGCTGCTGCTGCTGCTGCTGCTGCTGCTGCTGCTGCTGCTGCTGCTGCTGCTGCTGCTGCTGCTGCTGCTGCTGCTGCTGCTGCTGCTGCTGCTGCTGCTGCTGCTGCTGCTGCTATTGTTGTTGTTGTTACTGTTACACTTTGCCTACCCTAAAATTTTGACTGCGAGCCGCCACTGATCAAGTATTAAGGTGCAGATGTTCACGGGACAGAAATAAACGAAACGCGCAACACCTATCAGTGTTTTGCATATTTTGAACGCCAGAAACGGGCAGACCTTATTTTCGTGAAAGATAATTTTTAAAAATATTTGGTCAAGACATGAATTGCCAGCTGATAACAACTTAATGACTCAGTTGTTTTGTAAAGCAGGCGCTGACTATAATGGACGTTTCGTTGGTAATAGGATATTCAAAAGTTCCTTGTGCAGCTCTTTTCTTTATTGGTGAATGGCCCCTTTTGTTATTTCAATAAGCTTTGTGAGAGTTGCCTAACTTGTAAGCACCTACATACATACATTCATTGAATTTGTATTGGCGAATTCAGAGTTATGAATTGTAAAGTAATACCTACCATCTGATACATGTCACAATCTAATTTCTATCCTTATGTTTATGTATACATTCCCAGCTGCCATACGTTGAAGCAATTCCTTACCGGGAATGCAACTAGCTGAATGACTGGAAATTAATAGTTTGCAAAAGCTAGGAATAAGTGAAAAACTGTAGAACATTGGATGTATTCAAAGGTGTAGTGTCAATGGATGTGAGAGATGTATTACATACCCTGTAATTTTCCTCAAACTGATTGTTAAATTGGCGTTCATTATAATTTTATGGTACATAATCGTTTTAATATCATTAAAAATGAGGTTTTCCTAAACATTATGATTTTGAATTCGCGCCACTCTGCAGCAGTATATTCCAAAACAAAGTTTAGTTCAACGGCATCTGTCGTCAGCTGGAGGAAACTGGTGTTTTGCGCCTGACCCAAGGTATGTAACGACCCTTGCCACATCTCATGTTGAATGTCGTGCCAACAATATTGCATTTATAGTCGTGAATTCGTGATTTGTTTTGCTTCTTGTGTGTGCTCTTCAATTGTAAACATTTGAGCATGATTTGGACACTTGGTTACTTACTATTAAAGCAACACATAGGTTAAATATTATTTATTTATGCCAACAGGCTTACTGCTGGTGTTTTTAAACACACAAGCCGTGTGTGGGCAATGTTTAAGAGGTTGAAACTGGACTGGAAAATTCAATGCCATAACCGGGATTTGAACCGCGGATCTTCCGCTTACGAATCAACTGGGGAATTTAATGTCGTACTGGCAAGTTGGCCATGGTAGCTTAGTGGTTAAAGCAGCCGCTCGATAAGCGGAAGATCCGTGGTTCAAATCCCGGCTATGGCATTGGATTTTTCAGTCCTGATTCAACCGCTGAACATAGGTTAAGGTTTGCGCGAATGCTGGGCACGAAGGTATGCAGATAGGCAATTACATACCATGACGTCACAACATGAATAGGAGCTAAACCTTGTTTACGTGCTGTTGTTGCAGTGAAAATCAAAATAAGCTGTTGTGTTATTGACAAACTCAACGTAAGAAGCTCCCAAACATTAATATTCCTCTAAAAAGCAATATCTAATTAAAGCAGATCCTCCAAAAGCCGTACTCAGTATTACAACGAACATTAAAAAATGTGAAAGGCATTTCAATATCAAAGTTTATGAAAGTGAATCCTGGCTATGCCGTAATGCTTTAAACAAATGTTTTGTTCTTTTCTCAAAAGGAAAGTGAGTTTGAAATTCCAGCAGTTATGAAGATTTAAATAACATTTACAAGACAGCCAAAAAAACAACAACTATTTTTGTAATCACATAATATGCGAAAAACAACTAAAATGTTCGGGATAACTCCAAGAATAGAACTTTCATTATAACTGAGTATAAGCTCTCAGTTGAACAACATAACAATGAAGTGGAAAAGAACACAGGTTTACTTTCTCATTTTACGCGGCCTTATGTTTTCTAGGAAAATAGGCACTTGCTTTTCATGGTCACAATAAGAATGGAGGATCTTCGAATAGAGGCAATTATGTTGAATATTTAAATAAATTAGCAATGCATTATGCCTCTCTGAAAGAGCGCGTGGAAAAATCGACTATTTTTCGTGCAACTTAACCTGATATTCAGATTAACTTAATTTCAAATGTGAGTGCAGTCATGACGCATAGAATTAAGAAAGAAATTTGTTATGCCTTTGTTTAAATAATATTGGATGAAACTCCAGGCGTTATCAGTGAAGAACAACTCTGTGCCGTTTGCTACATAAATATTGACGAAAGTGCTGGAGAGGTTTATTTGATTGCAAATGTAAGTTCTGAGAGAAAAGCAGATTCTCTTTTGAATCATAATTCTCGCAGCAGGAGCGTAGCGATGGATGAGTTGCACCTGCCAGTATATATTAATCAAATTGGCATTACTCTTGCTGAGCGGTATGTTTCGAACAACAATCTGCTATGAATAATTAGTATGTTAGCGTATCACACAAGCACTGAAAGTGAGTGGCTGGGGCTCTGCTTGCATTATGCCAGTCACGTCAAACGATGTGCGCGCGCAGAAATGCAACTCGCTTGTTACTGTTAATGAGGTTTAAACTAAGTTTTCAGTATTTTGTTTGGCAGTGAAGGTTAATTTCACTTCTTCTGCGCCTATCGAGTACAACAAGCAGCATTGTGAACAGTAATTGGTGTGGATGTGTAAGGGAAAGTTACGCTGGAAACCGAAGGCAGGGTATGCACGCTGCCCATGTGCTTCCGTGTGGTTCACTACGAGGAAAACACGTGTTGTAGAGAGCACGCTGCATATCCTGGAAACCTACTGCTCCGAATGTTGAGTCAAAATGCTTGTGATCAACAAGCAATTGCAGAAATAAATAATGGGAGTGATTTTCCCGTAATTGTAATATTTAGCAGCAGGTGAATTATACATAAAGTACTATGAAAAACAAAAAATTGTGAAAAAATATTATTTCAAAGTTAATAATTTTTTACTTAATAAACCAAGGCATTATAAGAGTTTCTGTTCCCAACATTACTTTGAGAATGCCAATTGAAACGGTAAACGGTAGCCGGGACGTTAAGAGTACATTACTTGCGCTCATAAGCTCCTTGTTTCAAATATGTCATGTAATTTTTATGTCGTTAATTTTATGACTAGAAGTGTAGAACATAATTTGGTATGATATAGCTGTAGTTAGCATTTGAAGTTTTAGGGCATAAAAACGTAATTCTACTACAACATTCCTTTTAAATCACCAAAGAAACAAATAAAAATAAAAAGAATATAAACAAAAATAATGTCGGGTGTATGAACCCTTAGCGCTTATAATTACCTTCAGTCATCAGAGTACGGGTAATATTAAATCCCTGCAATAACTGAACGAGAAGCTACATCATCCCAGGTTTCTTGGATTTGTTCCCATAAACCATTTTATGTGTTTCGCGCACCTATAGGGAAATTGGACTGCAGCTCTGTTTTCACCTCAGTCGACACATAGGCAGTGTATCACTCTCATATCCTGTCTCTCTGAGAATCTATTTGAAATCTTTCGGCATATGTGAACAGAATTATTCTTCTGTACGCGTTCAACAATTCCTGAGCATATCTCATCTTCACATGTGAGTGGCTCAGTTCTTGAGGTCCTGAGGTCGCGTGTTCAAGCTCGCCCAGACCGATGCTTTTTAAGTGTGCTTAAGACAGATACACTGGAACATAAAACAACTTCTGCGATACAAAATTCCGGCATACCAGCGGTGCAGATGTAATTCTGGTTATTGACAACGTGTTAGGAAACGAAATATATATTCATTTTCTCGCAGAAAAAGTAAAAATATTCTCAAGTATTACCGCGTATTGCGCTCTATTCAGTGTAGCTTCCATAATACATCTAGAATTCTAGATCGTTCCTTGCTACCCAATTCCACAAGATATAGAGGCGCGACCGTGATGAACTGGTGAAGTCACGTATTTTGCATCGTACAGTGATGGAACAATTATTGAGCGCATTAGGAGAGCAGAATATTTCTAAACCCCACTTTGTGTTGCAGCGTGATTTGCACAAGTCCACCTTTCAACATGTAGCAGAGCTTACTGATAGCCTCTCTTCCTTATATTAACGTCTGTCGGACACAAATATGCAATATCTTGAATTACAACTGCAATTGTATTTGCGATTATGTATACAAAAGCGAGTGGTAATTCAAGGCAGAACAGAATGGAACAGAAACTATCAATAAACTCAACTGCATGTTGTAAATGTCAACTTGTGCAAACCATGCTGCAACACGACGTGGTACTTAGAACTATTCTGCTCCCCTAATGCGCTAAATCATTTTTTCCAAACTGTACAATCACTCATAAAAGAAACTGGGGTCACGTTTCGAAAGAAAGTCCTGTATGCGTTGTTTGGTCATCCCTAGCTGATGAAGGGAGCAAGGATTGTGAGGGGTCAAGGGTCTAATCTACCAAACCAGTAGGCCAGCCGACAGTTGTGAATCTACGTTCTACATCAGGGGAAGACAACTTCGGCCCGTGTGACGTATTTAAACGAAGAGCCAGCTTGTACGTTTGTGTGACGTCAGGCGAGAGCGGTGTATTGCTATGCTGCCTAGATCAGCGGCGCTATTTGCAGGAAACTGAATGAATATGAAAAGTGTTATTTGTGCATGTTTACAACTGTTTACAGCTGTTTAGAGAGAGCCCTCTTCAGCCTAGTCTGAGGGTGATTATTTGTTGTGTGAGGGATCTTAACGGCGTTAGTGCGAATTTTGTATTTATTTTGTGTTTGTGTTGACGTTGTGTAGTGTTGTGTGTAGTAGTTTTGTGTTTGTGTTCAGTTCCCCGTGTTTCACACCAGTTTGAGACCAGGCTTCAAGACGTAGAAGCATTGTCAACTACGTTTCAGATCTTTGCGACCCCGTATTCATTGGATGTTAACAATGTTTCTAGCAGGTAGCAAATTGAATTGATAAATTTACAGTGCGACGATTTGCCGAAGGACAAATATAAACACAAGGAAGACTTGGCTGATTTTTATAAGAATGCTCCTCAAGCCAGATTTCTGAGATTATATGCCCTTGTTGCACGGATATTATGTATGTTTGGTTCCACGTATGTGTGCGAACAATTCTTTTCTGTTATGAAACTTTCTAAGTCAAAATCCCGAAGCATATTGCCAGATCACAATCTTACATGCAGTTAGAAATGTGCCGTACATTACGCCCAAACATTGACAAACTAGTTAAAGAAAAGCGAACGGCAAATGTCCGAAAATGTCCACCTAATTGTTCTGTATAGTTCTCCTCTAGCTCAGGCAAAATAGTTATAATTTCTGTTCTATTTGCGTTATAACATGATTGTTCACATAAACTAGAATATATATATATATATATATATATATATATATATATATATTCTAGTTTATGTGAACAATCATTGCATATGGCATAAAGCCGAAACGTAATTATTTATAATCTGTGACTATTCCGTAATTGAAACAGAAATTACGATCTCCCGTATGCCATTTCCTCTTGCCCGCTGTGATGTCACACGTTCAACTGGCCGTCGTTGCGAGCATGTGAGCTGAGTGAGCTGACGTCACAGCAGCGATACCAGTCTTTACCTGTTCTACATTAACACCATTATTCTTTAGGAAGCAGATTTAAAAAACGATGATTTACAATCAGTAAATATTTGTGTATTATATGCTGCGTTTCCATGCCGAATTGAACTCAACTTGAGTCCATTCCCATTTTCGCGTTTCCATGTTGAATTCAATCCGGAAATGAGATCGAACAACATTGATGTAATAAAATTTTGATCCTATTCCAACAAATAAGTGGATCGGATCCAGTGGTTGAACTTCGTTTGAATCTGCGTGTCCATGCGGCATTCTATCCTGAAAAAGAACTCAAATCGACTTAAATTCGCCATGGAAACGTAGTAATTATTTGAAGGAGGATCAAGAAAGAAAGAACTCTGCGCCTTTAGCACAGGGCATTTAATGCAATTGAAATAGTTATATCAGATGATACGTTTGTTAATTTAATTAAGGTAATTTAATTGGTGTTGCAATGTTCCTTTTTTCTAGCAATTATTACAAATAAATTGTTTAAGTGGCTATAAAATTCAATTACATAATGGACATATTAGCTTTTTGATCTTGGCAAACAAATGTTATGAACAAAACTTATACTGATGGTAGTAATAGTGGAAGGAGGTTAAATCACACTACTCTAGCATTAAATAGCACCCTAACAGGCTAATGACAACAGTTTTAATTTTCTAAGCTTGTCTCAGTGGAAATGATATGAACCATAGAACACACGTGAAAACAACGTTTTCCTTACATTTGGTCATAATCACCTATTCAATTGCAAACGAATATTAATGGGTTTATACCTGTAAAATGAAAGAGCTTTAGTTAACTAAACAGTTCTATCGTATACCTTTCGAATGTTGTAAAACAGTGAAGATCTGGAAAACAAGCTTTTTCGTTTTAGATAGAATCCGGAAAGAAAGAAGGAAAAAAATACATACGTCAGTATTTGAATCTCTGTACAGTAGCGCTGTAGCTGTACCAAAGCGCTACTGTAGTATCGAGATCTGGTTTGTCACATTTAGGCATTTCACGCTCCGGAGACCTGCTTTTAGGCTATCTCTGGTGTTCGAAATTCATGTGCTATAGAAGCATTCTAGTGTCTCCTTTCGAGATCTAAAGCCATCTACTAGGAACACCGCGAATCTCGAAATGTAATATTTCGGATGTTCCCAAATTCCTCCCCTTTTTACTTGTGCAGTAGCAGTTAAGAAGCACATGGCCAAATTACGCTCTATATTGCTTGTTTATGGTCAAATTAAGGAATAATACTTTAGTCTTTCGTTGAAATAGAATACATTTATACTTGCCTTTAATTCTTCCATATTCTTCGGAGAATATAAAACAAATATAAGAATAGTCTTTTTGTTTGTTCCGTAGGGGAAAAATCTTTTTAAAGACACCATTCTTTATGGTGAGATGGACTTACACCACCTAAAGAAATCCTATCTGACACTACCCATTTTGGAACTGCGTAAAGGTATACATCAAAATGGTAGCTGTGCATAATTACTTCCTGTCTTCTTGTTCCTTAGGCTCTAGTAAGGCCTTGCTTAGTGCTTTTATTTCATTCCAAACTGAAATATTATTTGTCATTGTTACTACTAAGTTTTCGGGTGTCAACACCAATCCTAATTTATTATTGGCTTTTTGTCTTATTTTCTTCCACTTCTCGCAGTAAAATATAGTATGTTCTGCGGAATCCTCTTCTAGGCAATATTTGCATTTACTACTTTCTGCTTTTCCCGTCGTTAATGCATAATTTTAGAATCTACCTACCATGCCCTGTTAATACTTGGGTCAAGTAATAATCCACATAACGAAACTTGCATTTCTCAATATTCGGTATAAGCCTTTTCGTCCATTGGCCGACCATAGTTCTTCCCATTCTTTAAACATTTCTTTTGAAGTAGCTGTTTTGCACATACTTCGATTTTCCGATTTTGTTTCGTGTCTCTTTTACCTGAAGGTCAAGCGGCAATACTCCTGCTATCACCTGTAGTGCTCTGTTAGAAACAGTACGATATCAGCAAACCATCCTACGCAACATATTCCTTTACATTCTGTCCATAGCCAACACATATTTCTTCTTAAGAGCACTACTGCATACTGGGGAAGCATATAACAAAATAGAGTTGACCGCACCATATATTATCTGTCGCTTTGTCGCTTTCCTTGTTATCATTTTAATATGTTCGCCAAATGTGGTGTATTCATCAATCATAACACCCAGATACCTTACTGCCTTACTATGTTTAATTTGAATTCCTCTTAATCCCCCGGGGTCCTTTAACCGCTAATTTTTGTTGTTGCATACACCTGTCAGTGCGTCTTAATGACTCGTTTACTCTGTACGCAAGTTCTTCTGCTTCTTCTTCTTCTTCTTCTTCTTCTTCTTCTTCTTCTTCTTCTTCTTCTTCTTCTTCTTCTTCTTCCTCCTCCTCCTCCTCCGCTGAAAGTATCAGCGCTAAATCAGCCGCAAAGGCAATTGTTGCTCCTTCTGTCAATTTCAACTCCAAAACTCCATCATATAATATGTTCCACAAAGTTAGTCCTAATATTGATTCTTGCGGCACACCAAAATTTATTTCCATTTCATCGTTATCGGTTAAAGTACTCCTTCAAAATAGGACCTTAAAACCTGGCTCAAGTATTCAGAGATGTTTCTTATTTTAAGTTCATCTATTATATGACTCCACATAGCCGTATTGAATGAATTTTTATCATCTAGATAACAATGTAGTAGTGGTGGTGGTGGTGGTGGTGGTGGCGGCGGCGGTGGTAGTGGTAAGTTTTTTTTTTATAGTGGTACGGGAAAAATCTTCAGAAGACGTCACTCTTTGTAATTGAGTTGGCTTTATATCAGCTAAAAAAACCTATCTGTTCTGCACACATTACGGAACCGCCTTAGGCATAACTTGGCATATGTGGCATCCATTCTTATCCCCTTAGTTCGTCCTTTTCCTTATCTTTAAGAATAGTGGTTATCATCTCGGCAATAATTGTCCATTTCTTCTCGTTTTCTAGCATTTGTGTTGTGATATCTCCCTTAGTGATGTTTTCTCCGATTTTCGGGACATATTTTTGTCTTAGTTGATTCCATTTACTACATATTAGGATTGTGTTCTGGTGTATCCTTTTCTTAGCAGTATGCACATGCTTCACTGTTTACCAGTCATTTTGATAGAGGTAAGTTTTGAATCGCTCGTGTCCAGATAAAATTGTGTGAGATAATACCCAACTTGACCATAGGTCTTACTCAGCCAAGGTTCTATCTTTGGTATTAAGGTCTTCGTCCATGAGCTGTTTTGGTTTCTGAATCCCATTCTATTTGCCATCTTCTAATGGAGGTATCCCTCGTCTGTGTTCTGTGGTCCTTTTAGTAATATCTATTTCTATATGAGCGCTCTTTGGCTAGTATAGTTCCCGCAGTCACTTGTATGGTCCTGGTGGAGACTTTGTATGCACTATAGGAGTTTTCACGTTATGAAGGCACAATGGCTCTTATGGAGAATCATCGCGGCGTTGCCATGTATGTTGCGCCGTAGCGATTACCGTGGTTTTGTTAGTTGATTCCTGAATTACTGTTCAAATCTATCGCTGTCCATTTCATCATGATAATCAGCAGAACCTTTTTTCGTCAAGAAAACAAGTTTTGCACCCTGTACAAATCGTACCATCGACATGCAATGTTACAAATCGTGGTCCGCGAGCAGTAGGTGATTTAAGAGCCGTGTATAACTCGGCCAAAAAAGCTTCCTATCCTTCCAAACTTTTGATACAGTGTGCCCTAAATTTACCCAACTTTCGTCAAGGTACACGATTTTCCTTGCCTCTTTGCTGAATTGTTTAAACAGGATTGTCGCCGCACTATAATATAATTTGTATCAAACATAAACGATTTATTTCCTCTCTTTTCAAAGTGAAGTCCCATTTCCTCCCTAAGCTATAAAAGGTTGAATATTTAAAATTTGGCAAGTCCTCATCCTCATTGACTTTTTTCAACACGGTCAGAATTGTAGGGGGAGTACTTTGAAATAGAAATTTAGGAAATTTGTGCCATATTTGCGTTGAAAATGATCATATTTTATCTTCTGCTGGTTTTGCATGTATGCCGCGATGTAGTGATGGGACGCTTTTTACATTCTTTTCTTAATATAAAAAATGTAGGGCTACTTATACCAGTCGCCCTATGAAGTTCACTAATAATAAACGAGTCACTGTATCCGGGGTTCTTTTTCTTTCAATAATCATACACTCTAAGAATTGTTTTCCGGTCGCCACTTTTAATAATTTCGCCTTTTTTTCTGCGATCCATTCCGCACTGATCACTTAACTGCAATGCACATAATTACCAAAGAGCTTGTAAAACTCGCTCGCGCCTCAGATTCCCAAAACCTATTGAAAACCTGCGCTGAATTACAATGCTTTATCGGCCCTTCAACTGTCATACCACATCTGGTTTTCATACTCTCCAAGACACGAGGACCGGCTTTCGTTCAGCGCGCCGCAAACATTTGCCTTTAAATGGCGATTCATGGATACTTCGGTACTGGAGACGTTCTATATGTGTATAAAAAATAATTTCGTTATTTCCTTGACAACTTTGTCGCTGGAAGTTTTTACGTGGACCTACAGAACGAGAATTAGCCAGCGACGACATTTTCCACTGTATAAACGAAGAATCTTAACACTTTGTTTTAAACTTTATTTATTTAGAAAAATATGTTTAGACATATTGATATAATCTAAATACCAACGTGGCCTATAAAAGCAAGCGCATAATCCAGATTTTTTCATTGCAATTATTTCGATTTGGAACCATGTTTTGACGTTTGGAGCGAGAGAGATGTTAAAAAATCTGCTTTCAACAAAATTTTAGATTTTAAAAACTATACAATTATATAAAAGGTTTATCGTGCATACCATAGTATTCTTCGACACATTTGACACCGAAATGCATGTTCATACTTTATCTTAGTCGCATTTGAAAACACGCACATTTGGCAACAGCGCACGTGAATCTTCCATAAGAATAGCATGGTGCATAAGAGCCCGTTGTGCCTTCATGACGTAGCTATTCTTATTACAATCTTACGTTGCACCCTCTCGATGTACGTTGCCTTTTCTACCCAGTCATTTCAGGCTGGAACACAATATAGTATTATGGAGTTAACTACGCTCTCAAGTAATTTTCTTTTCTCTGCTTTAGGTCCTCCAATATTTGGCATAAGCAGTCCCAGTGCTGCAACCAATTTTACTGCCTTTCCAGCTACGTGCTATGTGTCCTCACATGCTCATATTGTGTCCTAGTTGAATTCAAATTTAGACATTTTTAGCTCTCATTTCCTGGTTGCCAATATTGATGTAAATATCTTTTGGCGTTCTCCGTCCCTCCAGAATAACTAATTCAGTTTTCTCAAGCGCCGTACTTAATCTCCTTTGAGTCATCCAGATATCAATTTTGCTCATGGACCAAACAATCTTTTCCTCCACTTCAGCTCTTGTATTTTCAAATACTAATTGTGCCATATCATCAGAATATCAAATCGTTGTGGTTCCTAGTGGGAGTTCCAGATTTAGTACACCGTCATAATAAATGTTCCATGGTGTTGGACCCAGCAGCATGCCTGAGGTACCCCACAGCTTTGTGTTTTCCCCTATTAGTATGCACCTGCCTTCAAGATAGCTAAAGATAAGTCTAGTTAAATAAGGGGCTATCTCCCGCTTCTTTAACTCGTTTACTATTCCCTGCCATGGCGCAGGTATTTTTACGTCGAGTGTAACCATAACAGCGTTACGAGTACTTTCCTTTGGTTTCAATCTTTACAGTACTTTGTATAAATCCACAGCATCTAGTCCGGGGGATACTTTTACCCCTAAGCGGAAAACACTTGGAATAATGATTTTTAATAGAACCAACTTAAATATTGTAGATAAGCAACGCTGTAACATCTGCTACCTAGCCCAGTCGTAAAATGTTATCGAGTATCACGACGATTTGCTGTTTCAAACCCAGTATACTGTTCCAACCTTTTCATTTTCCAACCTTTGCCATTAAATCTCTTAATATATGGTATTTTAATCAAAGACTACACAGCTATTTTTGAGAAAATCAAAAGATTTTGGGATGAGGGTATTTTTTAATCTGCTTGTACAATCTTTAAAAGGTATCCATAATCTTCGCAAAACTTAAAGGCATATGGAGGCGGAGCGTATCTCGGACTCCAGCGAATCCTACGCTTGCCCCTCCTACCAGAGCTGCCGAATGTGGTGCATGCATCTCACACACTCTTATGTGCAGAACCTCTGCCGCTACACGCACTACGCTTGGCAACAGCGCTCTGCTTGAGCATTATCCAGTGTTCACATGCCTTTAACTTTTGCGAGCGGTATAACTTATATACGCAATTTGGCATTTAACTAAACATTTCGTCTTTTAATTTTGATGTTCACACCCACGTGCGCGCACGAGCATGAAAGTTCTTCTCAATCTTTTTCAGTTGGCCTCAAACATGTGTTTGCGATGAAATATCGATATCGAATTTTTGTGGAATGCAGGACTTCTAGATTTATAGGTGCGCGGTAGGCAATGTAATACAATCATGTATGTAATATTCACGTAACCATCTCTACCCACTATAGTTTATTTTTATATGAAGTCTACAAATTGCTTTTACGAAAGCTTATTTTTTTCACCTTCATGTTAATCGAGGTAGGTATACCTTTGTGCACGTATTTTCATTGCATATCTCGTTGAAGTCGAATCTATATTCAAATGTTTAAAACTAAGCCGCTATAATTATATCGTCCACAATAATGCTAGAAATAACTAACAACAGCACCAAAACTGAGGAAGTATGGAAATATTCATATCAGATCTCTCGAAAATGGCTAATGGCACAAAAAGGATTATGGGAAATAAATTGTGTGCGGATGTGAATGTCTTAAATTTACGGTATACTAATCAAATCGTTATAACGAGTTTTGAGAAAATAAAGCATTTTTTGCATCAAAAGCTTATTTTAATGCAGGGGAAATATTTGTGTCGCATCTTTGGAACATACTGACCTTAAATACCATGTTAGGTATTTATCCGAGTTTTCATTCGTGAATGTTGCTTCTCTCTCTCTCTCACACACACACACACACACACACACACACACACACACACACACACACACACACACACACACACACACACACACACACACGGAGATCTCTGCATAAAAATCCTTTTTGATTCAGGCGGCTTCAAAACGTGTACTTCCAATTAAATCTATATATAACATTTTTGGGTGGAATGCAATATTTTCTCTACCTACTAGGAACATGGTAATATTGCATGTTAAAACATGCTTGCAATCTATCACATTATTATTATTATTATTATTATTATTATTATTATTATTATTATTATTATTATTATTATTATTATTATTATTATTATTATTATTATTATTATTATTATTATTATTATTATTATTATTATTATTATTATTATTATTATTATTATTATTATTATTATTATTATTATTATGATTATGATTATGATTATGATTATGATTATGATTATTATTATTATTATAATTATTATATTATTATTATAATTATTATATTATTATTATAATTATTATATTATTATTATATTATTATTGTATTATTATTATTATTATTATATTATTATTATATTATTATTATATTATTATAATATTATTATTATAATATTATTATTATATTATTATTATATTATTATATTATATTATTATATTATTATATTATTATATTATATTATTATATTATATTATTATTATTATATTATTATTATTATTATTATATTATTATTATATTATTATTATTATTATTATTATTATTATTATTATTATTATTATTATTATTATTATTATTATTATTATTATTATTATTATTATTATATTATTATTATATTATTATTATATTATTATTATTATATTATTATTATATTATTATTATATTATTATATTATTGTTATTGTTATTATTATTATATTATTATTATATTATTATATTATTATATTATATTATTATTATATTATTATATTATATTATTATTATATTATTATTATATTATTATATTATATTATTATATTATATTATTATATTATATTATTATTATATTATATTATTATTATATTATTATTATATTATTATTATTATTATTATTATATTATTATTATTATATTATTATTATTATTATTATATTATTATTATATTATTATTATATTATTATTATTATATTATTATTATTATATTATTATATTATTATTATTATATTATTATTATATTATTATTATATTATTATTATATTATTGTTATTATATTATTGTTATATTGTTATATTGTTATTATTATATTATTATTATATTATTATATTATATTATTATTATTATTATTATTATTATTATTATTATTATTATTATTATTATTATTATTATTATTATTATTATTATTATTATTATTATTATTATTATTATTATTTTCTTTTTGTTGTCGTCGCTGTTTTCTTATCCGTTAATCCCTGTTGACATTTTTAATACTATATTTTTTATGTGTTATCTAGTATATTTTGAACCGTCGACTGACATTCTTTTTTGTGTGTATTTTCGCTATTTGTTTTATAAGATGTGGAGTGCTTCTGGTCTATCCATAGTGCCAAAGTATGTATTACTGGAGACTAATGCAGATATTGGCTCAGGAGACGCACAATATTGCACATATTTTGTTGAATAAGGATATGGTACAATTTCACTTGAAATAATTTGAAAATGGCTACAACGAAATTCATTGGATTTGGTTTAAGGCGTGAGCAATTATTATCTACTTTTTAAATCGTCATTATCTACTCTATTACAGTAGTTAACATTTTGAAATTCAGTCTCAAGTTATCTCCAGACTGTACTGAAAATCTGGAGTAAGCATGTGAGACAGCCGTGTATCTGCTGATGGAAGATGGCTGGTCTGGTCTGGTATGGTATGGTATGGAATACAGCCTCTGTTGCAGTAATGGGAGATCGGCTGCAGATATAACGTCGAAATTGGGAGTATGGTTAGAAGAAAGATGTTTATCGGGATATAGCTAGTGGCCAGGTAAACTGGACGTGTCACGTACCGGGCGTGTAGTGCAGTGGCCTTCAGAGCGCCCAACAAGAGGAGCTGGGGCCGGCCATGTCTGCCGAGACGCAAGCCAGGTGCGTGCCTATAACAAACACGTAGTAAATCATTCCACGCATTCTATTATTGGTAGCCTGCCTCCCTTCCCCTATGTTCTTGTATGCAATACTCCCAACTCTTTCAACAGAAACATAGACAATTTATTAGTGAAAACCTTAGCGCAAATTTGTATGTAAATAACTTTGCATTTTTGCCAATACCAGAAAATGTAATACAATCTGACATTACAATAGTTCATAGCGATTGAGCCGTTCCTTGTACAAGTTTGATTTCTTTATACACTTCCCCACTCCCCGCACAGAATAAAAATATATGCAAAACTGTTCGCCTCTTTGAATGTCTATGAAGCTTAATTTCAAAACTTGGATAAATACCAGAACATATTTTAAGTTGAACGATTCAAGGCAAAGATTTTGATGGAATTTCTACATCGCAAACTACCTATTGTAAGGAACAGTTTTTATGCTGTATTTTCTAAAAAATATGGTTCCAAATATTTTTATTACAGTAACTTAAGTTTAAGGAATTGGCATAGCGAGAGTACATTGCTTTTGCTTAAAATACGCTCTGAAGACCGCAACGTTCTGGTGTAAGTTTTATGTAACTGGGGCACCCACATTGTGTTTTAAAATGTTAGTTTTTCATTTGTTTGCTTATGAGCTCATGACTGGCTTATGTAGATACCTTTAGGTAACAGCTGACTTGTGTTTAACCTATCGCGTACAACAAAATGTGGAAAACAGCGCTATTAAATTAATTAATTGTAGAATGCTATAAACAAATTACGAGTAGAGAAATGTATGTGACGTTTACTTTTTCTACTTATTCAAATACCTATAGTAAGAAGGGGAAGTATTCCATTCCACCTGAAACTCCATAGTGGGATTTCACCGGAAATACAAGTTTTGGGGCGGGCGGAATCTAAAAAAGAGACCTTTTGTAAACGGTTTGTGAGAAATGTTTTCTATACCTATTTTTGATTTTCTAAAAAATGGCTCTTAACGATTTTGATTAAAATACCTGGCTTTAAGATATTTGTTTAACAAGTAAAATGGTATATCTTGCATTTTCTGGTAATATCCCAGGAAGTAGTCTTTATTTGTAAGGAATTTTGTATATTTTTATATAACGGATAAACCATCAGAAGTAGATAAAAAACGTACTACATAAATCATGTATATCTCTTTAGAACAGTTTCTTTGAAATAACTTTTACCGTGGCATCAGCTATTTCCGAGATATCCGTTAACATTGATTTACATTTTCCAACACTTTGTCAAGTTTAAAGTGCTGTCGCCATTCCGTTGTTTCGCGCGATGTCATGGGAAGAAAGGAATCTTAAGTATATGTTTCCTCTATCGAAGTGTGTAATAAAACTATTTGTGCAAAGATTTGTCTCACTTAACATAAGGTAGATAGAAAAAAAATTATAAGTATAGCTTTCAGAGGCTTTATAAACGTAAATGTTACGGGGTAGGCAAGTTATGAGAGTGTAAAACATTAAAACTTTTGTAAGGATGCTTTCCATGTTCATTTGTTTTTCGCGATGTCATGAAATTTTAGGCCAGTAGGTAAACAATTGGCTATTGGTATTCCCTTGGTAATTTTAATGAATGAAATGTGTAAAACTATTCAAATGTTTATCTCAAGCAACTAGAAGTAGAAGAAGCTTCTGTAATACTATATAAAACAAACGATAGTAGATAGTCCTGTGAATGTAACGTAATTTTTTAAGGTGCTGTTGCCCTTCTGTTGTTTCTTACGTTGTCATAGAACATGGAATTTCTCGGCCAGCTTATAGCGCCGTTTGTTTAGTATGCGATAGTTTTAAACATCGAATCAATTTCCCCAGTCCCCTTTCTTCAACGAAATATATAATGAACTAATTACCTATTTCTGCAAAGGGTTGTCTCGATTAACATGAGTAAAATAAGTTTTTGTAATTCCAATCTACAACGCATACCTCGGAAATGGTTGGTACCATAATATATAGTATTTTAAATAAATTGTTTGTTTTAAAGGGATACATTTTAGTAGTTTTTAATGTGTTTATTAACCTTTTACCAATTATGTTACACAAAATTTCTTCCGAATGAGGCCTTCACTTGCTATTTCCAGAAAATTTGCGACATACATTTTATTTGTCATGCAAATATTGTGACAATTTGACGAATCCCACTTCTGACACCAGTGTGACAAAAACGACATTAGTCCAGCCCAGTTACTTTTTGCTCTCTTTATTTTCCACTTACTGAATGTACAAATACACAGTTCTCTTTTATTGACGTTAACACAGTCTTTAATCTTTCGTGATATAACTCGCAACTGTTTTTTACTTTCTCTACTGGTAAGTAGGGGAAGTATTGTATTCCACCCAAAAATTCGATGTCGAGATTTCACCGGAAATATATGTTTTGAGACCCCCCTGAATCCAAAAAAAGCATTTTTAGAAAAAGGTCCGTGTGTGTGTGTCTTGTGTGTCAGTCTGTCAGTCAGTCTGTCAGTCTGTGGACAGCATAGCTCAAAAACGAAAAGTCAGTTAAAAACCAAAGTTAGTATTTAAGTTTAATGTCTTTCAAGGATGCGACACGAAGATTTTGAAGAAAATAGCCCCACCCTAAACTACTCTTTACATGGAAATTTTTTTGAAAATTTTGATTTTCTTGCAAATGGCTCTAACGATTTTGATTAAAATGTCATATGTTTGAGATATTTTGATGACAAATGAAATGTATATCTTGAATTTTCTGGCTATAGCCCCTGTAGTCGTATTTACTCTGGACGACTTTTGCATAACTGGTAAACCGTTAGAGATAGACCAAATTATACTATACAAAAATGTAGATCTTGCTAAAATACACAATTTATGTCTCAGTAAATTTTCTTGTAGGGTGAACCATTCCTTGTTATGTGTGTGAGTTTCGGAAAACTTAGAAGTTTCGTGAAATGGATAATTGTGTTTCATTTTTTTATATGTTACGTGTGCAAAGACAACAGAATCTCAAACATTTGACTATCGCACAAAGCCTTCCTGTATTCTAACATTCCCCTTGCACCTACAAGGAAATAAGCAATAAGTTGTACAAATGTTTATCTTAACTAACACGAAGAAGATATAGAAATAAGAGTTTGTAAGAATGACTAGTACAAGAGTAGAGAAAGTCATGTGAGTGCAACACATCAGATTTTTTTCTCGTAACCTTGACTCAGCCCCTTTCACCATCTTTCTTCACCTTCTCTGCCTCTCAAACACTAACCCTGACGAAACAGTCACTCAATACTCATAACTGCTTCGCTATCTTCCTACATAACGCGACGACTCTCACACACACACACACACACACACACGCACACGCACACGCACACGCGCGCGCGCGCGCGCTCACACATATACATGTACACCGGAGGCGCGCGCACTCAGACTGAAAACTGACTCCTGTTTGTAACTCACTCCGCTCGTTGCTTCGCCTCCTTATATAGCAAGGATGACACTTCTCGAATAATCATAGTTCTTCCGTTCTGATTGTTGTCACGTGTTTGTTCGCGTGAGGCAGCCTGATCTTGAGTATCTTTGATACATGCATCACCAGTGGGGTGGGCAGCCCGAACCCGACCGTCCTTTGTTGTGCGCTGCGGCCGGCGTCACACTATTTTAACATTATTCATAGGTAGAGACCAGAAGTTTAGGCATCATAAATCATTAAAATAGGCAGGAAAAAAGGCATAAGTAGCTAAAATAGGCAGGAAAAATGCATTATAAATACTAAAACAGGCAATAAAAGGCAGAACAAAATTTTTTTTAATAAATTACACTATTCAATAATTCATCGTCATATTTTAAAGAAGAAAGTTAGAAACAAAATCCTAGTGTTGCAATTAACACAAAAATTACTTTTATGTAAAGGCCTGTGTACTGCAATGCCTTATTCCTTGCACATGGCAAGCAAATGCTTTTTTAAATTCTCTGGGGTCATGTTAGACAACACGTTTTTCATATGACAAAATGACCTCTCAACAGCGCTAGAGGTTATTGGAGCAAATCTAAAACATAGCATCCTTGTAGGCTCCATTTCAATTGGAACAGAACAGTCACCTTGTAGAATTGTTAAAATGTTTCTAAGTTTGTCCAGATCACAATTTTTCGATAACACTTTTTTACACTTTTCGCAAACGGGCCCTAATGACCTACTTGTCGACGGGCCCTTAAACAAAACTTACTCACTCACTCGCTAACTAATGAACCCCTTTTCCCTGGTACACTGTCCAGTCTTTGCACGCATCATCCGGAATTTTCACTGACTTCGTTAAAGGTTGTCCTTTGTCCTCTTTATTGAAGCTGGCAGATCACTTGTGGCAGGAACCTAAACTCGGCCGCAATGAAAGTTGTCATTTTTCACTTTCGAAGAGTTCAGAAGTTTCTTGGCTGCTACAATTGTAGATGCTTTATCCCCCAGAGCGTTCAATTCACAAAGATCTTAATACTGGAAAACAATTTGTCAACATCCGGAAACAAACATCATATCAGGCAGGAGTAGTTTCATTGATTCATCTTCTGTAGTATTTAATAGTCCAATAACAACATTGGCAATGAAACGACCCACGATATCAATCGACTAGTCGATAGATATCCAGATCTTATTTACATACCTTTAATGATGTTCATTGTGTCGTCGTAACATTCGTTTAAGTAACTAACATTTTCGCAAACTTAACTTGCTAGATACAGGTTGGTTAGTATACTTCTCCAAAAACTGTGATAATGTAGGATTCTGTAATTTCCACAAAGGGATTTTGGCGCTGAGGAAAGCTTTACGTAAGTCGAATTCAGACTGGGATTTTCCACTCGATGTTGCAATTACTATTGGGAGCAAAGGAATCTTTTTCTCATTAGCCTTAGAAACTGCATTTATGGTTTGATTGTGCCGATATGTTGTAATATAAAATACTTCTTTTCGTAGTTGACTTGACTACTCGCATATTTTGCATATGAGTACTTTATCGTCGGTACAAAATACGTCGGATCCAAACGTAGTGTCACCCATCGCATTATTGTCGGCACTACCGCAAAGGAGCCGAAGGAAAGAGACAGAGAATGGCCGCATTGTTGGGGCGCTTGCCGAAAGAGAGAAAAGGATAGAGGCTTCTGGAATCTTCTGCTTTGTATTTCACCGCAATAACTGAACTTTCCAGAATAGTGCCTGGGAGATATAAATAGCGGTAAAGTGCGACAGACAGGGGACAGACGTATGTGAAGCGTTGAGTAGTCGTGCCGACGGAAAGAAGAGACGTATGCGAAGCGTTGAGTAGTCGTGCCGACGGAAAGAAGAGACGTATGTGCAGCGTTGAGGAGTCGTGCCGACGGAGAGGACAGACGTATGTGAAGCGTTGAGTAGTCGTGCCGACGGAAAGAAGAGACGTATGCGAAGCGTTGAGTAGTCGTGCCGACGGAAAGAAGAGACGTATGTGAAGCGTTGAGGAGTCGTGCCGACAGACAGAGGACAGACGTATGTGAAGCGTTGAGTAGTCGTGCCGACGGAAAGAAGAGACGTATGCGAAGCGTTGAGTAGTCGTGCCGACGGAAAGAAGAGACGTATGTGAAGCGTTGAGTAGTCGTGCCGACGGAAAGAAGAGACGTATGCGAAGCGTTGAGTAGTCGTGCCGACGGAAAGAAGAGACGTATGTGAAGCGTTGAGTAGTCGTGCCGACGGAAAGAAGAGACGTATGCGAAGCGTTGAGGAGTCGTGCCGACGGAAAGAAGAGACGTATGTGAAGCGTTGAGTAGTCGTGCCGACGGAAAGAAGAGACGTATGTGAAGCGTTGAGTAGTCGTGCCGACGGAAAGAAGAGACGTATGCGAAGCGTTGAGGAGTCGTGCCGACGGAGAAGGGACAGTTCTTGTGTTACGAATTCGGAGCCGTGCTGTGGGTGAATCGGTAAAGACTTTCTTGCTGTTGCAACGAGTGTAAAAAGTTACTGTTTACGGAAATAAAAGTGTTTCTTTATCCCGACTGCATCTGTCTTCTTTACTTTTCACCCACCAAAGTCACAGTATTAACGTAACTTTGTAATTTACTAAAGTCACACCGAATTTCGGCATCTTGCTTCTAGCTACAACGTTGCATTGAAAAGTGAAAGAAAAACATAGACCCACGCTCATGATTGCCTTTTAAAATAAACACAAGCGGTAATTCAAACACTTTCTGTTACCTATACAGCCATTGCGCGGCAGCACTCCTTGTTACAAAGAAAATAATGAACTGAATGAAGGGTGCCTATGTGGTCTGCAACTTAAAGAAAACTTTCGGCGAAGTAACTTTCATTGTCAGGGACTAACGGTAATCGGCATAAAATGTACATGAGGAAATGTTTAATAATAGATAAATAATGAAATAAATCCAACAAAAAGCAGTTATTCCGTGAAATAGGCATTTATATTTAAAAGGCTGAAAAGGCAACATAAAACTGTGGCATTTCAGTCACAAAGCTATAGTTCGTACAAATTCACTTTCAAATTGAAGATAGATTTGACACGTTTAAAAAGGCATTCTGCTTAAGTTCCGGTCTCTGTTCATAGGTATAAATTATAATTATTAACGTCCTTGTTTATGTAAGGTATGGAGAGAGAAAAATGGGGGCTTGCAATAAAACATAAGAATGTCGCTTCCAAGTACTTGATAAATGAATATATCTTAATAAAAATTATTAGACATTTTTGAGAAAATAGACAAATTCTGAAGCTTTGCATGTAAAGGGTAGTTTGGGATGGAGAAAGTTTCCTACAAATTCCTTCTGTCGTGCAAGGAGAACAGGTTCTCAAATCTTTAAAAGATTTGACTATCGCTCAAAGCCTACTGTATTCCCATATTCCCCTTGCACCTACAAGGGAATAAGCAATAAGGTGATTTGTACAAATGTTTATCTCAACTAACAAGAAGAAGATATAGGAATAAGAGTTTGTAAGAATGGTTAGTACAAGAGTAGAGAAAGTCATGCGAGTGCGTCACATCAGATTTTTTTATGTTAGGCATGCAAATAGAACGGTATTTGAAAGCTTTAAAAGATTTGACTATCGCTCAAAGCCTACTGTATTCCCATATTCCTCTTGCCCCTACAAGGGAATAAGCAATAAGGTGATTTTATTTCTGCAAATGTTGATCTCAACTAACACGAAAAAGATATAGGAATAAGAGTTTGTAAGAATGGTTAGTACAAGAGTAGAGAAAGCCATGTAAGTGGAACACATCAGATATTTACTTTCTCTACTGGTAGAGAAGTATTGTATTCTACCCAAAAATTCGATGTCGAGATTTCACCGGAAATATATGTTTTGAGACCCCCTGAATCCAAAAAAGCATTTTTAGAAAAAGGTGTGTGTGTGTGTGTGTGTGTGTGTGTGCGTGCGTGCGTGCGTGCGTGCGTGCGTGCGTGTGCCAGTCTGTTGACAGCATAACTCAAAAACAAAAAGTCGGTTAAAAACCGAAGTTTGTGTTTAAATGTAACGTCTTTCAAGGATGCGACACGAAGATTGTGAACAAAATAGCCCCACTGTAAACTACCCTTTACATGGAAAAGTTTTCGAAAATTTTGATTTTCTTGAAAATGGCTCTTAACGATTTTGATTAAATTGCCATATGTTTAAGAGATTTGTATGACAAGTGAAATGTATATTTTTAATTTTCTGGCTATAGCCTATGTGGTCCTGTTTACTATGAATGACTTTGGAATAACTCGTAAACTCTAAGAGATAGACAAAATCTTATCCTACGAAAAATGTAGGTCTTGCTAAAACAATTTATGTCTGAATAGTTGTTGTTGTTGTTGGGTTTTTTTTTTTTTTTTTTTTTTTTTTTTTTTTTTTTTTTTTTTTTTTTTTTTGTAGAGTGAACCATTTCGGAGATATTACTTGTTATTTGTGTCAGTTTCGGAAAACTTAAAACTTTCGTGAAATGAAACATCGTTGTTTATTTTTTATATGTTAAGTGTGCAAAGAGAACAGGATCTCAAACCTTTAAAAGATTTGACTATCGCTCAAAGCTTGCTGTATTCTGATATTCCCCTTGCACCTACAAGGAAATAAGCAATAAGATAATTTGTACAAATGTTTTTCTCAACTAACACGAAGATATAGGAATAAGAGTTTGCCAGAATGGTTAGAAGAGTAGATAAAGTCATGTGAGTGCAGCAGATCAGATATTTTCGGTATCTTCTCCCCGTCCCCCATCACCCATAGTCCCTTAAACACGGACTTTTTCGAAAATTGCTTCCAGGTTTAAGAGTGCAGTGCGAATATTTAGAAATAGGGTGGCTAAGCCGAGGTAAAATGCTACGATGGCTTTGATCTGAGAAGCACAATAGTATCGGATTTCACAAGCCAAGATATATAGTTTATGCAAGTTTGTGTTAATTATTCCTTTTATTATTGCTTATTTAGTTGTTTCTTTATATCAGTTGTTAATTTTAGTATTTTTACGGACCAGCAAATACCGGAAGTAAAAGACGAATTGTGGATAAGCTTTCTTTGCAGACTTTAAATGACTTAAACTGTAACCTAAGGAAAGGAAACAGGACGTAGTTCAAATATACGATAAGATTAAGTAGTACACACTGAAAATAGATTTCTGAAAGAGCAACTAATGCGCAGAGAACTATATCTTTTTTCTTTTCAAACTCGCTTAACAATCTGTTAGCTAATTGTTTGCAAAAATATGCTGCTAAATTGAAGGCATTAAAATTGTATTCCCGCCATCGATTAATGGACTTCAAAAGTATGGAAAATGGTTTTTGTTACTCGCCGATCCTTTCTGTGCGGACATAACGGAAGTCGCACTGAATTTACAAATGGAAGTTGCAGAGCTACAGAGCGATATCATATCATAGAATGGAATGTAAACGTTTTTGTGGTTTCGATATATAATATGCAAACATTTGCGAGTTGAAATACTTTGGTCTCAGGTTAATTGTATTCTGACTATGTCCGGTACCCTTATACTTGTGAACAAATCTTTCCGAAAGTGAAAACACTGAAATCGAAAACCAGGTCCCGCATAATGAATAAAATTTGTAGCACAACTAATGGTCTCATTCTTAATTGGCTGGAATAGAGTTCATTGCTATCCCACTTCTATCCAGTAAGAATCGATTCATATCTAACTTTACCCAATCAGAGATATCAGAATATCTTCCCCACGTGGAGTAAATCGCCAGATAGTATCTGATTGCACTTTTCTGCTGTGAAAACATTCGAGTCATTCGACGTGAGGTCCTTGTGTTGGAAGCACACGTGTTCATGACGCTTGGTCACTGGTGGAAAAACCTCGCCAGGGAGCAGCAGGAGTTACGCAGCGACTGTGGTGGAGCGACTAGACAATCCCAGCCAGACGATAGCACACAGGTGTACTCTATAAGAGGCTTGGGAAGCAAGCTTGAATACACCCAACGACGCTGAATCTGCTTTCTCGGAAGTGGTGCGAGCCGTCCCTATTTCCGAGCAGGTGTGAGGTCCATCCCAGCGGCAAGCAGTGGGCACTTGCCATCTTCTAGCTTACCGTCCAGCCGCGTGCGCGGGATCTGCTTACACATCGCTCCCAAGTGAGCAAATAGCATCGAGAGCAGGTACCACCCCGTTTCTTACTCCTCTCTTTCTTTTTTCCAAGACTACACACTGACGGACAGACCGCGGATGGCAACCGCGCCGACACCCGACGAAGACGGGCAAGTACCAGGGACTAGTTCCCAACTAACACTTCACCTGAAATGGTGGAACCCGTTACCAAGAAGCACAGGGTCTCAAAGAGGAAAGCCGTGGCCCTTCAAAGAGTAGTACCCGTACCAGCCACCAATCCCCACCTCCCGCTGTCTGAGACAGAATCTGAGGAGGACGAAACCGCTCAAGACGACTTCATTGTCGTAGAATGGAGAAGAAAAACAAAAACATCACAGAGCTCGCTGCAGCCCCCACAAGGAACTGAACAAACACCCCTAACCAAGAGGGGCACAAGATTCCGCCTATAATAGCGGACTCCTTTCCAAACGACATCGCCGTCATGAAGCTCCTAGCGACCAAGTTGGCCAAGGGCTTCGAGGCGCAGAGTAAACCTAGAAAGGTTCATATTCGAACCTACGAGCCCGAGGACTTCGAGAGGGCAAAAGATATACTGAGGGAGCAGAAAATTCATTTCTTCCCATACTACCTCCAACGTCCAAACGTTGAAAGGCGCATCATACGGGGTCTCGCCTCTGAGTGTACACCAGAGGAAATAAATGAGGCCCTGCAGGTAGAACATGGCATTACAGTCTCAGCTGCGGGGCAACTGAGAAAGACCAACTGGACCGAGGAAGGGTCCAAAAAGGTACCAATGCTGCTGTACCTGGTTGTGGTGGACAAAGTCCCAGGCCAGACAGTCCAGCCCATAGAAGCTATACGCATCTTGTTCCACACTGTGGTCCAGGTGGAGCGATACTATGGGCAAGATGGTCCAGCCCAATGTCGCAGATGCATGGGTTTCCACCATGCCAGCCAGGCCTGTGAGCGAAAGCTCGCATGCCTGCGCTGTGCGGGGGAACACCTTGTTGCAGACTGCGACAAGAATACTGACCAGAAAGAGTGCACCAACTGCCACAAGCCCCATGTAAGTGTATACAAGGGGTGCGAAGTGCGGAAAAAAATCAGCCGCCGCCGCGGTCCTGCAAATGTGGCACCAGTCCGCACAGGGGTGAGCTCCGCCGCCTCCCTTAGCGAGGCTGAGAACATAGTGCAACAGGCTGAAACTGTACAAACTGGGCCAGCACAGGCAGAAGTTGTGCAACCTGCACCAGGCACTAGCGCGGAGGGGAGAGGAGCAGCATTGCCTCGCCCCTCTCGCGGGAAAAGAGTCAGAAGGGCTGAGAGACAGCGGCTGGCTCCAGTAGAGCGAGAGGCCGTGTCCAGTGTAGAGCCCCAAACTGCCGAGGTGCCCACTCTGGCCCCAACCCAAATCCAAAATGCCCAAACGGCACATACCACTCCGAAGGCCCCATTGGCCCCACTCGGAGTTGCTATATCCTCTGCAGACCTGGAGGAACTTAGGTCCCTGTCCAACTGGTTCGGGGAGATGATAAGGCTGACACTTCCCGTACTGCGGAAGTGTATGCAGCAGCTCACGGACGACAATATTGATGTGCTGGTAAAACACCAAGTCCTGCTAGAGACATTAGAGCAGCTGTTCCCAAAATCTTCCCCGTAGTGGCCTACCGAATTGTGCATAGACCATTGCGTGCTGCGTTCTGGAATGCTAATGGCGTAAGGGAACAATGCCCCGGCATTCTCGAGTTTGTACAGTCCTATGGGATCGACATCCTCGTGGTTACCGAAACACATCTGCATGCTGGTATAAATTTCTCGCTGCCAAGCGACGTCGCCCATCGGTCAGATATGGTCGGCCGACAGGGTGGCGGTACATCTATCTTCATAAAACACATCACTCATACACTTTTCCCCTTCCTGCCCTTCAGCACGTGGAAGCTACCGCCATCAGGATTGCCATTGGCGATATGGACACTTCGTTGATTGCGCTCTATGACCCACCTGATCATCGCTTCTACGAATCAGATTATACCACTCTCCTCAACCTACACCCAGTAGTCTGCATCGCAGGAGATCTTAACGTGAAGCATGGGCTCTGGTACAGTGTCTTAGTGTCTCCAGTTTCATTGTCTCTCACACACTAGCTACGACGTCCTCGACGGTCGTCAATCTGCTTACGATGCACACCACCTACACACACACACACACACACACACACACACACACACACACACACACACACACTCACTCACTCACTCACAGCTGGCTCACACTCACCGACTTATTACTGTAGCTCTAACTCGAAAACTAAACTGACTAACCAACTAACTCATGTCCTTTTATACTGGGGACGATGTCACACGGACCTTTCCCGATGCCGCCCCCCCCCCCCCCCACACACACACACACACACACTCACTCACACACAGCTGGCTCACACATACCGACTTATTACTGTAGCTCTAACTCTAAAACTAAACGGACTAACCAACTAACTCATGTCCTTTTATTCTGGGGACGATGTCACACCGACCTTTCCCGATGCCACGCCACACACACATACGCACACAAACACAGAGGGAATGACTGACCTAGAAATATCGAGAACGTTTTCGACACCTCCTTTGTTCCTGCCGCTTCTATTGTTACAGCCACACAAAAGTTGCCTTGAACACCTTGTCCGCTCGCTGGCCCGGTATGTGCTGTGAAGTAGCTCGGTCCCCGTCCGTCCATTGTGCGCCGAACCCAACGTCGAAATATGTATAGTGTAGAACAGCGTTCCTCAAACTATGGGTCCAGACCCAATGGAGAGTCGCGGACGATGTTTTGGTGGGTCGCGTAACGACCCGTCAGGTCTACAAAACATTTTAAATTTAGAAGAAGCATTTTTTTTTAAAAATTATCGACATTCCATCACGTAGTGAACATGACATACGTACAAACGTATCTGCTTTCAGTGAACCCTAGACTGTAATCCTATGTAACGCAGCACACCTGCAACAATGGGAAATATGAGTGTAGGGTGGTATATTTATATTATGACAAAATCAATATTGAGTTTAGTCAGTTTGAAATTGAATGGGGAATAAACATTTACTGGTAAAGTAGCAGTGACAAACTGCAAATTCAATATCGGTCTTCCGACAGCCTTCGTTCAAGATTAAATATATTTCTGTCTTAATAGTTAATGATGGATGCATGGCTTACATCAGGAACATCAAAAAGAAAAGTACACGCAGGTGAAGCTAATGATCCCGCGAGTGTGATAGTGAATCAAGTGTCCCTGCTTCTCACTGACATAAGTAGGCCTACTAGTTCGGCGATTGACGCGAAAAGAAAGAAGCAATATCAGCGTAAATATGGCGCGAACTATTTGAGGTTGGTTTTTCGTGGTGTGGTGATAAAGATGAACAAATACTACAGTGTGTATTATGTTGTGAAGTTCTGTCCAATGCTTCAATGGAAACAAATAAATCAGGAAGGCGTTTAGAAACAAATCATCCAGACGTTAAAAATAAAAGTGAAGAATATTTCCCTCACGCACTAAACGGTAAAACGGTGTTGTATCTAAAGTGCGATCGCTTAATTCAAAGGCTTTGGAATTATCATACTTATTTGGGTAGTTTGTGTAAATCTGGAAAATTTCATTCTATAGGTCAGATTCTGATCCTTTCTTTGGTTAAGGATATTGTTAAAGTTATGTTTGGTGAAAAAGAAGCAAAGCAGTTAGATTTAATTCCCATGTCTAACGATACAGTGCATCACCGTTTCAATGAAATGGCCAGTGACGTAGAAAATCAACTGATCATGAGAATAAAAGACAGTAGATTTTTTGGATTACAAATTTGCGAATCAACTGACATCGTTAACTCATCTCATATGTTTCATTAGGTTTGAATATCAGGGTGCCGCCAATGAAGAATTTCTTTTTTGTGAAAACTTACCCACGCATACAACAGCAGAGTGTATTTTCGAAGTGCTTAATTCATATGTGATTAAGTACACCACGTGTCGGGCTAACTTCCGATGGGTGGTGCTCTTAAAGCGGCACCAGATGTGATTTGGGTACCTACACTGATTTCTTCACAGGGAAGCATGCCGAGTGATATGAAAACAGTTTCGATACTGCAGTTAAGGTGATCAACTTCATAAAAGCTCGGCAATTGAATGCGAGACTTTTTCCGTGCTTTACGACGAAATGGGTAGCGAGCATAAGCACCTCCTACTTCACACAGAAGTGCGCTGGCTTTCGAGAGGTGAAGTTCTTGTAAGACTTTTCAATCTTAGGTAAGAAGTTTTTCCATTTTTGAATGATTATAAGCACGAGTTTGCGGCTTTGTTTTAGATAACAATTGGCTGGTCACATTGGCTTACATGGCAGACATATTTGCTAAACTAAATGAACTGAATTTGTCCCTTTAAGACCCAGTCATCACTGTATTCAAAGCTTACGATAAAGTAAAATCATTCCAGAAAAAGATCAATCTGTGGTTAAGGTGTGTCAAAATTAATGATTTGTCTTCTTTTGAATCATTAGATTCTTTTCTAAGTGAAAATGACATTTCCTTACCTTCTGATTTTTGTGATTGTGTTGTATCCCATCTCTCTGGTCTCAATAGCGAGATTGAAAGTTATTTTTCAGAAAATTACAGCGAATTCAGATGGATTCGAAACCCAGTCATAAATTCAGATTCTCAAAGTTCATATTTGCCACTAAAACTAAGAGAACAGTTGTGTGATATTAGTTATGATTCTGGCATTAAAACTCAATTTTTACACTCAGATATAACTACGTTTTGGATATCAACAAGCCGTGAATATCCTGAACTTCCGAATGAGGCATTAAAGTTGCTCATGCCGTTAGCAACTTCATATCTGTGTGAAAAGGGATTTTTCACTTTAGTCCTGATTTGCGACTCGAGTTAACTGCAATTGAACCTTATGCGGACACTACACGCCCATCCATCGTATTAGTTCAGCGAGTACAACGTCTTTTAACACTTGCTGAGTTAGAATATGATGGAATTTTTAATTAACATGCATATAATCATACTATATTTACTTTTTCATGAGTGGTTAGCATGTACTAATTTAGCTACTGGGTCGCGCGAAGTTTAATATTCTTCAAGGTGAGTCCCGGACTTCAAAAGTTTGAGAACCATTGCTCTAGTCGGTTGTCACTGTCATGAACCATACCCAGCAAACTTTTCGGGAAATTTGTTAATGTAATCGAGTCTGATTTTGTCAGCTACAAACAGTGACGATAAACTGTAATGAGAGAAGTTCGCCCCAATCTACCGCTGATTAACTTCCATGGAATGTTGGTGCTGCTACGTGGATGATCGGTTAGAGCTGAAAACATTTCAGTTTGAGCTCTTGTGTAGTGTCGCGGAAGTATCTCGTTTTGATTCTTCGTAACCGAGGCAGTTCCCGGCGAGCTGCCTCTAGGGCCATGCTAATCATTTAACAGTTTGTGATTTGTTGGATTAAGTCGAGCTTTTATCGACTCTTAAGTAAGGTTAGCAGATTATTTTATGGAAATGTAGGACACACTGGTAAAAATGTAGGATATTACCAGTTCCATGCAAAAATAACGTAAAGTTATAGTTTAAATGCTATTTATATATACCCACAATCCTATAAGTTTATATTTTCCAAGATCCTGAGACATACAATGTTAAATGTGATCATCAACTGTCAGTCATACTTCTCTGTCATACTTCGCAATTAATATGACTTTAGTTTGGTGAATACATTTTTACTCTCTGGTCGACTTAAAATTTGTGTTTGTAAAGTAGCTCCAAATGTTACATATTTCTTTTCTATTCTTAACCTACTTAAGTATCTTGAACATACGACGATACTGTTTCTATGGGTTTATTTGATGCGTAGTGATGAACAATATGAAATGCAAGTGTTGGCTCTACAACACTAAGAGGAAATGCTGATTGTGTGGGCTGAGCAAAGAATCTGAAATACCGGCAGAATTTTGTGAAGTTGTTTCTTAGAAGACACTGTTTACTTTCCACTTCCTTATTCTTCATCAAATGGGTGAGCGAGAGCAGACCATCTCTTTCCGTCTACAGAACACCAACATTTGCCTCTGAGTTGCCTATCTCTCGTTCAATGCTACTAATGCACGAGTAGTCATGTTACCATAGCGAGCTGCAGTTTTAGCTAACAACTAATTATTCATATGTACTTTCCCAGTTCTCAGTTCATTTTGTAACGATCACTGCTTGTTTCTGAAAGTATGGGACATGGAGACTTCTAAAAAAATTCCCCCCTAAGGCCGGATAGTGTTTAAAATCCAGGGCATGTCCGGGAATTTCCGGACGTTTGGTAACCCTACTCTTGAGTAGTACGCCGCAAATTAAGGTTCTAGAATTTGAATTCAAGGTACATAGCACCAAATTTTGTATTTTAAATATGTCATAGATTCATTAAATATATGTGAATGGAGCTTACATGGTTTTCTAACATGCATTGTCTAGCTGCTTTCTTCTGTAAAAGAGAATCGTAGAAATGTTGCCGATTAAATAAGAAACGTGAGGTAAAGTATGCGAGAGGAGCTCAGACATGCGGGTGGACCAGGAGCGAACTGACCAAACCTGCTCCCACGTCGTGACCTCGATCCTTCATCGAAATGTTCTTCTCCAGTACTACGGTTACCGCTGCGTAAGTGGAATGCAAATTATAGCTTGCAGTAAGCTGGCAGCATTTCCGTTTTCAGGATACGCAATTCACAATTTGCTTATCATATACTGCGTGCGTGGCGCAGATAACCTGTGCACACAAAGCTGTGAGCGTTTGTCAAATATGTGGGCGCGGTCACGTGGTAATTATTCCTAGTGGAAACACGGATGAGATAGTTGTTCACCTCCGCGAAGTGAGTTGTGCCAGTCGAACAAGCATTACCGTCAAAAGCTTTACTGTAATTAATATAATCTAGAAATGTGGAAGGAAAAACTGCCTTCGGCTTTGGAAACAATTTCACACACTTCCTCTATCACCATTTCGGGAAGTTGAGTTTTGAAATGTCCATTTGTATAATGAGAAATAATTGCGTAGTGTGGATGCACCGTGGTGCCGAGTTCAAATCTCGATTAGCGCAAGTTGGCTAGAGTTGGCCTTTTCTATGGGTTTCCTTTATTCTCTTGAGACATACCGTCTAACCGGTAGCTCCATGCAGCTCATTAAAAAATGAACTTAATTCCACCCATATCATTCACCAGTATTTAATCAGCGGTTTCATATAAATTATTCATAATCCTCTCAGCAGATCTAATTAATGAAAACTTTCAGAAAGCGGAAAACAAACTTATTTCTGTGTCTATAATGAATTCGGTAAAACCTATCTGGCTTGGCAGGAGCATGAAGCAATGAAGCAATTGTTTGGGGAACAATTCGATACACATACAATATACACGACTTTGTAAAATATTAGGGAACTATCCGTTGCTGGCAGAGCTAGAAAAGTCATAAATAGGACAATAGCTATTAAAAGAGGTGATATACTAAAGTTCGGGTTATTACTTACTAGCCTTCAAAATACTCTCATTTAAGGATATGTACACTGAAATATCGTGAAAATCGAGAAAAATACAACTTTTGTAAACTTTAATTCTACAAAATAACTGAGACACCCATGAATGCGAAAGATGCACAATTTGCTCCCAGACGCCATTTTAATGCCTGCTGCATGGTTAAATGACGCGTGGATTTTAATGCGAGCTGTACATTCAAATCTTTTACCCCTGCTTTCTCGCTATTAATATTTTCAGCATTTTTCTTCCCTAATGTTCCTTGCGCAATCGTTTCTGAGGTTCACTAATGAAAGTTGCGTCCCATGTTCACAGATACACAACAAATAAAAGTTGTTCTAGATTTTATTGTCTGATGTGTCTATATATTTGTAGTTTTCAAACACAAAATTACAATTTTAGCCCAAAAAAAAAAAAAAAAAAAAAAAAAAAAAAAAAAAAAAAAAAAAAACTTAAACATTTTTGGAGTCAAAATTGAAGAAGACACAGATAAACCTAGAACATTTTAAAAAGTAGAGTATTTTGAATTTAGAGTTAAAATATGAGACGGAAATTTAAACTTTTTTTGTCGCGAGGGACTTCTTTAGTGAAGTAACAAAAAATAAACACATTTGGTCCAACTTCTAAAGTGTTAGAGCAAAATGGATACATTTGAGTCTGTAACATGTTTACATTACTTTACACCTGTGGAATAAATTTAAGAAAAGTAGCGTTACCAGTTGGGAGTTTGAAACTTTTTAATCATTTAAAACCAGTTGTATCTAACACGGAATCACCATTCAAGTTGAGTATAACATTTGACTTTATTTGCGACTGTATCTGTTCCGAAGTAAAATGAATATTTACTACAATGGAACTGATATCACAGTTTTAATCAAATCTGATCATTGTTGTCCATTATAGTGGCACCCTCTGTTACAGGATTGCTAGGTGGGGAATCTTTCCTCCTGAATTGGGGGAGTTTGTTTCCTGAAGTTTTGGCGGAAGAGCGGGAGACATTGCTGCGGAATGCAGCGAAACCAGGGTTTTCTGGCGGAGGAACAAGGTCGACATTACTGTGCCCCCTCCTCCACCCCCCCCCCCCCCAAAATAAAACATAAAAACTCAGCACCTCTCGTCTGGTGCATTATTTTATGTTTTATTTATGCTGCTGTGTTCTGGATAGTCAACAACAATACAGTGGGTATTATATCTTATGTTTATAAAGGTGATCTTTAACATTGTTTAACTATTCCTTTTTTACTTGAATGACATTGTACTGACGCTTTATGAGCACCTTGGCGTTTCATTGTTTCTCAAAAAGACAAACAGTGAAAACTTAGAAACAAATACACAATTCAGTAATAGAAACAGTGATTGACAATAACTTAACTACATCCCTTTAATCAAAAAATTAAAAAACAGAATTAAAAAAATTAAAGAAGGTGGGTATAAAATATTGGTATTGCAAGGGATATCATACAAAGCTATGAATTGTAGTTTCCACAATTTGTTCTTTCCAGTTTAGCCAACGGCTGAGTAGGGTTATGATGTGCTTATGGTCCTGGGTCTGCTTCAGTTATTCAAATAGTTACTTAAAGTTTGAATTAATTAAACACAAAAATGAAACACATAAGTAAACCGGTATGATAACACAAGAGAACAGCAACAAAGGAATGCGATACAGGAAATGCACAAGTGGTACATTGAATTATGGACAGCGATACTTGTTACTTTGGCAAAGCACAGACCTTCATGACTCAGACCGTCTGTAGCATTAGGTTCCAAGGCTCAAGATAAGTTGTGAAGGCAAGTACCATTTTCTGTTCCTTCCCATTATCACGGAAATGTCAAAGCCACCTTCGCAATCGAGTTATTCTATGACTAGTGTTCGTGTTCTAGTATCTATGGTTTTATTACTTTTAGTAATTTGGGAATTGAAATTATAAACTGGTAGCCCATATCTGTTGGTAGGAACAGGGTAGACAGAATTTTCAACATGTTTCGAGTAGTTTGCGAGATTGCTCTAACGGGATCCATTTATGGATTTATAGATCCCACTGTGTTAGAGGGCACGACTCGACTAAAAAACCTCCACCGGATGGGAATGTCGTGGATTTTTGAGGGGTGTGTCGGCTTCGCCACTCTGGCACTATTCACTAAAAAAGCCTCCACCGGATGCGAATGTCGTGGATTTTTGAGAGGACAGGATAAGGTTTGTGTGGGTAGGTAAGGTTACTGTTACTGTATTTGACTCAGGAGTTTGGGTATGATCTTGTGGTTGTTACAAGTTAACTTGAGATAGCACTGTTTTTCCTCTCGCGCTGACGGTTTACAGTCTGCTTCAGAAGCAATTTATCCTTTCTTTCCCGGTACAATAAATATTACGCGAAAGAGCATCACCAATACATTGTACTACCGCATAAAACAAAGCAATTATGACCATACTTTGAATATCACTAATGAATTATGTTTATTGGAGACTCAAACCACACGATATCATATTGTAGCAGCACTGGGATTGCTTACAGTCCAACTGCTTTGTAGACAATTTTGAGCTGCTGCTGTTACTCTGCTTACATGGTACCGAGAAGCTCCCGACTCCACACCACGATTGCACGTTCAAGGACAGTGACTACTCTATATTAATTGTGATTAAATTTAATGCACTTAGATACTTAATTTCGCACATGAAACAAGCTTTCATTGATTTCAATTTATTGACACACTATGAAGAATTTGGAAACAATTCTCTAGAATTCCATAAGAAGTTGAACACAATATAGTAATCTCTTTACAGATCGGTCTGCGTCACATTCAAGAGGTCCCAAGTTCGAATCTTGGTTAGGGTGAGTAACCCGGATACGATATTTGTTGGGGTTTTCGCTTATCCTGAGAAGGCGATATCGGGCAGCTCTTAAGCTCTAAGGATGCCAGGACCATTTCGCTCATTCGCCGTCCGATGTGATCTATCTGGTTAAAGGACATTCACTTGCATCGAAGCAAGCCAAAAACCCGCGCAGAACCTTCAACCCCATCCAGAGAATCTTCCACCTCCAAGAATGGTGCAGGCGTTGGCGATTGTTCGTCAACACGGAGAAAAGCCCCGCCGTTCTGTTCACCAAGAGCCGCTTTCCCCCAAACCTTCCCACATTCACCTATCTCAGGTGGTGGATAGAATGGACGAATACCATCACCCTCCTAGTAGTGAAGTTAGATAAAGGTGTAGCTTTTGGGGAGCACATATGTCGCATCGGGCCAATGGGGCAACAGCCTCATTGTAGCTTATGTTAAGGTCTGGGATGCCTGTTTCTTGATGCTACGCCTTTTTCGAGCCTTCGTAATCTCCGTCCTATTGCACGCCTGCGAGATCTGGGGCATGGCTACTTATGCTACTGCAATGGGTACAGAATAGGGGACTTCGGATCATTTATTCTGTATACCGCTCCTTCCTCTGAGACCACTTCACCTGGAGGATGAAATTAGGCGTCGGTTTTTCAGAATTTTACGACCCTTTGCCACTCCATCGAAGCGGCCTGGTTAGGTCTCTTGGTGGTTACAACCACAAAGCACGCCGCTTGAGGCATCACCGGCTTCCCCGCATGGCAACATCGGAGCTACTCCACCAGCAGCAAAAGCTGAGCTCCTATACAGTCCTACCAAGAGATACTTGGATTTCAAAACTTAAACTCCCATTGTTTGAATAGTTATAACACCAGCGATGCACAAGAACTGTGGCACCGTGACTGGCAGCCGTTGAGGAGCAAATCTTACTGCCTCCTGTCATTACCCCAGCCTCATTTACACCCTGCGAACCCCACATCCTGTCATTTCAGTGGTTAAGCCCTGACAAGGGCAAGTACACGTAAGCCACCTCGGACTTCCCTCAATCTCCCAACGCTCCTGGAAGCAAGCCATCGTGAGGGCTAATTGGTGCTCGGCAGAAGCTCCAAATAAATAAATAAATAAATAAATAAATAAATAAATAAATAAATAAATAAATAAATAAATAAATAAATAAATAAATAAATAAATAAATAAATAAATAAATAAATAAATAAATAAATAAATAAATAACAGTAATAGTAGTAATAGTAATAATAATAGTAACAGTAATAATGACAGCCGCGATTATGATTTCTCACAGAATTTGGCTACTCTACGCTATATTTCGTAGTGTGCATTTCGAGGCATCAAGCCATCTCATCTTCTACGTCTTTTTTTAACATAAGTGATGTCATTGCAGATAGTTCTTTCACCATTGAAAGGCACTGGTCTTCCTGAGGACATGTACTATAAGACAGCTTCTAATTCCAATTCCTAAATGCTAAAATATTAACAAAGGACTTTCGTGGCCTAGATATTAAAATACGAACAGCTATGATTCAAAAGAATATTCATGCCAACAAGGCATTGACTTTTCCTACAGAATTCCATGGAGTAGAAAACGGTTGTTGTTCCACAGAAAAATGCCTATAAATAGCTGCGGATATTTCACTCCAAGCAGTATAGAAGTCACGATTCAGCGATAAGAAATTAAGACAAAGGTAAACGAAACACAGACGGATATGCTCATATCAGTAAATGTGTGCGATACGCGTGCCAAATCTTTAAATAACCTTTAGGTATATAATAATGTTTTGTTGTATTGCATCTATATATTTTAATGAATTCCGTGGCAATGTATGCTAAATATTTATACAAAGAGAGAACATTATTCGACCAATACTTACAAGCAACTAAGAGACAGGATAGCTGTGTCTGAATACTGTATAATGTGTTCCCCCGGCGCTAGTAATGCATGTTCTGCGACTGCAGACTTTTCTGTTTGTCACAAATGGCGACATCTTTTGTGTTCTGTAATGCGTGTATTTACCTTACATTGTGTGGTGTCGCCATCACGACTTAAGCGGGCGTAGTAATGAACTGTGGAAGACAGGATAACTGTGTCTGAGAAAGAAGAAGAAGAAGAAGAAGAAGAAGAAGAAGAAGAAGAAGAAGAAGAAGAAGAAGAAGAAAAGCACGACATCCACGCCATATACAAACCCACACAACAAATACAGAACATGCTGCATTCAGCAAACGTGCTCATGTGGCTCTGTATATACGGGATTCTGTGAATACCCGCAGAAGAGAGTGGTACTTTTGGATCGTTTGCTGAATGCAGCATGTTCTGTATTTGTTGTGTGGGTTTGTATATGGCGTGGATGTCGTGCTTTTCTTCTTCTTCTTCTTCTTCTTCTTCTTCTTCTTCTTCTTCTTCTTCTTCTTCTTCTTCTTCTTCTTCTGTCTCAGACAGTTATCCTGTCTTCCACAGTTCATTACTACGCCCGCTTAAGTCGTGAAGCCATAGAGATTTTCAAATATAATAACTCCAATAGGAAGGGAGAAACAAAGCGCTTAAATAAAGCTTGGCATCCAGCATTATACAAAGCACACAAAAAATTTGACCGGAGACAAATTCAAAATCATACGCCAGCTTCAGCTACAATACTAATCGACAACAATGGAAGCAGCCCCCACTTTCAACCAGTCCACGCAGCAGCAAGCCAATAAACAAAGACCAGACCAACCGTCATACGCCCGCACATGTTAAGGGTATAAAACCTGTGAAACCAAACGGCTCAGATCAGTTCGCCGAAAGTAGCAGAGTATTACGATCACACCACTGATGATGTTCGACGCAGCTTCGAACGAAACGTCTGGAAGAAGAATTTCTACTAGACCACGGCCCGCAAACCCGGATATTCATTCTGTATGTAATGACACCGGCCGTAAAAGCCAACGCCATTTGACCAAAAAGGGGAAAGTCCAGAAATGGCTACAAAGTCGAAGTCTCGAAGAGCATTTGTTTGACGCCGCCACAAGTATACGAGCTACAGGGAACAGGGATGCTGCAATTATCGTTGAATTATCACAAGCATCTCCTCAAAGAGCAACAAAGTTGTAGAGATTTAAGACTATTGGACAAGCAACCAGTCCCACTTACTAATGAAGAGGCCACGGACTTATTTCTTGATACCCGTCTTGCTGTCGACCAATATAAGCTTATTCAGTCAGAGAAACTGCAACATGTACCCAGCTCTTCAGAATACGAAAAAACAATGCCTGCCCATTGGTGAAATAAGCACTGAAAGCCATCTTGGACCATACAGTTGAACATCTATAATCGCTCCACCGTTAGATCCGCACTTGATGTAAACACAAGCCATCGCAATTCGCCGAAACCAAAGCATACCATAAAATATAGTACCTTAAATATCGGCGATTATCTTTGAGTTTTCAAGATGTACGATAACCCTGGTAAAGACTGCTTAAATGTAACGCGATATTTCTAAAATTCCCGAGTAAATATATTTCTGTTGCAACATAAAGACGAAGTATGGGTCCACGTGGTGTTTGTTTTGTGTTAGTCGTAGGTGATAACATCAGGTTATCGCAGAGTGATACAAGGGGCGGATCTAAGGCTGGATGGAGAAATAGGCTGATCTTGAATCACCACTCGCACTTATATTTGTTACTGATAAAGAAGCAGGTAGCAAACTGCCCATTTGTGTGTCCGAAAGCGATAACATATGGAACAGATGGTCAATAAATTGGGGCTGCATGTTGGAAATATCGCCTTGTGTAAAGCGCTTTGCAACACGACGGAAACTTAGAAATATTTTGCTCTCTTAATGCGCTCAATCTTTTTTTCCATGCCTGTACAAGTAGCCAGTTGATTTATTTCTGTAGACGTGCATCAGGAACTGGTTATGACCATGGTAAATGGGAAGGTGTGTAATGCAGTTTCAGAAAACAAAACATCTCAGAGATGCTATATTTGTGGGAGTCTTCCAAGGAATATCGATGTGGACCATCGACCTAAAAAGAGTCATCAAATAGATCCTGCAAAATACTAGTTCGGTTTTTCAACTCTGCATGCGCGAATTCACTGTTTTGAATTTCTTATAAACTGGAAATAAAACAGTGGCATATCAGAGGTGCAGAAAATAAAGAAGTAACTGAAACGAGAGAGGAAGCTATTAGGGAACCATTCAAAACTGAAATGGGTCGAATAGTGGACAAGTCAAAACCTGGTAGTGATACAAGTAATGACGGAAACACAGCAAAGAGATTCTTCCGAAACGCCAATCAGAGTGCTTCAATTCTTCAATAAGTGAAGATCTAATTCAGAGAGTTGTTTTAGAAACAATAGGAAGTAGTTACGAAATAAATTTACAGAACTTTTCCATATACATATCTGGTACCAAGAAACTATACACATGGTGCTGTGCCTTGGTATTACATGACACCCACGAAACACGATCCTTTAGAGCACAGTGCTAAAATTATGAAATATGCTTACTTCCTATTGCACAGATGCCTCAAGAGGCGCAAGAAGCACCAAATAAAGACCTACAAAAATACCGGGAAGGGCATACCAGAAAGAACTCTCGAATTGCTATAAATAAGATTTGTTACCTATGTTGCTTGTTTCCCTGATCCACTCATTTCATCGCTGCGACAGCTTCCTGTAAAGAATAGCAGACAGTCCCCACTTCAGTTCAACTGTTTGAGCAACTCCAGCCAGACCTTCGGACTCCCGTTCCAGCGCTACAGGCGACAATGATTAGATGTATACGTAATACGATTCTAAATCACTGGGATTTAATACGAAAGTTATCTATTTATAAATGTTATCTTTCTTGTATGTTGCATGAGAAAATCGGGTTCGCAGGTATAAACAACTCAATCCTGTTCCTAGAAAATGTAAAGACAATCGTATGGAATAAATAAAAATTAAACATGTTTCATATTAATTTAACCTCAGAAGCAACAAGAAATTATTTAAAAATTAGAATAACTCAGAATCGCGGTGTTCGGATTTTTGTCCACCTAGACCGTACGACTTTCACACTGTGGGCTGAGGGAAATTGTATTGTAGTTCCAAGTGTGAAAGGGAGGATTCATCTCTGAAACTTCTAGATTATTGTGAGAAATCTCTTGAAGAAGGGAGAAGATAAACAAAATCAAATCGTCATTTGATGTTTAAAAAATCTGATGTGTTGCACTCACATAACTGTCCTACTCTTGTACTAACCATTCTTACAAACTCTTAGCCCAATATCTTCCTCGTGTTAGTTGAGATAAACATTTGTACAAATTATCTTATTGCTTATTTCCTTGTAGGTGCAAGGGGAATCTCAGAATGCAGTGGGCTCTGAGCGATAGTCAAATCTTTTAAAGCTTTGAGATTCCGTTGTCTTTGCACGCTTAACATATAAAAGAATGAACAACGATGTTCCATTTCACGAAAGTTTTAAGTTTTCCAAAACTGATACAAATAACAAGTAATATCTCCGAAATGATTCACTCTACAAAAAATTACTTATACATAAATATTGTGTGTTTTAGCGAGATCTACATTTTTTGTAAAGATTTTTGTTTACCTCCTATGGTTTACGAGTTATTCAAAAGTCATCCAGGACTACGTAGGCTATAGCTAGAAAATTCAAAATATACATTTCATTTGTCATACAAATATCTTAAACATATTACATTTTAATCAAAATCGTTTAGAGACACTTCCAAGAAAATAAAAATTTTCGAAAAATGCTCCATATAAAGGGTAGTTTAGGGTGGAGCTGTTTTCTTCAAAATCTTCGTAAACTTAAATACCAACTTTGGTTTTTAACCGACTTTTCGTTTGTGAGTTATGTTGTCCATAGACACACAGACTGACAGACACAGACACACGCGCGTGCGCGGACTTTTTCCTAAAAATGCTTTTTTGGATTCAGGGGGTCTCATAACATATTTCCGGTGAAATCTCGGCATCGAATTTTTGGGTGGAATACAATACTTCCTTCTACTTACCAGTAGAGAAAGTAAAAATATCAAATGACTGTTTGCTTGTACGTGAAAAATAAGTGGAACGAACTGATAGTGTTTAAATATCGTAAGGTATGATTCAATGGGATGTGGTTTAGCATTTTTCTACGTTACTGCTAAGTTGCACGAGCTTGTATGTGTCCATTGCCATGAACTTCTACCGCGCCATTCCATGATTTCTAATGCCAATATAGTCGGTATTTTCTGGGTTTGTATGAGGTGGCCATTTAACCAGGCCGCGCCTGTGATCGTACTTAAAGGCTGCTGCATTTGCAAGACAAGAAGCCTTAGGAACGTGGTGAGCTAATACCTTCAGCAGCGAACACACTCGGTCTCCTCTTAACACTAATCTGATAAGAAGCAGCTAAGTCGTTCATCAAGCTTCTTTCTTGAGGCATTGAAATTCCTTCTGAAAAATGTAGATACTACGTTATCAGAACGAGATTTAAATATCGAACATGTCAAGTGATTGATTCTAGTTAAAGGTACCAAACCTTCGACACTGGCTTAGATAATAGCAGATAACATAGCATTTACTTACGCAATAGATAACAGCAGGTAAATACATGACGTCTGAACTGCTCGAATATGCTCACAAAATGCGAGATATCCTTGATGGGCTTAAAACTTGCGTTCTAATAGAAAGGAGAAAGTTTAATTAAGCTCAGATTATAGAACTTGAGCACTACCGGATTGGTTTGCTCCTTTGGGAAAATTTAACTTTATCGTTTAAGGCCAGTTCTATTTGAAATCATTTATGGTAACGCAAGCAAGAATTTTCAGAATGTTGAAAATAACTGCCAGATAAAATGTTAAATCCACGAAACTACAGAGCTGGAAAGAAATTAGTGGCAACATTGTTTTATCTCCGTGCTGGGATTTTTGTTCGAGCTGCAGTTGACAATACATGTAAAGGGCTGGTCGAGCTATGCAACTCGGGTGGTAGCGCTAGTGTAGGCGCTGCAGTGATAGGAGTGACGTGTGAATGTACGTTGTCAAATCACACAGCCCTAAAGGGGATGTTTACAAGTTCAAAATGGAAGTGGTCTATAGAAAAACCGCCAGGGAATTTTTTTTTTTTAATTAACGTCCTCCAACGTTGTGTCATATCGGACGAATGAATGAAATTGGTGAAATGATGCTCAAATGAGCCCGAGGTCCATGGAGCTCTAAGTTATCCGACATTCGTCTTCTCAGGATAAGGGAAAACCTCGGAAAAAAACCTTACCCGAATAACTATGCTGGGCTATGTGAAGCATGCGGGAATGAGGCTGTCATTTTGAACTGTAGCACGTTGGGTTGCAGCTTTTCGTGCAGGATGTAACTAGACGAGGGAACTGCACCAGGAACTAGGAACTAGACGAAGGTCGACATGGGGTCGAAAACAGCGTCATTGAATTGATTCAATTTTTGCTGCATCTGGACATTACCTGGAACACAATCTTCACCCGCTATGTTGCAGGACTACGCCCGTTGTCACAATGCAGTGATGTTGGAATCTGTTAATATCCTTGTTACGAGCCTCTTGTGTCTCGGAAGTTGGCCAATGGATATTGTTGCTGAATTTATGATCTGAGATCCATGAATTAGCACTTTGTGGACAATAGTAGAGAGGTAAAACCAGGGGGCCCGCCTCGGTAGCGTGATGGTTAGCGTGTCTGCTTCACATTCAAGAGATCGCGAGTTCGAATCTCGCTTAGGGTAAGTTATCCGGAAGGTTTTTTTTCCCGAGGTTTTCTCTTATCCTGAGTAAACGAATGTCGGGTAACTCTATTGACCTCGGGCTCATTTGAGCATCATTTCACCCATTTCAGTCATTCACCGTCCGATATGGCATTACGTTGCCCCCCCCCCCCCAAAAAAAAAAAGATTCACTTAGACACAGCATATTCAGTGATCAGTTTTTTTACTTTCTCTGCCACGTACATATTAGGCAGATACTTTCTATAGCATTCCACAGAAAATTTGATGTAGAGATTTCAGTGGATGTACGTTTTGAGGTCCCTTGAATTTAAAAAAAAAAGAGAGACATTTTTAGAAAAACGTGTGTGTGAACATAACTTTAAAACGAAAAGTCTGTTAAATACCAAACTAGGTATTTATGTTCAGCATCTTCCAAGAGTGCAACACTAAGATTTTCAAAATGTTTGATTTTCTCAAAAATGGCTCTTAACGATTTTGATTAAAATACCACATTTTTAAGATGTGTGCATGTTTAAGATATGGAGTGAACCATTCCCAAAATATTCTTTGTTATTTGTTCAAGTTTTTGAATTTTTCTCATTAAGGAATAAGTTATTCAGATTTTAGTCTTTTTTATCCATTGGCCATGCAAATAAAGTGGAATTTCAAAGGCATCACATAGCGATTAGAAGATTAGGCTGTCCCTGTATGCCTAATGCATTCCCGTACTCAACTTCACCTTAAGAAACTTAGCAAGGATATAACAATAAGATACTTTCTGTAAATGTTTGTCTCAATTAACATGAAGTAAATAGAGGAATAAGTGTTTTTAAGAATTCTTTGTACAGTAGTAGAGAAAGTCATGTGAGTGCAACCTATCAGATATTTTTCTCTGCAATAGCTGATAACACATTTTTTATAAAGTACAGTTTAATTTTAGGATTTCATTAAAAATTATATTCTTTGTGAAATATTTTCAAAACCCTGAAAAATGACCTTATGGGAGATAGCATCATTTAACATTAAATATTTCAAATTATTGTTTATCTGTGACTATGGAAAATGAACCAAAACATCATGGCAGCACGAATTGAAATGTCCATTTACAGTTAATGCTTAAAATATCTTTCTTCACAAAGGTGGCATATTGAATTTAGCAAATCTACGTTGCAATAGAGTTTGCATTTTGAATAGTGATGTGGCCTAAGGACTTTTGTCTCTTTCCCACAATTTATATTCAGACTCTTGCTGTTGAAGAATCCCTTAGCACTGTATCATGTAGCTGTGGCCATTCTCTTAAAGAAAGTCTCATTAGTAAACACGGAAAAATAAAGCATGTAAGCTAATTCAACAGGTCAACACTTTGATCTGTGGCATCATCGTCTACTTACGAGATAAATGTTTGGTGACAATTGTTATCAATGTAATCAATGTCCCAGTGGTAAAGAAACACTTTCTTCTGTTTGAATGCAAAACATACATGCGGTTATGAACTAAAAGCAATCAATTATGAAATCAGTACTTGTTTTGCCAATTAAAGCTATTTTAGAATTTAATGTTTTTGTACCTTGTAAAGACTGAGTAGTTTGGATCGTATGTTATTTTTAGTCCGGACTTTCAAAATTAATGTGTAAATTTATTTACAGTTTTAAATTATGTTATACTTGTGAACAAATTACAGAGCAGCCATCGTAACACATTGGTGTAACACACTCTAGCAGTGCAAAACATTACTTTTTCTCATAAGAAGGTAATAATACATTCAATGCTTGGTTTGTGCTGCTTTTTTAAAATAGTAAAAATATAACTTAACTTTTTCAGTGGAACAAATGCAGTTTCGTTCTTTTTACTTTATTACATGTGTATGCGATCACATACACGTGTATCTATCTTGCTTAATGAATGAATCAATACAAATAGTAAACTTAGTATTTAAGTTTAATATCTTTCAGGGGTGCCACCAAACATTTTCAATAATAGTCACCAACCCACCTGTTTAATGGAAACATTTCCAAGACTTATTTTTTAAAAAATGACTAGCCATTTTGATTCAAATATTGGATGTTTAAGATATTGAAATAACAAATAAATGTATGTCTTATATTTTTTGTGAAGTCCTCTTCATTCCGAATTGCTTGTAAACTGTAGCTGTTTTCACCAGATAGCAGTATTACTGGTATATTTGCTAATCATAATTTAGTTATGAAAAGGGGCAAGCAACAGTAGTAGTTATAATAATAATAATAATAATAATAATAATAATAATAATAATAATAATAATAATAATAATAATAATAATAATAATAATAATAATAATAATAATAATAATAATAATAATAATAATAATAATAATAATAATAATAATAATAATAATAATAATAATAATAATAATAATAATAATAATAACAGCAACAGTAATAATAGTAATAAAATAGTAATAATAATAGTAGTAATAATAATAAAGCGATTCAAGTTATAGCCGGAAATGTGCCCATATATTTGCTAATTGCGCAGAGAACCTACCAACAAGAGGCAAATTGACACCAACAAAAAAAGGTCTGATGTGTTGCACTCACATGACTTTCTCTACTCTTGTACTAACCATTCTTACAAACACTTCTTCGTGTTAGTTAAGATAAACATTTGTACAAATTATCTTATCGCTTATTTACTTGTAGGTGCAAAGGGAATATTAGAATACAGCAAGCTTTGTGCGATAATCAAATCTTTTAAAGCTCTGAGATTCCGTTCTCTTTGCACACTTAACATGAAAAAGATAAACAACGATGTTGCATTTCACGAAAGTTTGTTTTCCGAAACTCACACACATAACAAGGAATATCTCCGATGTGGTAGGTACACTGTAAAAAAAAAAAAAAAAAAAACCATAAACATAAATTGTGTATTTTAGCAAGATCTACATTTTTTGTATAGTATAATTTGGTCTATCTCTAACAGTTTACGAGTTATGCCAAAGTCGGCCAGAGTAAATACGACTACAGGGGCTATAGCCAGAAAATTCAAGGTATACATTTCATTTGTCAAACATACCATATTTTAATCAAAATCGTTAGAGCCATTTTCAAGAAAGTCAAAATTTTCGAAACATTTTCCATATAAATGGTAGTTTCGCGTGAGGCTATTTTCTTCAAAATCTTCGTGTCGCATTCTTGAAAGACATTAAACTTAAATACCAACTTTGTGTTTTAACCGACTTTTCGTTTTTGAGTTATGCTGTCCACAGACACACGGACCTTTTTCTAAAAATCTGATGTGTTGCACTCACATGACTTTCTCTACTCTTGTACTAACCATTTTTAGAAACTCTTATTCCTATATCTTCTTCGTGTTAGTTAAGATAAACATTTGCACAACTTATCTTGTTGCTTATTTCCTTGTAGGTGCAAGGGGAATATTAGAATACAGTAGACTTTGTGCGATAGTCCAATGTTTTAAAGCTTTGAGATTCTGTTGTCTTTGCACACTCAACATATAAAAAAATGAACAACGATGATCCATTTCACGAAAGTTCTAAGGTTTCCGAAACTCTCATACCTAACAAGGAATATCTCGAAATGGTTCACCCTACAAGAAAATATATTCAGACAAATTGTGTATTTTAGCAATATCTACATTTTTTGTATAGTATGATTTGGTCTATCTCTAACGGTTTACCAGTTATGCAAAAGTCGTCCATAGTAAATACGACTACAGGGGCTATAGTCAGAAAATTCAAGATACACATTTCATTTGTCATAAAAATATCTCAAACCTGACATTTTAATCAAAATCGTTAAAGCCAATTTCAAGAAAATCAAAGTTTTCTAAACATTTTCCATGTAAAGGGTAGTTTAGGGTGGGGCTATTTTCTTCAAAATCTTCGTGTCGCATCCTTGAAAGACATTAAACTTAAATACCAACTTTGTGTTTTAACCGACTTTTCGTTTTTGAGTTATGCTGTCCACAGACTGACACACAGACACACACACGGACCTTTTTCTAAAAATGCTTTTTTTTTTCAATTCAGGGGCCTCAAAACATATATTTCCGGTGAAATCGGGGCATGGAATTTTTGGGTGGAATACAATACTTCCCCTACTTACCAGTAGAGAAAGTAAAAGGTAGCAAGAGAACGTTCCGACAAGAGGTGGCAACAGGAATGGAATGAGGAACTGGTAACTTCACAATGGACTAAAAGGCTGATTCCAGAAATAACACCATGGCTGTTTTAAGAGCTATTTGCACTCCATGAAACTGCCCCAGGATGACAGATGCCCATATTGCGGCGATACTGACACAGCAGAGCATGTGGTGCTGGTCTGTCCAAGACACACTGTGCAGCCCTTAATGCAGACAATGTTATAGGCTATATGCTTCAAACGAAGGAGAAATAGGAACTGAATGCCAAAATGATTAGTATATTCTTAAAACAAAATATGATGCAAAATAAGATAACTACCTCTGGAAAAACAAGATGCTGAGGCAAAATAAAGTAATAGAGGTAGCCGTCTTTCGATGTTATGTTCCAACGGTTCCGAAAGTCGTCAGTTAAAAAAATGTGATGGTGGTGGTGGCGGTGGTGGTGGTGGTGGTGGTGGCGGTGGTGGTGGCGGCGGCGGCGGCGGCGGCGGCGGCGGTGGTCGTAGTAATAATAAAAAAAGCTAGCGCAACAGCCCATGAAGGACCAAGGCTTTCCGCTCTGTCGCTGCGTCCCCCACCTTTACCCAGTACAGGCGTCATTGGTGGGGTGCAGTACTGAAGGGTGGGACGTGGTCATCGCCCCGAGCCCTCCCGGCCAGTTATACGGCCTTCTCGACTTGTAATAATAATAATAATAATAATAATAATAATAATAATAATAATAATAATAATAATAATAATAATAATAATAATAATAATATTAATAATATTAATAATAATGATAATGATAATTTTATTTTAATTTTAATTTTAT